>CM076679.1:15668792-16021292 GCA_038501925.1 Xenopus petersii
GTACGAATCAAGGATTCATACGATTTTTGGAAAGTGTGTGGAGAGTCCCGACATTTTTCGTCCGGCGGAGATGGACAGGTTAGAAAATTTCTGTCGGTTGCCGATAATATCTCTGCGTGTATTGCCGATCGTACAATTTTCATTGGCACTAGCTTACGTAAGCTATCTTACGATTGCTGTCAGGGGCAGAACATCGGCTGATCTGTTCTTTAACTTCTTTATTTGGTCGGAATGGTTAGACTTTGATCTGAATGGTTAGTGGCAGGTCGGGAGATGGGAAAGTCCGATCGTACATTGATTCATTCCATCGGATCTTTGCGTCTCTGGCCAGCTTAAATCTGGCCCTGCACAGAGCAACTAGGTAGGTTGGACAATATGTCCAAGGAAATGGTTCTGCAGATAACGAGTGATTTATTACTCACTTGAGATAACATGTCAGCTAAGCTTGGATTAACCACACAGTGGAGACGAAAATAGAAGTTTGCAGATGGAGTAAATCTTATAAAGCTTTCATTTCTCCATGGGAAAATAGGAGATTGAGAGTCAGGGGAACCAATGAAGATCATGGCAGATAAGCTGGAGGAAACTGAGCGTGCCTTCTTTCCGTTTCTTTTAAGCCCTTATATCAAGTGACTGGGCACAAGAGCTTTGTTATGTCAATATTTTGCTGGGCTGCAGATAAGGCTGGGTGTGTACTTACACTACACTAATAAGCCACTTGTTTTCATACACGGCAGGCTACTCGTTTACATAATATATTAGTTAGCATTTATAAGAAGGTCCAAGTCTATACCGGTGACTCTTAGGCAGTGGTCCCCAACCAGGGGCTCAGGAGCAACATGTTGCTCACAAACTCCCTGAATGTTGCTCTCAGTGGCCTTAAAGCAGGTGCTTATTTTTGAATTCCACACTGTTCACATAGTTCTTAACGAATAGCCAATCACAGCCCTATTTGGCAACCCCAGGAACATGTTTCATGCTTGTGTTGCTCCCCAACTCTCTTACATTTGAATGTGGCTCACACCTAAAAAAGGCTGGGGACCCCTGCTCTTAGGATACTAACCCCTATACTCTCTTTAGTGGTGCAATTGACTGCTCTACTAACTACCCTATGTTAGAGTCCTGCAGCGGGTCAGGTAACCGAGGGTAACCGCGGGTACCCGTGGGTTACCCGCAAAAACCTGTGGTACCTTGCGGGTTGAGGGGAGAAGTTCTGGGTCACCGGTTCTGCAAGTTTGCAGTCGCGGGTCGCGGGTCAGCTGCGGGTCTTCTCAATAGCGATATTTACTCCTTTTTTCTGGTCACGGCTACTTCCGATGACGTCACTTCCAGTTTACAATGACAGCATTTCCTGTTTTACTCCTTTTTTTCTGATCACGTCTACTTCTGATGATGACACTTCCGGTTTACAATGACAGCACTTCCTGATTCTTGATGGTCAGCGGGTCTGGGTTGCTGATAAAGTACTTGCGGGTAGGGTCGGGCATCGGTTCTGCAGGTTGCGGGTACGGGTCGGGTACGGGTCGGGTACGGGTCCCAAAAAATGGACCCGCGTAGGACTCTACCCTATGTCTCACTCTCACTGCTAGAGTGTACAACAAGAGATAGCACTCTGAGAAATTTCTCATTCACAGGTCTGGCATGACATCATTCTGCTTTTCTTCTTACCTTAGGGAACTTCTCTTCTTATACTGAGGCTTTAATCCCCTGTTCCAGCAGATGGAGGCCTTGTACAGGTATCCACTCCCTATTATAGGCATGTCTAACCTGGATGGGGTACACATCTTTCCAGTCATACCTCTATATCCCAGTAGGTAGGGCTTATCCCTGACACAGACTACCGTAAGGACTAGGGTAAGAAAATAACCATCCTGAACAATCTCTGTGAGTTTGTGCCACCTTAATATGATAGATTTGGCCAAACTCCGGAGCAATCCAGAGCTCAAAAGTGGGCCCAAGTTGGGGAGTGAATTAGGTGATCGTCCAACCCCGAAATGCAAGAGCACCCTTTTGCCAAGTCCTCCAACTGATAGCGTCAACTATGTATGTCCAGTTAAAGTGAATTTTCCTACATAGTTGGTGGCCAACCTTGAGTCACTTGCAGATAAACATTTCCTGAACTGCATCTAGGATCATTAACTGACCCTGACAGCTGCACTTCCTTTCTTAAGCCAAGGTGCAAGCAGAGCTGAGTGAGAAAGATTTCCAGGTGGATGCAGTGAAGCTCCTCCATTGGACACAGAAATATTGAACTAAAGCAAGAGACTTGTGGGGCACCAGAATAATGTTTTTTAGGGCCAAACATCCAGAAGATTTTATGAAGGTTTGTACATTGAGAGCTGAATTGGATTTGGACAATAAAACATTTACAAACTCCAATAAATCCTGGAATTGCTCTCCTCCCCTTTTTCCAAAATTGTTGAGCCCTGTATGGAAATGGTTCATCTTTTTGGAATATTGAAAGTCACCTCTGCCAATACAATCAGTTTAGCAGCTACAATTCATACATTTAAACTTAAATTAAGAGTGGTCAGCCTATTGACCACTCTATGTGGTCAATAGGCTATAACCACATGACAAAACATGGGAAATCTACACCAATGCATACTGAATTACTCAGCTGTATTTTATTGTGCCAGTTTTTACATGGCCCCATTGTGCGTAAAGATCTTCAATTTTTATACAGTAAATAATTCTGATAGCTTTCAAATATTATTGGATGACCAAGCCTACTTGTATAATGAGTATACTTTTCCTTTCATTGGCATATGCTTAGTGGTTAACCTAAGACTCACCTCGCTGCCTTCTTCGTTAGGTCCTCAAGAAAATCTGGGCAATGTATCTGCAGCAAACAATGATACTCCTTCATAGACAGAAGGTCTGAAAGACACAAAAGCAGAGTACTGAGCTGAGAGGCCTACAAATGTATGCATACAAAATAAAATGATATGTAATTCTAAAAATGCATAACTGTTGCTGCCCTGCATATCCAGGACTGATTTGGTCTACTATGCCAGCTGAGGGACAGAGACTGTTCTTCTATGGAGAGTCAAGGGTCTGTGTGAGGGGCAGGGCCATTGACTACTGAAGTGCATCAGGACCAGCATATCTCATGCTTCCAACTACATCAATATTCAACCATCAGCTGCCAGAGTACTACTTTATCACTTCATGGAGATCCAATGGTAGAGGGTTAAGGAATAAAGGCTGGTGGTGTGGTGGATGAAAGTTGATGGCTGACGAGAGGACTGATGGCTGGCGATTGAGAATACATGGTTGGGTATGATGGCTGAAAACTGATAGTTGGTATCTGAGGGAGGAGGACTGATGGCTGAGGATTGAGGATAGATGGTTGTGAGATGATTGCAAAGGGATGAGAACTGATGGCTGAAGACTAATAGTTGAGGGATGAAGACTGGTGTCTGATGCCTGATGGCTTAGTTTAATGACTGTTGGCTGAGGACTGAAAATTGATTACTGATTTCTCATTAATGAGGAATGTTGGCAGAGGGATCAAAACTAATGATTTAGGAATGGAAATGGGAATGGAAGGACTGATGGTTTATGGAAGAGGACCGACACCAAAAGATGAGCACCCATGGAAGAGGGATATTGACAAATGGATTTAGGAATGAGAATTGATGTCCATGATATGAGAGCTGATGGAAGAGGAACATGGACTGATGGCGGGGGAATGTTTTGTCGAGGACTGATGGCTAGGTGGTGGAAAGGTCTGATTATATTTGGTGTGGGAAGCAGAGAGAGTACTGAGCCTGAAATGGGAGTGCTTTAAGTGCAATACTGTTTTTGATTAGCCTGGGGGAGCCAAGGTGGAGCTCCAGCCTGAGTCTTAAATATCAAAAAGGAGACCTCCAGTTACACCTCATCATCAGGTCTCACACATTAATCATCATATCAGACAGGAACATAGCTAATAGCTGCATGGCAGAGGTTAGGCACATGTATGCTGAAAGCTTGGATGGGATGGTTGGTTATATGTAATTAATGGACAAAAGGATGTTGGCAGCCTTTCTTGGCCAAACTGATATCACACCATCTCATGTATGGCACTAAAATCATCAAATTTCCCAATCAATATGTGCTTGAATTTGTTACCACTGGAATCATCCCACTGTAGTGGTCATCACCTTAGTAGACAAACAAGTGGATCTTTCACAGTATGATCAGCAAAATTTCCAGGTTAAGAAGAATGATTTTACATGTAGGTAAGCATACAACTGTAATCTACAACTTGCAAAAATGGGTTCTGCACCTTATCCATAGTTACTATAATGCCCCATAAACTGGTGGGAATGACTACCAATGGTGTTTGGTGTGCTGAAAGGAGCTTCACCATCAAAGACACATTGTGTGTGTAATCAGCCCATACCCAGAGCCGCTAGGAGATTCCCTTCATCTCCAGACAGAAATATTCATGCCTAAAGCCCTCATGGAAAGTGCTGCTGCACAGATCCCCCAGCTGTGACATAAAAGACAAAAGGATGAAAGAATTTGCAAAACCCAAAACATACAGGTAAGAGGTGAATAATAATACCCATCAGCAAAGACAAACTAACATTGCGGCTCTGGGATAATGAACTGGAAACAAAAGGCAATAATAAAGAGTAAACAGGGGATCTGTCTATATAATCCCTGAAATAAAATATCCCTTTAATCACAAAAATAACGGCTATGGGCAAAAAGATCTGGGATTATTTAAAAGTACTGGGATTTACTTGCTCTTTTATAGGCATTATATTATGAGAATACACCTGTGTCAGAATAGGGTATGTATTATGCATAAATCAGTGGTGCGGCCCCTGGCGGTTAGGTCCTTCAGAAGGCACATGGGTGTCCAGTCGGACACAGCCTATGCAGATGACCCAGTGTTTGTATTTGTTCACGAATTTCCAGATATCAGCACAGTCTTTGTATTACAACTAGATGTCAATGGTCTAAATGCGGGTGCTGAACTGGACACTGCGCCTGACTCTTGCACAGGGTCGGAATGGGCCTTGAGGGCCCCTCCGGCTCAGATCCGCATACTATAGCTAGCAGTTGCTGCACTCTGGTACTCTTTCATGAAATTTCCCCCCCCACACACCCGATTGCACGAAAAATCTTGCAGGAAAAACATACACAATGGCGTGGGGTAGGGTACGCAGGACAGAGGGAAATTTGCAGCTTAGGTGGGGGGCCCCTGATGCAGCGGCCCCAGCACCCACCATTCCGACACTGTTCTTGTGTGCTGCATCTGGCACAACTGCATCCAATTCATCAAAATAGATGCAACTGCTGTCACTTACTGAGCTTAGGGACCCACTCACAATATACAGTACACATAGAATAGAAATGGCACAATATAAGGCTGATTAGTAATTAATACAGATAATTACTACATGGCAGCAGAGAAACCAGTGCAATTAGCATCAGAATTTAAGAATCAGCCCTGTAGCATCAGCTTATATTACAGGGGAACCTCATTTTCTGCTGGATAATTAGTGACGACCCCTAAGCTTAGCTTCTCCTGGATCTTTGCTGCTATTGAAAAGCTGAAACTTTAGGCTGGTGCAATAAGTTCAGTATATAAAATATGGCATTTTTAGCCACATTCATTTTTAGGGTTTAGTTCTCCTTTAATGAGAGTTGTTTTCGGCGCAACTCACTGCGGGGGGGGGAGCTCAAGTTTCAAGTTGGCAGCTCCCACTCACATATATAAAACTTTAGCACATTGAGAAGGAATATTCTTTGTGAACAATACTTCTGGGGTTCATTATCTGGTTGTAGTTCAATAACAGCTTGAGAGCTCCTGATTGGTCATTCCTAAGTAACATTTATTTTATATTCCTTTAGACTGGGCCACAGTCTTCCTGCAGTCCAGGGGCCCATGACATTCATCTCTGGCTCTTATATTAGGCGTAGCAGGGCATTTATGAATAATTACACATGTGCTGTGACCATTTTCATGGTTATATAATGGTTTGGCTCTGCTAAGTATGAAACCACCAATGGACCTGGGATTAATATGGAGGCGTCGGTAGCCAGGATGTCTTCCATGGGGGCGATTGGGCAGCGTCAGAACGCCGTGTGCGTTTTGCTTGTGTATAAATATCTGCTGTACAGTATAAATTATACGGTGGCTTTCTCTCACAGATCTTCCCCTTCTGCAGTGGTTCCCTTGGGACGGACCTACAGAACCGCTGGCAGCAGCCAAAAGCATAAGGCCAGCCACAGAATTTCAACATGGGGATAAGAAAAACACTAGCACTCACAAAACAGCTGTAAAACATGTGCTTAATGGAGTGTAAGCTCTGCAGGGGTACCTAAGCACCACTCCCTATAGCAGACGGTGATATGGAAACTGATTGTAGTTAAAGGGATACTGTCATGGGAAAAATAACAATTTTCAAAATGAATCAGTTAATAGTGCTGCTCCAGCAGAATTCTGCATTGAAATCCATTTCTCAAAAAAACAAACAGATTTTTTTATATTCGATTTTGAAATCTGACATGGGGCTAGACATATTGTTAATTTCCCAGCTGCCCCAAGTCATGTGACTTGTGCTCTGATAAACTTCAATCTCTCTTTACTGCTGTACTGCAAGTTGGAGTGATATCACCCCCCCCCCCAGCAGCCAAACAAAAGAACAATGGGAAGGTAACAGATAACAGCTCCCTAACACAAGATAACAGCTGCCTGGTAGATCTAAGAACAACACTCAATAGTAAAAACCCATGTCACATGACTTGGGGCAGCTGGGAAATTGACAAAATGTCTAGCCCCATGTCAGATTTCAAAATTGAATATATAAAAATCTGTTTGCTCTTTTGAGAAATGGATTTCAGTGCAGAATTCTGCTGAGTAGCACTATTAACTGATGCATTTTGAAATGATGACAGGATCCCTTTAAAAGGGGGCATCTGTCCACCTTTGGAGGGTTAATATGCCCTTTAAGGAAGCTCAGGGCTCCCAGGCTGCTGCTGCGAAACTACAAAGGCAAAGAAAGCATTAGCTTTAGCCGAATAGGCAAATAAGCGATTTCCCATGCAACGTGCAAACAACTTTCAAACAAAAGACAATTCCCTTTTTATAGCACCTTGTTATGCCCCATTAGAGCTGGAATGACTCAGAGGTGACACATTTAATGGGAGACGTAGGTGTATGGCAGCTTTTCCCCCAGCCAATGAGCACAGGGAAATCATACAGTCGCGTCGAGGCCTGTTCGTATTCTACAGAAGGTATATAATAAGGTAGAGTTCTGATGCAGAAGGGCATTTCTTTATTACGTGTGTGTGTATATTGGCAAGAGAAGAGAGGAGGTACAAATAGGATGAGACAAAAGTTTAACATGGGAAGAAGGGACTAAACACACACACACAAGTCAAGACAATTAGTTGAGGTGGGAGGACAGACAGACATTAGCCCCTGTAGTGAATATAATGGGTGCCAGAGTGTACAAAGCTCTGCTGGAAGTGTAAGGGTCAGAGGATCACAGCGGGTGCTGCCATAGCTAAACATTCTGCACTCAACTGAACAGTGTGCTTGTGTATATGGAAAGCTTGACAGTGTCCCCAAATGGACTCAGCAGCCACAGAAAGACTTTTAAGGTGGCCATACACGGATAGATCCGCTCGTTTGGCGATGTCGCCAAACGAGCGGATCTCCCTCCGATATGCCCACCTTCAAGGTGGGCAATATCGGGCAGATCCGATCGTGGGCCCTAGGGCCCAACGATCGGATCCTAGCTCTCACAAACGGGCGGTCGGATCGCGGGACCGCATCAACGAACAGATGCGGCCGCGATCCGACGGGATTTTTAACCCCATCCGATCGAGATCTGCCCGACTTTCGGCCAGATCTCGATCGGGGAACCCCGTCGGGGGCCCCCATACACGGGCCAATAAGCTGCCGACACGGTCTGTCGGCAGCTTTTATCGGCCCGTGTATGGCCACCTTTACTGTCCAAGACAATTCCTCCAACAGCTGCTGGACCCCAGACAGTAGTGCTCTCTGCATGAAAACAAAGGGGTGCACCTTTGCTCCCCATTATAGTCTTGCACTTCTTTCTGGGGTCTTTGGAAATTATACCCCTAAGGAGGTGACTGGGGTCCTACTGATGGTTCTCCCCTCTACCTGTAAGTCATCTTCATAAGCCTACTTTAGAAAGGTAGGGCGGACACAAGGGGCAGATTTAAAGGTACAGTTATGGGACCTTTTATCCAGAATGCTCGGGAGTTGGGGTTTTCTTGATAAGGTTTCCATACCTTAAATCTGCTAAAAAAAAAATCATTTAAGCATTAGTTAAACCAAATAGGATTGTTTTGCCTCCAATAAGGACAAATTCTATCTGAGTTGGGATAAAGTACAAAACACTGTTTAATTATTACAGAGAATAAGGAAACCACTGAAATATTTTATTAAATAGGAGACTATGCGAGATGGACTTCCTGTCATTTAGATCTTTCTGGTTAGTGGGTTTAGGGATAACGGATGCCATACCTGTATATAGCTACATTTTTTCAGAATAATAGCAGTCCGACATCACTAACATGATCAATTACTGTTTTTGGTAGAAATTATATTTCTACAGGGCAAATAATTTACAAGTAGGTGTAATAGAGTAATAAAAACCAACAAACACAACAGTCATGACTTGCTGCTGATTCTGTGTCATTGAGTCATTCATTGAGGCTTGTTCTAAATAATAGTTTGTTCCAAATAATAGCAGTGTGGAGTTCAATTAGTGAGCTTATTCATTTTATGAAAAAACAGGCGTCAATTCCGGCCCTTATTTAAGGAAGGAAGGAGCCAATGTTGTCCTGCTGGTTATAATGCATTTCTCTCTGAAAATCGGACTCAAGTTGTTCTTTCCACACATTATTCAGAAGAGCAGCGGACTTTGATTCAAAAGTTGATTGGAGAGAGGAAAACATATAAAGAAGGGCAGAAAATGAAATGCCACTTAGCTAAAATGATCTTAAATGCTTTAAAATGTCAACCAAAACCTGAAAGACGTGGAAGAAAATGGAAAATGACCATTGAAATAGACAGAAGAATAGCCAAAATGGCAAAGACTCAGCCAATGATCAGCTCCAGGAAGATGAAAGAAGGAGTAAAGTTACCCGTGATACTGTTACAATTAGAAGGCGCATATGTGAAGCCAAGCTATCGGCAAGAAGCCCCCCAAATTCCCATTGTTGAAAAAGAAATGTGCTGAAGAGCTTACAGTTTGCTAATGAACACATTGACAGGTCTAAAGAGAAATGGCACATTTTGTGGACTGATAAAAGCAATATTGTTCTTTTTGACTTTAGGGCCCGCAGACAGTTTGTCAGACAACCCCCAAATACTGAATTCAAGTCAAAGTACAGAGTGAAGCCGGTGGCACAAGCATCATGATATGGGGATATTTCTCATCCTATGGTGTTGGGCCTATTTATCTCATACCAGGGATCATGGATCAATTTCAATAGATCAAAATACTTGAAGAGGTCATGTTGCCTAATGCTGAAGAGGAAATGCCCTTAAAATGGGGGTTCCAAGAAGACAACGACCCCAAATACACCAGTAAACCAGCAACATCTTGGTTCCACACCAACAAGATTGATGTTATGGAGGGGCCCACTCCCCAGATCTTAACCCAATAGAAAACTTGTGGGGTCACATTGAAAATGGTGTTTGTGAGGCAAAAGCAAGAAATGCAGAAGAATTGTGGAATGTAACAGATTGTTGGAAGTTGGTGGAGCCCATGCAACACAGATGTGCAGCCCAGAAACATTGTTTATACAACTCAATTTTAGTTCAGTCATTCAAAGGAAAGCAACAGCTTGAAACATGTTTCAGTTTAAACAGTGAATGCTTGAGTTTGGAAAGAAGAATGCAGGGACTAATATTTTTGGGAACAGCCTAATATTTATTTTTCTTCACTTTCTGTAAAGGAATACAATTTTCTTCATTTGGAATGACGATTTGGAATAGAATGTGCAGTGTTCCCTATGCATTTGCCTGTATGGAAATAAAAGCTATCATAAGGATTTGGAGCTTTATTCATTTTTTTAAATACACTGCTATTATTCTGAACACAACTGTATATCACACGGCTGGGGCATTCGTTACATACCATATCAGTATTCATATTTTAGTGGCTGCAAAAGCACAGTGGGGCTCATTTATAAACTTTGCGCAGGGCAGATTGGTTCGCACAGTGAATATATTTTTTTTCACAAGCTTTTTACATATGTCAAAAATCGCAAATTGTGAATATTTATGTGCACATTCTTGTGGCTTAGAGCACCCAACAAACAGGCACAATGTATGGCATGTTGGCACATTTTGCCCTAGTGGATAAAGGCCGTTTCTTATTGAGATGAAACAATCCTAACCATGGCCCCAAGTTGCAAAGCAAAATTTAGAATTTCCATGCAGAAAGGTAATAATCAGCGTTGCGTGTGCTCCCTTCAAAGTATTTTTATACTGAAGGCCTTGGTGATCTCCCTTGAGCAGTTCAGCCGGAATAATATATATATAACATGCTTGGCTAAGTTCTAGCCTGGATGCGGCCAGCTATATATATTAGATTTGTTTATTTCCACAAGACCCCCTACAAGCAGACAGCTCAGCGGACCTGCTGGCACAGGTGGACAACATCCTTAGGACCCAAACATGGAGTGGGACATTGCCAGCCACAAAGCAGCTCCTTTCATGCTTGCAAACACTCTGATGTGCCCCTGGGGGGTTCCAGTTATTTCTAATGCTTATTGGAGATTGGAGCTGGACTCCATCTCTGCGGGAACATGAAAATAAACTGAAAGCTCCTCTCCTTTGGAAACTGCAGTTGCAAGAATAGAAGAATAAATAAACAAGGAGGAGGCCAAAGGGGACAGTCATCTTTCCAGCATGTCCAAACCCTTAATTCCCCAACAGAACACACACAGGCTGCCCATGGTGGCTCTGATCTTCCATAAGGAAGCATAAAATGACCGAGCTAAACTGGAGCCAGCTGTTGTAACCACAACAGTCCCACTGAGACCATATGTTTGCCTGGGCTTTCTTACCTCCGTGCTGCAGAGACAGCCAACTGGAGCAGTAAAGCCAGCAGTCTACATGTGTATTTATAAGAACATTTGCCTTGTACACACAGCAAGGCAATGGAAAGTTTGCCAATGTGGGGCACTCAGATAGGTGGCAAATTTAGGGGGGGGGCTTTGGTTTCTGTGCCGAGTTCCAGATTGTTCATACATGGAACCAGATGTTAACCATGCTTTAATGGTGATCATGGAATGGATGGTTAAAGTTATAGCTCATTGTGACGCCTAATTGGATTGGCTGCTCGAAACAGAAGCTGCTTCGGGCAACTACAGAAAAGTGGGCCAAGTCTTCAGTCCTGCACTTGGCCCCGGGATCAATCGATCCGATCAGGCGTCATAATGAGCTATAACGTAACAGTCAATACCATGATTACCATTAAAGCATGGGTTTCCTGGATGCAGAATTGGTATAAATGCATGCATCAGAGAAGGTGTTCATTGGTTGTCAGATGATCCGACAGATCAGTAGGTTATATTCCACAACTGATGCAGAACAGAACCGTCCAGTGCTCTGTTTACAGAAGTATCCAAAATCCACAGACTAGATCGGCCAAGGAAGCTATGGTGGGGATGCAATATCAGCCAATAACTGAATTTATTTGGACACAGACAGCAGTGGTGTTGAAGGGATACATGTTTTTTTTCCAAAATGCATCAGTTAATAGTGCTGCTCAGCAGACTTCATTGAAATTAATTTTTCAAAAGAGCAAACAGATTTTTTAATATTTCATTTTGAAATCTGACATGGGGTTAGACATATTGTCAGTTTCCCAGCTGCCCCCAGTCATGTGAATTGTGCACTGATAAACTTCAGTCACTCTTTAGGGTAAGGGCACACGCGAAGATTTGGGGGGATTCAGTTGCCCGGCAACAAATTGACGCTTCTTCGGGCGACTAATCTCCGCGAAAAAGCCTTCTCACTGGCTAAAATCTATATCGCTGGAGGGATGTCACTCGGAGCACTTTGTTTTCCGAAGTCGTTTGAAGTTGCCCCACGGGGAACAAAGTGCTCCGAGTGCTATACCACCAGCTACTTAGATTCTAGCCGACGGGAAGGTTTTTCAGGGATATTAGTCGCCCGAAGAATTGCCGATTTGTTGCCAGGCAACTAAATCTCCCTGAATCTTAGCATGTGCCCTTACCCTTACTGCTGCACTGCAAGTTGGAGTGATATCACCATCCCTCCCTTCCCCCCCAGCAGCCCATGAGCAGAACAATGGGAAGGTAACCAGATAACAGCTCTCTGATAGATATCAGAACAGCACTCAATAGTAAAAATCCATGTCCCACTGCAACTCCTTCAGTTATATTGAGTAGGAGAAACAATAGCCTGTCAGAAAGCAGTTCCATAGTGCAGCACTGGCTCTTTCTGAAAGCACATGGCCAAAATGACCTGAGATGGTGCCTACACATCAATATTACTACTAAACAAAATACATGTTGGGTTAGGAATGAAATTTTACATGGTAGAGTTAATTATTTGCAGTGTAATTTAGAAATAAAAACGGCACCATAAAAATCACTATAGAATCCCTTGAAGCTGCAGAATTGTGAACGATGAGCTGTAATAAGTGTGTGAGAAATGACCTGATTGGCTGCTATTGATGACTTTCCTCAGCAAGGGTCAAACTGCTCCATACACAGGGAAGTAAAAATAAATGGGCCATGCTCAATCAAATGCAGAGAGACAAGGAAGCCCTCCCAGATCTGCACTAGACTGACACAAACACTACGTCAGTTCAGGCCATGCTCTGCTCATATAGTATTTAGCTTTTTGCAGATAAACTTGGATATCTGATCTCTGTGCCCCAGGAGGATAAATAGATTTCTGTTGGATAATAAAGCAGATAGCTTTGTGCGTTCACCTTACTGTTACTTACAAGAAGTCTTCAAAATGCCCTTTATAGTCCTCCTATGGCTGCATAAATGAGCCCCTTAGTTTTAGTCTCCACTGCTGGCCAAAATGATGTGACTGCAGAGATTGGCTTCACCATCATAGTTGGGGAAAGCCTATTACTTGTAGCTACTCAGAACATCAATGACGACTTTCCCCAAAATTAATTTACCATACTGCCCCTAACCACTGGGTGCAGAACTTGGCCTGTTATGTACAGACTGTCTTGAAACATTATGTCCATGGAAAGCCACTAGGTGACCATATTGTTTCAGCCTACAGGTTGGCCGTTTATGGTGATGCAATGAATTGAAGGGTTCAATTTTGAGCCCAGTTAGAATCAGATTTGGAGTATTTGCCTATTTGCTGACTAGAGCTATAGCAGTGTGGTTGCTATAAGAGGCTTTACTTGTATCTATCTGTAAAAGCTATTTTTTATGTGCTCACGGGGGCCTGACCAAATATTAAGACAGCAAAGGGAATAAGATCTTGAACCCATGAAGTCGGAAAAAACATTTACCTGGTCTAAATGTGAAAAAGTCAAGGTGAACTGGACAGAGGTGAGAAAGAACCAGAAACTCTCATGCAATTTTAGGCTGACTTGCTGAGAGTTCTGGGAGCGGTAGTATATAATTGCTGGGGAGCATGCCCACTTACAGATTCTAAGCCAAAGAAAGTTGACCTCATATACGTGGAATGATACACCTGAGCAAAATTGGGTAAGTTATCAGAAACCCACTGTGACCCCGCTTGTTGGGGCTTGCTACTGTAAGGACTGAACTCTACTAAAGTGTCAGTTAGGCAGCTAGGAAGCTGCGATGGACATCCTGGAACAGCTAAAAGAACTATAAACTTGCCATGGCCATAGCCTCTGCTGACATCTGGTGAAGGGCGACTGTTTAAAGAAAAAAAAAGAAAGATGTGGCCAATCAGCTTGAAATAATGATAGCTTAGGCAAAGCTGAAAGTATTTAACCCAACTTGAGGGCAAATACAGTGGCTATAAAGCTTCACTTTGTAGAAGAGTACCACTGCTATTGTTATGGTGGAAACTGGGGGAACACTGAAAAAGGTTGGGGAAGCAAAATGCAGGTACTGGGTAACTACTTTAATGGATTCCTAGAACTTTCCTTTCTGTGGCATGGTGCTGTCCTGTTGGCAATGTAGGAAGGACCCATCAGCCAATAGGATAACTGTATGGCCCACAAGAAATTTAGAGCAGTGTCCCCTCTTTTTGAAGTATCAGGCCTCAGGACCCCACCCAGTTTTAAAGCAACTAAATGCTGACATTAAAGGAGACATTTTGTGTAAAAAATAAGAACCTACCAGTGCGTTATACTCATTTAGATATAGAAGAATTGTGCTTTAAAAAGTAGTGTTTTCAGGCTAATTTATTAAATATTTCTCCAAAAACCCTAATAATCCCTCCCTTCTCTTTCACTTCCTGCTCCCTGAATTCCCAGGCTGTGCAGGGGAGCCGCGGCACTCAGCTCACTGCACTGTAGGACAGGAACCAATCAGCAGCTAGCAGGACCTGATAGGGAACTGAAGCCTGTCTGTGCTTGTGTGACTGCAGGGCTGTGATTGGCTGCCCCTCCTACTGTATTTCTGGGAGGGACTGTTAGGACACGCCCACTCATCATTTGAAACACAGACAGGGACCATAGAACATCTATAGGGAGGTCCAATAAAGGGGCTATTTTTAAAGGGACACTGTCATGGGAAAACATGTTTTTTTACAAAACGCATCAGTTAATAGTGCTGCTCAAGCAGAAATCTGCACTGAAATCCAATTCTCAAAAGAGAAAACAGATTTTTTTATATTCAATTTTGAAATCTGACATGGGGCTAGACATATTGTTAGTTTCCCAGTTGCCCCAGTCATGTGACTTGTGCCAGCACTTTAGGATGGAACTACTTTCTGGCAGGCTGTTTTAATGTAACTAAATCAGTCTCAGTGAGACTTGGCTTTTACTATAAAGTGCTGTTCTTAGATCTACAGGCAGCTGTTCTCTTGTGTTAGGGAGCTGCTATCTCGTTATCTTCCCTTTGTTCTTTTGTTAGGCTGCTGGGGGGTGGAAAGGGAGCGGGTAATATCATTCCAACTTGCAGTACAGCAGTAAAGAGTGAGTTTATCAGAGCACAAGTCACATGACTGGGGCAGCTGGGAAACTGACAATATGTCTAGCCCCATGTCAGATTTCAAAATTAAATATAAAAAAATCTGTTTTCTCTTTTGAGAATTGGATTTCAGTGCAGATTTCTGCTGGAGCAGCACTATTAACATGACAGTATCCCTTTAAAGATAATATTAATTTTTAGCACCATGTAAAAGCAACACCATATGTTACTTATAATTGCCTACAAAATTAGGGATTTTTCATTTATCCTATATGTCTCCTTTAATGGTTTCATTGAACTTCACTCCGTGTGATATCCACTTTACTATGTGTAATAAACATTCCTCTTCTGCACATTTCCACACAAGTTGGCAAACTGCCCTCTCAGCTAAGGAAATACACACAAAAATTTAGCACAGGATATAACAGAACAGCACCATCAAGGCATGCAGAATCATCGCCTGTGCTGGAGCAAGCGATATGGCAGCTTGCATTGACATATAAAATACACAGATACTTATTCACGGAATAAACACAACGCCTAGCTCTTACAAATATTTAAATGATAAAACCAACTTGGAAATATTTCGTTCTTAAAGACCTACTCTTGAGAGATGGAATTTCTTTCACAGTATATCTTTAGTTGCTCAACATGCTCATTCATGTAGGAACAATTTGCCCTTTGAAACATGACTGTAATGAGTTGAGTTTTGGCCTCTCGGACTGCCCAGCCTTGCTGGTGAATGTAAAATCTCTCTTGGGCGGTAAAATCTCCATTGTTATCTTAAATAGCCGGTTCCTATGTTGATTGTGTGATAAATATGTTCATTTCTAATACATACATGGCTTGAATAGATTCAAGGCCAGGCAGGAGCCACTATAACCTGCCAACTCAGCCCCTTTATACCAAGCCAGTAGCTTGTTGGCTCAAGCATGGCCCAATTAATATCTGGCTTAACATCTGCCAGATATCTATTGGACAGATCTGAAAATCCAGTTGGCCAAGGGCTGAATCAATGTGTTGATGCAGCCTTGACCATCTCCATAAGCCCTCTGTATAACCTAGTCATTGCCCCTGGGGCAAGAACAGATCAGCCCAATTTGGAAAAGGAGATGGATAGTCAAACAGGGCAGAGATCCACTCATTTGGTGACCTTTCCCTATGAGCAGATCTTACAGCTGAGGCTGACGTACTCAAAGTGGTTCCTCCTCTACATTTGAGCTAGTGGTGAAGTTCTGAAAACTGCCCCCGTGTTACCTCCTATTCACATAAATGACAGCCCGTATTAGGCAGAAAGGGTTATTTTGGGCACTACTCCTGGCTGCAATATATCAGGAGAAAGAAAACTCTCTATGCTATCTGTATTAACCTGGCCATAGTCCTGACCAATATCTAGCACAGTGGTCCCCAACTAGTGGCCTGTGAGCAACATGTTGCTCTCCAACCCCTTGGATATTGTTCCCATTGGCCTCAAAGCAGGTGCTTGTTTTTGAATTCCTGGTTTGGAGGCAAGTTTTGGTTGCATAAAAACCAGGTGCATTGGCACATTGATGCAGTCCTCTCCAATTGGGCCAGAATAGATCGACTGGCAGAGATAGGGCAAGGATAAGTTAGGAATACATGGCAAGGAGCCACAAAAGTGCCAAGTAAACCCCTTTACATCTCCCCTGAACATACCGGGTTAAGTGACTGCTGAAGACAAAGTGCCAATGTCCGACTGGCCCACAAGGATACCAGGAAAACTCCCGGTGGACCCAGCTGTCAGTGAGTCTTCATGTTGCTAAACATTTGGCCTATTGCATGGTCACTCCCTATTTCTATCAGAACAAAAAGGCTAAATAGATGGAATAGTAGATTAAACTATGTAGAGAAAAGAGACTAGGAGAATAGAGGTTGAGTAAGGAGAGGAAGAATAACAGTACTGAGAATGGGACCCTGATCTAAGGTTTTTTGGTGGGCCCCTGGTCTAAGGTTTTGGGTAGGCCACTGGTATCCCAGTCCGACACTGCAAGGTGCTTTGATTCAGAGCCAAGTCAAATAGCCTGCCTGACTATGGAATTGTTCCTGTGCCTCCGGGCAGTGATGTAATACAGTGCACCCCTGTGCAGGAAGCACGCCCGTATCATAAAGTACCTGTCATAGAGGCAGCATATGTAGTAAACATGCATATAGTACATGACATTCCAACAGAGAATAAATATTTACACACAATTAGCCCATGATAGATCCCGTTGCTGTGTATAGCACCAGAAGACAGGCAGGGGGAAGCCACAGGTCCTTCATAGATCACAGGAGCACAGAACAAGACTTCTAATTACACATAGCAGACTGCTTAATTGCAATCAACGTCGGTAATTGGATCCTTGTGCGAGCAGAATGTTATCAGTCACCGCATGTGTCCCTAATACAGACTTATCATATGGCTCTGGGGTGCAGCGAGAAATTTTAATTAACAAGATTTACACCGTGGAAACACAATGAATCAAGAAGCAATACCACCACTGGCAAGCAATTAGTGTAAGGACAGGGGAGAAAGATTCCCAGAAACCTGTTGATAAACTGGAAACCAGGTTTTATTCTAATTTTACTAGTGGTGCTACGGCCTCCTTCCCTCTACTGATCTCAGCACGGGAGCAGTTGGCCATAAGGAGAGGACAAGAGCAGAAGAAGCAGTAAAGTCCTGCTAGATGAGTGCAACTGGAGCCTATTGATAATAAAAAGCAACATGGCTGCTCCTCTAGAGTGCACACAATAAGCTATTCTATCACACTTAAAGGATAAGTAAATCGTTCAGTGTAAAAATAAAAACTGAATAAATAGATGGGCTGTGCAAAATAAATAAAGTTGCTTATATAGTTAGTTAGCCAATAATGTATGTATAAAGTCTGGAGTGACCGGATGTCTAACATAATAGCCAGAACACTACTTCCTGCTTTGCAGCTCTATAGTTTTGAGTTAGTCAGCGACTTGAAGGGGGGCCACATGGGACATAACTGTTCAGTGAGTTTGCAATTGATCCTTAGCATTCAGCTCAGATTCAAAAGCAACTCAAGTAGGGTTGCCACTTGGGTGGTATTTTACCAGCCTGGCCGGTAAAAATGACGGTTGATCCCAATGTTATTAATAGGGAAAAAAGGTAAATATTTTTTTTCCAGAAAAGGTGGCAACCCTACCCTCAAGTCACTGATTGGTTACTTCTTGGTAACCAGGGTAACCAATCAGTGGAAAGCAAGAGAGCTGCAAAGCAGGAAGTAGTGTTCTGGCTATTATGTTAGACATCCAGTCACTGAAGCATTTATACATTACATTTATGGCTAACTAACTATATTAGAAACATTTTTATTTTACACAGCCTGTCTATTTACCCAGTTTTTATTTTTACACTGAACAATTCCTTTAAAATAAGTGAATGTAAAATTGATGAGGTTGCTATTCTAAGCACTTTTGCAATAATGAATGTAAATTCATTATTTATTTTATTTTTATTGCAAGATATTAAGGGGTACATGTATTGTTAATATGAATGAATTTGGTGACAGCGCAACATGCTGGTCATTTTCTGATCAGTCTGACCACCAAGTAGTCAAGGAAGTTGTCAGGGGAAAGAAAGAGGCTGCTCTGATGTTCTTCTGCTTAGGAAAGATTTGAGGAAGGTTTCCAATTGTTTTCCTAAGCAGAAGAACATCAGAGCAGCCTCTTTCTTTCTCCTGACAACTTCCTTGACTACTTGGTGGTCAGACTGGTTTTAAACTGACCAGCAGGTGGCGCTGTTGTAACAAAATTCATTGATATTAACAGCCCATGTATCCATTAATATATTGGAATAAAAACAAAATAAAAATGAATGTAAATGAAAAAAAGTGCTTAGAATAGCACTCTCGTTCATTTTACATTCACTTATTTTAATGGCACAATTACGCAATTTGCCAACCGGCGACTTCAACCAACTTCAGTGGATGTTGTTATGCTTGGATTCTGAATTCAAATGCTGCATTATGGGGAAAAAATGTGCCATTTGCCCCTATTAGTAAATGTAGTATCATTAGCATACTCTGGTTTCTCTTTTTTCCCTAATAATAACATTGGGATCAGCCATCATTTTTACAGGCCAAGCCAATAAAATACCGGCCAGGTGGCAACCCTACTGGCAGTCCATAGCAGTAGTTGCAAACAATTATATGAATATTAGGCTTCAGAAAGTATTCCAGATGCAGTCCTGGTTCCACAGTCCTCTGCTGCCTCTAGATCGGTCTCTTGGGCCTTCAAACTGTGGCAGAGCTTGAGACACTTTGAGCCTTCTATATATAATGTGGCTAGAAAGTCTGACCCACACTTAATAAGGGCTCATAGTTTATGTGTCCCCCTGCTCTGGATCTGGGGACCTTGGATTCCATTGGGGATCATGGCTTTTTCAGTAGTCACTCTATTTTGCTCCACCACACACACACACACTGGGGCACCCACAGTTGTAGCCCAGTCTACTACTGGTTACCATAAATTGCGCCCAAAGAGGTCTAAAACTCAACTTAAAATGTGTGACTCAGGAAGCACTGAGCAGAGTTTAAGACAATAATGGGCATTGCCTGGGCACCACATTGATGTTTCTAGTACCAGAATTGCTACTTTCAGTGTCGGACTGGGCCCCAGCTCTCCCCGGATTGTGGAAGCGGAAAAAGAAGGTAGGCGCGTGGGGCTGGGGGGATGTTTCAGCTCGGGGTTGGGGAGCAGTGGACGCTTTACATTTAGGGTTGGGGGCCCAGCAGGTCTGGACTGAGAATTAAAATAGGCCCTGGCATTTCAGGTACACAGAGGCCCAAACAGCCCCCACCAGCCCACTAAATACTGACTTTTTATGGCACCTTATAGCAGCCCCGCCGATAGCAGAACCCACCAATTGCCAGTCTGGGCCTGAGCCCCAGGCCCCCGAATTCGACGCTGGCTACTTTTTACCAATGCAGTAGCCCATAACAGCAAATCAACCATTTGGTGTTTTTAGGGGCGCTATGCAAAGGGACTGCGCCATGGGCTTTTAGATAAAGCTCCTGAAAACTGCCACTAGTTATAGAGGTGCAGGCCTGGACTGGGATTCAAAACAGGCCTTGACATTTCAAACCCCAGCCGAATCAATAGCAACTTTCCATGGCATCTTACAGCATCCCCTCTGGCATCTACAGATTGTCAGTCTGGGCCTGCAGAGGTGTCAAATGTGTACTCCCTTCTAAAATTTTACATGATCTATCCCAGTCTTCCCCGCCAAGGTCTTGACTGTTTCCAAGTCTTGTTCACCCTCCCCTCCAGGTGAAGGAGCTTCATGGAAGAGGGTGATGTCAAGTCAAGTCAAGTCAAGTGGATTTTATTGTCATTTCAGCCATATACAGTAAAAAAAGTAGATAGTAGAAACGAAATGACTTTCCTCCAGAACCCCCCTGGTGCTATACAACAACTCTAGTACACGGTCATGCTGGGCAAAGTGGACATTTCAGTTCCTTATGAATATATTCAGTTCAGTCCTTGTGAGTCGAGAAACCTGATGGCTTGTGGAAATAGACTGTTTCCCATTCTGGAAGTCAGCGCTCGAATACTGCGGTATCTTTTACAGGATGGCAAGAGGGTAAAGAGATCGTGTGCAGGGTGGGTGCTATCCCTGACAATGCTGGTAGCCTTCTGGAGATGCTGATGTTGAGCGGAACCTGGGAAGCTTCCTAGCTACTAGTAAATTAACTGATCTATCCAGAGTCAGTTTTTATCCCCCAGTGAAGTGGATTGTTGTAAACGTTAATTTGAACAAATAATGTATGTTGCCCTCAACTAATGGCTTTGACCCCCTGTGTCAGTTCTGCAGCAAACCTTGATAGCACTGCAATGGCCATGGGTACCCAGTATCGCTATCCTCCTTGGACTCTATCAAGTTCATTCACTAGCATTTTAATCAGATTTTTTTGGGCAGCAAGCCGATTTATTAGATCACATGCAATCTGACCACACACTTGGATGACCAGATTACCACGATCCAATCAGCTGGCCCTCTCAGGTCAAGCGAATAGAGGGCTGAGGAATTAGAAGGGAGGCATGCCTCTATTACCACTTTCATTGGAATTTCATATTCAGGATTCCATGTCACGAAACTTAAATATTTTCAGCCAACCTTGACCAAATAGCAATCAATGAACTGACCACCAGCCATGGCACAAATACACTGGCCATTGCATAGGTAGAGACTTATAATGCTCTATAATTAGACCTCTCCAATAAAAAGCCTTCTACCTGAAGCCTCCCCAAACAAAAAGTTTACCCTGCTGCTATTAGTCAGGATCATCTCCCCAACTAAAATTTGTACAAATATCAATTTTGTATGATTTTAGCAGTACAGATATGGGATCCCTTATCCAGAAACCCATTATCCAGAAAGCTCCAAATTACGTAATTGTCTCCCATAGACTACATTTTATCCAAATAATCCAAATTTTTAAAAATGATTTCCTTTTCTCTATAATAATAAAACAGTAGCTTGTACTAGATCCCAACTATGATGTAATTAATCCTTATTGGAAGCAAAACCAGCCTGTTGGGTTTATTTAATGTTTACATGATTTTCGTGTAGACTTAAGGAATGAAGATCAAAATTACGGAAAGCCTCAGGTTCAGAGCATTCTGGAGAAGGTAAGTAGAGACCTTGATTCTGGGATGGCAGTGGATGTGATTTACTTAGACTTTGCTATAGCATTTGATACAGTGCCACACAAAAGGTTACTGGTTAAATTAAGGAATGTTGGCCTGGAACATAGTATTTGTACCTGGATAGAGAACTGGCTAAAAGATAGACTACAAAGAGTGGTGGTAAATAGAACATTTTCTAATTGGACCAGTGTTGTTAGTGGAGTACCGCAGGGCTCTGTACTAGGTCCCTTGCTTTTCAACTTGTTTATTAATGACCTGGAGGTGGGCATTGAAAGTACTGTTTCTATTTTTGCAGATGATACTAAATTGTGCAGAACTATAGGTTCCATGCAGGATGCTGCCACGTTGCAGAGTGATTTGTCTAAATTGGAAAACTGGGCAGCAAACTGGAAAATGAGGTTCAATGTTGATAAATGCAGGTTATGCACTTTGGTAAAGATAATATAAATGCAAGTTATACACTAAATGGCAGTTTGTTGGGAGTTTCCTTAAATGAGAAGGATCTAGGGGTCTTTGTAGATAACACGTTGTCTAATTCTGGGCAGTGTCATTCTGTGGCTACTAAAGCAAATGAAGTTCTGTCTTGCATAAAAAGGGCATTAAGGGATGAAAACATAATTATGCCTCATTATAGGTCCCTGGTGAGGCCTCATCTGGAGTATGGGGGGCAGTTTTGGACTCCAGTCCTTAAGAGGGATATAAATGAGCTGGAGAGAGTGCAGAGACTAAGTGCAACTAAATTGGTTAGAGGGACGGAAGACTTAAATTATGAGGGGAGACTGTCAAGGTTGGGGTTGTTTTCTCTGGAAAAAAGGCGCTTGCGAGGGGACATGATTACACTTTACAAGTACATTAGAGGACATTATAGACAAATAGCAGGGACCTTTTTACCCATAAAGTGGATCACCGTACCAGAGGCCACCCCTTCAGACTAGAAGAAAAGAACTTTCATTTGAAGTAACGTAGGTGGTTCTTTACAGTCAGGACAGTGAGGTTGTGGAATGCACTGCCGGGTGATGTTGTGATGCTGATTCAGTTAATGCCTATAAGAATGGCTTGGATGATTTTTTGGACAGACATAATATCAAAGGCTATTGTGATACTAAATTCTATAGTTAGTATAGGTATGGGTATATAGAATTTATGTAAGTAGGGAGGGGTGTGTATGGATGCTGGGTTTTCATTTGGAGGGGTTGAACTTGATGGACTTTGTCTTTTTTCAACCCAATTTAACTATGTAACTATGTAACAGGTCCCATACCTGTATATCTATACATCTTCCAATGGTTCCAAGTTTCGTGGGACAGTACCGCAACACAGGTCAGAAAACAAACAGGGCTTTGTTAGAAAATGGTGGGGTGTGGGTGGATTATGGGGGTGCACTGGCTAGCTATGGTTGGGGTGGAACAGGGGTGAGGTTTACAATCATTGTCCCTTATATGAGAATACAAATATTAAAAGGTCAGTGATTACCCTGGTGTAAACAAGAAACTGATTTGTGCCCAAGTCAGCAGTAATGTCCAAATTCCAAATAGGACGGCAAAATTATCTAAGGGTGGTGACAGATGGGGAGATTAGTCGCCCAGTGACAAATCTCCTCTACTGACAGCGACTAAATCTCCCTGCTTTGCCGCTTTGGATTTCCGAAGTCACAAGAAGTTGCCTCTTCGGAAATCCGAATCGATCCCACCAGCGATTCATATTGTTGCCAGCGGGAAGACAGTGTGGGGAGATTATTTGCTGGGCGACTAATCTCCCTGTTTTCCACCTCACTAACAAGGAGTAAAAATGTTCAGTTGAGTGAGAACTCTGTAAACCACTTAGTATCTCAAAAACTACAGGTACGGCAGCTAAGTACAAGGTCTAGTCTTATGTTTACTTCTACTGGGCCATAACGGGGTATCAATTTCCATCTCCAGCCAAAGGCACACCCACTTGAATTCCGTTCAACCTCTTGTCTTACATTTAAAGCCTTGTTGTCTCCAACCAACACGCCACCTCCTGCTTTTGTGGCTCAGTATTTCCTCCGTTTAGCCAACACATCCCTGCACTTCCTACTTGGCCCCAACCCTGTGTTGCAATGACATCCAACAAGCCGAGGAGACATGTTCGGCATACCTTTAGCCCAGATTATTTTCATAGCTACAAGTTCCAGCTCGCCTGACTGCAGCCTAATTACAGGGGAATTTTTTTTTTGCAATATCAACTGCAAAACTCTTTTATTTGTTCAAACAGAAGTCAAGGGAAGACGTTACTGGGGTGGAGGAATCTGGGAATGCTTACTGACACGGATGAGGCCACAGACAGAAGAGATGAAAACAAATGGCAAGTTAGAACGGGGACTGGATCAAGTTCAGTGGTGACAGTTACAAAGCTGGTAATTGATGAGTCTGGACTTTCCCTGTTTCTAACATGAAATGGAAGCCTTTATTACCGGCACATCCCAATAGTGGTAGTACAGATACAATGGAAGATGCCACTGCGAGCTGTAGTACAGTATTAAAGAGGATCTAAACCCAAACAATTAATTGATGTGAACTTCCTCTAAGCACTTTTGCAGTCTATATTAATTTATTTTTAGCAGTTTGTGAGATATAAGCAGATTTAGACTGTTAATACCAGGCTCTTAGTTTCATAAATCAGTAGAGATGCACCGAATCCAGGATTCGGTCAGGATTCTGCCTTTTTCAGCAGGATTCTGATTCGGGCCAATCCTTCTGCCCAGCCAAACCGAATCAGAATCCTTATTTGCATATGTGGATAGTGGATTCGGTGCATCCCCACAAATCAGACGATGTTCTGCCAGAGACAGCAATCATGCGAAAGTTATGTCTGACAAATAGTCGTGACAGTCACCTGCTGATATCGTCAGAGATATTATTGTTAGCAAACAGAAATCTTCTAACCAGTCCAATGGACTAAATGACCAATTGCCACGGTACGAAAAATGTCGGGACAATCCACACACGGTCCAAAAATCGTAGGAACCTTTGGTTTGTACGACTTTATCTTTGCGTCCATGGCCAGCTTAATCTCTGACCTGTATAGTCAGTTAAACCTAGGGTTGCTGACACTTTTTTGCTGACCACTAAAAACATATGGTTAAAGAAGAAGGAATGTCTTCTTCCACTTGGGCGTGTCAAATGTTAGGCACCCCAAGTGATTGTATTTACTTACCTGAAACCCCGGACCGGTGCTCCTATCAGCAGAAAACTGCGCCGGCACTGGGTTTTTCCAGCGAGCACCACTGAGCGATCCACTTCCGGCTTCTTCTTTCTTCTCATGGCTGCCAATGCGCAGTAGAGCGAAAAGCCGAACTTTAACTAAAAACTAGGCTATTTCGTTCATCTGCGCATGCGTCTGCCCCAGGAAATTTGAAGAAAGAAGAAACTGGAAGAGGATCGCTCCACGGTGCTCGCTGGAAGAACCCCAGTCTGGTGCAGTTTTCTGCTAATATGAGCACCGGCCCGGGGTTTCAGGTAAGTAAATACAATTACTTGGGGGTGCCTAACATTTGGAAACGACTTTCCTTGTCCTTTAACGTAAATTGCAATAGTGCTCAGAGGAGAATTTTAAATCAATTACATTTTTGGGTTCAGATTGCCTTTATTTTAAAGTAGTTTAAAGTAGTTTTTTTTTTATTTCTAAATGTCATTGAGATATAACATGAGGCCCGTGCTATCCACATAGCACATTCCAATTCTCTAATTCTAGGTCTTGGCAACTTTTTACCCAAAAATGCATGTTACGTGTTCAGGACTAGCCTTAGAGTACCAGTCTGCCTCCATGTGGGCCTCAGCCTAGGATAATTCCCATCTGTCAATCCTTATTTCCACAGTGACCCTACATACAAACCAATACCTGCCACTGGTGCCAGATACTATCTACAGTGTACCTACCTGGTACTATCTAAAGCGTATCTATTTGTTGTGAGAGTAGACCTAAGGTGTCAGGTTCTCTGGTGGATCCAGGTAAACCCAGTCTAATACTGTGAATGGGCCTCACACTGATATGACTTTGACCTAAAAGGAATTCCATTTAAAAATGAAAATTTTTTGTTAAATAGGTAACTTGAAGCAGTGTGATGATAATGCTAGTATGATATCATCCCAATTGCCTCTTCTGCTCTTACCTCCATTTTTAGCGATGGTCCTGAAACATCTCCAGAAGATTCTGAGGAGCGATGCTCTGCTGAGCGGTGTGATGTGTATAAGGCCAAAATCTCTGAACAAGACATGAGTCCCCCTTGGACACACTGGTGAAACTGTAAGGGAAAAGTGACAATTTTAATTAAAGGGATACTGTCTTGATTTTTATTATGTTGTTTTTGTATTTCTAAATTACACTGTTTACACTGCAAATAATTCACTACTATATAAAAGTTGATTCCTGAACCAGCAAGTGTATTTTTTTTTGTTGTTGTAATATTGGTGTGTAGGTGCATCTCAGGTCATTTTGGTCATGTGCTTTCAGAAAGAGCCAGCACTTTAGGATGGAACTGCTTTCTGGCCGGCTGTTGTTTCTCCTACTCAATGTAACTGAATTTGTCGCAATCAGGGGCGCGCCGCCAATGAGGCGAGTTGAGAAACTCGCCTCAGGCGGCAATGCAGGAGAGGTTTCCAGGGGCGGCAAAAAGCCTCTCCTGGTACCTTTAAGAGCCGAATTTCCGGTTTTTAAACCGGAAATTCGGCTTACTATTGCGACAGAGCGCAATTGCGCTCTTCACATTAGTGTTCCTGCCGGCGAGGGAGGGGCGGCATTGAAGGAGCCGCCTCAGGCGGCGCTGTAAGTAGAATCGGCGCTGGTCGCAATGGCACAGGAGTGTTGTGCTTATATCTACCAGGCAGCTGTTATCTTGAGTTTGGGATGTTTTTAACAATTCTGTGCTGATTTTAATGGATAAAGAAGTTTATAACTTTTATTACAACATTCTCTCCTTCATCCTGTGGTGCTCCCGTGTTTCTACATGTACCTTCCCGTTGTTCTCTTGTTTGGCTGCATGGGGGGCGAAGGGAGGGGGTGATATCACTCCAACTTGTAGTACAGCAGTAAAGAGTGATTGAAGTTTATCAGAGAACATGTCACATGACTGGGGGCAGCTGGAAAATTGACAATATGTCTAGCCCCATGTCAGATTTCAAAATTGAATATAAAAAAATCTGTTTGCTCTTTTGAGAGATGGATTTCAGTGCAGAATTCTGCTGGAGCAGCACTTTTAACTGATGTGTTTTGGGGGGAAAAAATTCCCATAAGGATTTACGCTTTTCCTTCTTATTGCTGTTTGTTGTAGAAAAAATACCTTTGGCTCTAACCAAATTACAATAAGAACTGTCTTTTGTAAAGGGGTTAGGTTTGGCCAAAACCATCTGTATAGTTTGGGGTGGATTCTGGCTGGTGCTGATAGGTATTTCTTAAGCTGTCCTTAACAGGTCATTAGATCAGCACGTTTATGGGTTCTTCAGCCAACGGGGCAACAGTCAAGTGTATTTAATGGAGTGATGATCTCAAGCAGGTTGGACAGGAGTAATAAATATATTACTACGTATTTTTATCAAGACTGCAGGCCCTCTAAAAGCTGAAACCCACATGTAAACACCATCTCTGTCCACCATCTCTGGTCCTGGTGGCCAGGCTTGGTCAGACACTGCAGTTATCCATAAATAAGGGCAATTGAAAGAGAAGTGCTCCTACAGTCTGTCTTTTAGACAGGTCTCAGCAGCCCACAGAGATGGAATCTTTTATGCAGTAGCAGAACAAAAAAACAACAGAAGCAAAGCCCTGTGTATAAAGCATGGATATTCAGACTGCCACCTGTGGAGAGGGGAGGGAGGTAAGTCTTTCATCTCCGTACTCATTACCCACTCAAGGGCTGGATGACTTGTGCTTGAGGAATGGAGCTCCCTGGCACCTGCCGAGCTGTTGCTGAGGGCAGAGATGTGTCACACATTGTGGTAAGTGAGCCCATAATGTTCATATTCCCTGTGTTGTTGGCCCTGACCCACAAAGAGAAACACAGTTCAATGGAGCCCTTTGTCTCTTGTTGCTTTGAAATTAGGTGCAGGCATGGTGCCAGGGTGAAGAAAACGTTGGAGCAAGCTCAGGAACCTACAGTTGTGTATCAGAAAAGCGAAGGTCATGGGTTACCTGGCACCACCCTTAATTAACCCCTTTGTTCAGCTTTGCTTTGCCAAGCAGTAAGCTTTCAAAAAAGGAAAATGGTTTTGTATATGAATGGCCAATTAAAATATAGGCTAACTGGTCAACAAACAGACCAGATACATACATAGTTGGGCTCTGCAGAGCAGTTGATGTAGGCCGAGATGGCAACAGCAAGGCAAATAGGGTGAAGTGGCAAATGTAGGGCAAGATGCACCAGTAGGAAGGAGGTGAAAGTGGGGAACTCTTTTTCTGTGCTGCCATCCTTCAGTTGTTATTTATATACCTTCTGCTGTTGACCACTTGTGAATTGCAATTCAACATGAAGCAGGGTCATATATTGCACAATCCTACATTGTAAAAACAGGGGCCCAGGCCCCTCAACATCAGACAGCCATTACTAGTAGCACTGATCAAAGCACCAGAAGCTCCACAGCCCTGAATGCAAGAGAAAATGTAATAAACCTGGTACATTTTCAGTTGAGAAGGTTTCCTACATTCAGACTTCTGGGTCCTGGGGCAACACAACATCAAAGGGAAAATAAAAGAAACGCTCTCTTTGATTTTCCAACACTTTCTAGGTAATATATTACACAACTTTATTACACGGCTGAGATAGCGTGGCTGTAATCGGTGCTTTGCATACTAGGGAGGGATCACTAAAGCAATAAAATTGTTAATATTGCAATTCCCTACAAATATATGTATACTAGGTAGTCAGCCCTTTACAGTTCTGCTAATCTGGACAATCCTGGGACCACAGAGAGGTGTGTGAATATGCTCCATAATGCTGGACATGGGAAAAAGAAGGAGCCTCTAGGACAATGATAATAGGAAACTGTGTGCTACTGCTCTATTGACCCTGAAGCCATAGTAGATTCTTTGGGTTTGCCCCAAATGTGCTGCTCAGTGGTTTTCTACTACTATTGCTATGCTAATGGACTGCATAACTAAACTCAGCACCCTATATAGATTTTTTCCTTTGTGTTATGTTTTGGGTAGCCGAGGATGAGTAGAGTATAATAGTGCTTTATTAGCAGGCTCTCGTGCAGCCATTACACAACAGTAACTTTCAATTTTAAGCTGTCCAGGAAGTATGCACAGTATGTCTGAGCACAGTGACATTTACAGGCCATTTGTATAAACACCACACTTTGCTACATGCTTTCCTGAGTAGTTCTCAGATACTACAGATCCTCAACCAGTCGCTTGCGAGAAACATGTTGCTCATCGACCCCTTGGATGTTGCTCCCAGTGGCCTGAAAGCAGGTGCTTATTTTTGAATTCCTGGTTTGGAGGCAAGTTTTGGTTGCATAAAAACCATGAACATTGCCAAACAGAGCCCTTTGAATGCTGCCAGTCCAAATAGGGGCTATTAAATAGTCAATCACAGCCCTTATGTGGCAACCTAAGGATTTTTTTCAAGCTTGTGTTGCTCTCCAACTCTTTTTACATTTGAGTGTGGCTCACTAGTAAAAAAAAGTTTGGTGTGCCCTGCTATAGGAGGATGCAATGCTTCCAGGGATTTTGTTAAATGGATTGCAGATTGGAAACTCCATAGGTCTATACTTTGTCCAGTGCCTTAATGTGATTCTGAGTTGGTCACCTAATCTCTTGATGACGTGTTTATGGATTATTTGTAGGTGTGCATATGTAGCCAAGCATGTTTCTATCCAGTTATCACCACGAGCTGCAGCAGTGAAAATTGCACAACTAGATTGCATGCTGGATCATAAAACAATTTGCTGTATAGCTAAAGGTTTGTTTACACTTTGTTCCTCCATAAAGTTAAGGGCGGGTGAAAGTGGAACTTAAAATGGCAAAACTCATTAAATAGCTATTTTAAACCATAGGTTTCTTCGAAACTGTGCTCCGTTCAGGGGAATAAGTGTCACATGTCTGGCAACACATTGACCTAGTTGATGTATACCCAATAGGATACTGGTGCAATTTGGCCATACGCAGGCCAGGTTCAACAACAGCCTACCAATTGTCCCATATGACTTTAGATATTGGTGCCACCCTTGCAGAAAGGATTAACAGTCAGATGGTGGAGTCCATGTCCCTGCCTTACCAGACTTACCTGTTACCACTCTATGCACAAAATGGGATCATAAGCCAGTTTGCTTTTTATTGTGGTTGGGGTACACTTATACGGCAGGATTTTAGGGGGGCGGCATGCTGCCCAACCACACCCACATTGGTTCAAAAACACTGGGGATGCGCTGGAGATACAATCATTTTTTTAATTTCCCATGCGCCAATCCCCATTGCTCCTGTCCCCCTGGAGGGGACAGGGGCGATGAATTGTAGTGGGCCTAGGGGCGCCCACTATGTAAATCTGGCCCTGCTAATGCAGCTTTGTGTGTATAACGGAGGTGGGTAACAGCTATGCATCAACTATGCAGTTCATTACCCGCAGATCTACGTTGACACTTATTCACTGAACAATTACTGTACATTGTTTTAGGGGCCGGAGATGAAGAGTGGTTCTCTTACAACTTCCTTAGGAGTAGTGATGGGCGAATTTATTCGCCAGGCGCGAATTCACGGTGAATTTGCGTGATTCGCCGTCAGCGAATAAATTCGCGAAACGCCCGCGAAAATTAGTGGAAAAAAATCGCCGGCGTCAAAAAAATTTTCGAAAAAATGGACGCCGGCGTTGAAAACGGGCGCCGGCGTCGAAAAACCGGGTGCCGGCGTCAAAAACGGGCGCCGTCATCAAAAACAAGACGCCGGCGCAGTTTCGCAAATTTTTCGTGAAATACGCAAATTTTCCGGCGAAGCGAAACGCCGCAAATTCGCCCATCACTACTTAGGAGGCAAACAAAGGGGATTTACTAATCAGGGTTCCATTCATGCCGTGTCCCAAGGATTGTGGTAGAAAGGTCATGTTAGGTGGTCATATTGATAATGGGAAATGATGGTTTAAGAGATCTTAATATGTAAAGGTAAGTATACTCAAACTTACACTTAATGTTGTGAATACAGACTGAATTGTACACGTTAGGGGTGCAAGTGAGATTTCAATGTCCAAAACAATGCTGCTGAAACCTTTAGGAAACACACCAGTTAAGTCCTTTGTAGGCATGAGGGCATTCAGAGCTTGGCTCATTTGGCAGGGGTTGGTTTATTAGAAGCTCTTTGTCTTCCCCACCTCTTATTTTTCTTTGAATGAAAGGTCAGTAAGTTACCATTTCTTTAACTCTCCTACCTACGAAGACTGCTGACAAATAGTGAGGCTGGGGTTATAAAAGGGAAGTTCTTGGAAACAAGAGAATGTGCCTTTGATCAGAGTAGCACAGCAGGGTGTGCAGTAACTCAACCTCCTATTGTTGGCTGTCAGGCACTGGGCACATTCCCCCACTGGGCAATACACTATGAAGAAACAAGAGCCTGCTTGGTAGTAGGAAGCCACATTAGAAAGATGGAACACAAACAAAATAGCCTGGAAGTTTAAAGAGGGGAGGGCAACATTGCTGATTGGATCTTCAGGAGGCTGGCAGGCTTTAACTATCTGGCAACCTTCTTGCTGTCTTTATCAGCTTTATTTACAGGCAGTACCCATACAGAGACTTTTCAGTCTCAAGCAACCCTTTGAAGGGGGCCCAGAAATTAGTCAGGCGCCCTTTGCTCACAATAAGGTCAGTGATATGTGAAAACATGGTTCTAACAGTCACCTTTACACAGTTCTTGAAGGCTACAAGACAGCAAAACTCAACCTTACGGCCTTTCGGGCCAGCCCCACAGTTTAAGAAGCTCATACGGGATGCAGGGTTCGGCCATTGCTAGAATAAATAATGAAAGGGTATTGAAAAGGCATTCAGGAACAAAGGTCCCTCAATTCCTTTTCCCCGACATTAGCAACCATCGTTGCCTTCATAAAGCCCTGCATCTTCAGATGTACATCATTCACAATAGTCCCTACTCCAGTAGAGCTTACAATTGAAAGTCCTAAACACACAATTAATTAGGAGCAATATGGCCGCCCTGTTTGTAGCTTCTGAAAGTCAGATATATATTTAGTGGTCGGACTGCTCTGGAATGTGTTACCGTTTCACCTACAGGAGACTGGCCTAATTACTGAATGCGCACGTGTAACACATTCTGTTTGTATGGCCTTGGGGCCTGAATTATACGTGCTCTCTGATTTCTAGAAAAGCACCTGTTTTAACTGCCTTCCTTTCCCTACAGTACTCGCTCACATAAGCTCCCCCAGCTCTACAAGCAAAGCCAAGAGAATGTCTTATTGGAGCTAAAGAGGAGGAGGTTTGATGGGGGTTAAGAGAGGACACACAAACAAACAGAAAATGGAAGAAAGGATGAGATTTTCAATCAACAAGAAAGGTTTACATACTACAAATATTTAATAATAATTTTAATATTATCATCACTTATTCAGAGTTTCGAAGACATTTCAAGGTCTGACCACTTACTTGAACATTATATATGAACATATGTGTTACCATTGCACGTGAATCCTTGAAGGAAATCATATTACAAAGGCTTTAGCTCATTAATTTATTAATAAACAAAGAATTAGGATAATATAAATAGGGGCAGGAGGCATTAGGACAAACCTATTATCAGATTCTTTCTTGATTCAAAATGCCAAATTTCCATGAGAACATGTTTATGAATGCTAGGCACCAGGAAAAAAGGTCTGCCTTCAGCATCTGACAAGTGTCCATGATTTATTTCCATGTCTGTATTTGCACAGGAGAATACTTACATGGGCGTAACAATTGATAGAGGAGATTCTGGGGCTACCGGGTGGGGGGCAGAGGTGTTGTAGATAGTTTACCAAACTGCAGTGATGGATCTCCTTGAGGGACCAAAACATTGTTTGGAGAGGTTCTGCTCAGTTGGGTGAGACTTACTTGCTAGCCCAGATATTCTTGGATGCTGATCTTGAAGGCAACTTAAGGGGATATTAGGGTTAAGCATTTGAAGAATGCTTGATACAATCATTTCACTATCGGAGGTAAGAGAGGGTTTGTTTGGAACAAATGGAAGCTGGAGGGTAAAAGCTGCTGTTGCGTATGCAGTCTGAGACCAACAGTTTTGACTCATGAGCTACAATAAAAAGTGAGTGGGAAAAAAAGCAACAACTTTACGGTGATTAGTAACAAATCAATGACTTTTTATTTACCTAGTTGCCCTCCATTACCGATATCCCCCAGGCAACTGTTCATCTGTCTTGAGTATGAATAAAGACGCTAGTAGTACTTGAGTTTTGTTGCCTCCAAGAGAAGCAATGACCTGTGTATATATGACATGTGTATATATTAATACAATGGATATAAGAAAAGCAACCTCGACCTGTACAACAGCCAGAGGAAAACTATATCTTGTAGTTGATGACTATGGTTATCAAAGCAACTAGGAGGAACTAGAGGAACTGTGTGTCCTTGTGCCTTTGATGGTATTAATCACCTGCACAAAGGTAACTTATACTACAGCCCTGCAATTTGTCATGGACCTTATGTAAAACACAGGCCATGTCCACAGCTATTTTTGTGATATCACAAATGTTGGGCAAGTTGAGGTTGCAGACCTGAAGAGCTTCTGATTCTTGAATTGGATGCCAGTTGTAGAAACTACAATGTTGAAAAACACAATCTAGTTTGATGCTGGTGGCAAGTATCATCATATATAAGGTTTAGAACCTCCTTCTGCAAGAGTATTAAGTATTGACAGAAGCTTAAAGTGGACCTGTCATCCAGACACAAAAATCTGTATAATAAAAGTCCTTTTCAAATTAAACATGAAATCCAATTTCTATTTTTTATTAAAGCATTCATAGCTGTTGTAAGCTCATTAAAAAATCTCAGCTGTCAATCAAATATTGTCTGCCCCTCCTCTATGCCAGTGGCATAGAGGCGGGGCAGACAATTACTTTCACTTTCCATTCAGCACTTCCTAGATGTCACTGCTCTCCCCACATTCCCCCATTCTCTTTACCATTTAATTGTGTAGCCAGGGCAAGGAAATAGACATCAGGTCCCCCATTCTGGTGGACAAACAAGATTCTGAGATGATACAAGACTTGCCTTAATAAAACTGTCCACAAAATAGCTGCTTCCTGCTTGCTATAATTATTAATTCCCAGACTGAAGGAAACAAGATTCAAATAATTTATATAGTGTAATTAAAGTTCATTTTGCTTGACTAATGTGATAAAATAGGATTTGGAATGTTTTTTTTGGGTGACGGGTCCCCTTTAAGGGTACTATCAGACACCAGCCATGGAGTAAACACCATGTCTGTCATTAGCCTTAAGTTTTGCTGATGAAATTTAGGCTCAGACCTTTCACCCGAACATTATAAATACCAACTTATTCATATCATTACCCTTCAGTTGTTTTATCTGGAGCTTTCAGATGTGAAGTAGACAACAAATACTGCCTACTTCATGGTACCCTGAAAAGACCCATTTTCCAGATAACCTCAGGTCCCAAACATTCCACCAAAACAGAATGTGGAAATGATTGCTGTAACAACGCTCTGCTAGAAGCATGCCCAACCTTCCTTAACCCTGAGCCACATTCATGCAAACCGTTCCTGGGGCTGCCAAATATGGCCTATGATTGACTATTGATAGCCCCTATGTGGATTGGCAGCCTTTTTGGCAATACACCTGGTTTTTATGCAACCAAAACCTGCCTCCAAGTCAGAGCTTCGGAAATAAGCACTTGCTTTGAGGCCACTGGAAGCAACTTTCAAAGGGTTGGTGAGCTCATGAGCCACTGTTTGGGGATCACTGCTCTATAATATTTATCCTGGACAGCAAAAAAAGCATTAATTCAAAATCTGCCCTAAATGGCATTCAGTCTGGAGTTCCAAGAGTATCCAAGACAGTAAATAAGCATTTACTTAGAAATTCAACCTAACCGGCTTTAAGCATGAGCTCCCATCCTATACTTTTGGCCATTTTGGGGGCCAACCCCTCCGTTTTAGAACCTGGGCACTAAACTAAACCCTCTGTGAACTGAGAGCAAAACACATAAGATTATCTAAGTCTTTGTTATTATTACAAATGGAAAGCAACACGCTTTTTTTGTACATTTTTTGGGCTGAATTCAAATTGTAAGCATTAATTTTCCTTTGGGACTGTTCCAGATTCAGTGAAGGGGAGTCAGAGGCTCAGATATTTTTAATTGATTCCTCTGGGCTTAAGCAATGATATCCTTCAAGTCAAACTGTCAACTAACATTACTTATTCGTTTACAGCAGCCAGTTTCTAGCCTCTCTGTTGTGTAAATCAAGTATCAGGCTCAAAAACCATTTAGTATATGTCATTTGATATCTGTAAGCCATGCTAGCAGCACAGTGAGGAATCCTGCAACGCCTTCCTAACACAAGCCAAAAGTCAAGTCTTTTCCAAAATCTTTATGTTCTTTTCAACTGTTTTCAACGGTAGATATTGCTTAGGGGCCAAATTCACTAAGGGACGAATATCGAGGGTTAATTAACCCTCGATATTCGACTAGGAATTGAAATCCTTCGACTTGGAATATTGAAGTCGAAGGATTTAGCACAGATAGTTAGATCGAACGATCGAAGGATTTAAATCCAACGATCGAAGGAATATCCTTCGATCAAAAAAAGTTAGCCAAGCCTATGGGGACCTTCCCCACAGGCTAACATTGACTTCGGTAGCTTTTAGATGGCGAACTAGGGGGTCGAAGTATTTTTTAAAGAGACAGTACTTCGACTATCGATTGGTCGAATAGTCGAACGGTTTTTACTTCGAATCCTTCGATTCGAAGTTGTAGTCGTAGTTGAAGTAGCCCATTCGATGGTCGAAGTAGCTTCGAAATTCGAAGTTTTTTAACTTCGAATCCTTCACTCGAAGTTAGTGAATCGGCCCCTTAGTCTTTCAGAAAAGTAGAAATATCTCTACAGCATCATGGGTGAAGTTGGGACCCAAGACAGAAGATGGACTCTTTTCTGAAAGGCAACTTGTGAAAGCTGGAGGCTTCCTCCATACCATTATGTTGTCTACAACACCTGAGATTAATACCAAACTTAAGATGGCCATAGGCGCAAAGATTCGATCATACGAATCTTCCTTTCATTTGATTTTCGGAGTGCCATGGCGATTGATCGTTTACTCAATCAGATTTCTGTCGGCTACCGATTATTTCCCTGCATATACTGCCGATAACAATGGAAGACTGTCAACAGCTTTTGTCGGACATAACTTTCCTAAGATTGCTGTCAGGGGCAGAACATCGTCTGATCTGTTCTTTTACTACTTTATTTGATCTGAATGGTTAGTGACAGGTCGGGAGATTGCACTGCACAATCGTTCGTCCGATATTGAAGGTATATCTGCACGTCTATGGCCAGCATTAGCATGTGGTAGTGAAAGTTGATCATACGTGTACCAATAATATTATACAAAGAGAAGCACTGTGTTGACCATGTGTGGACCCTCTGTTTGGCCAATGGAGAGGACAGTGAACCCATTTGGCCAATGTATGGCCACCCAAGGCATTTGCCCTGGAGGGGAGTGACTAAGCACAGACTTATGTTTTGCCCTCTTACTTTGACCAGCTTGAAGATAAGGATCACTCAAAAAACATATATAAACACAATTACTCGAAGTTCGACAAAATATGGTCTGTCTGGCAGTCTTTCCGACACCCGGCCCCACGGACTACCTCATGACTCTGGAGGGTTGAGTAAATTTGAGTTGAATTTAACCATAACATGTAATAGGCGGACATACCTGGTGACCTAGTTGCTCTAATTGACCTAGTTGACCTAGTTAATCTTATTGGTCTGCTTGACCTACCTTGACCAATTCTTTTAGTTGTCACTCTACTTTCAGACACTAGTTGTACTGTCTTCTCAGGTATTGATTGTACATGTGATAATGCTATATCTTTAGACATTATGTGATGTGACAATAAGATTGTAAAGTACTATATATGCCTTTATTTTGTATGGAGATATACCGTGAAAAATAAAGAGAAGTTATACATATACTCATAGTACCTACAGGGAGGAGGAGGATATTTAGCATGGCTTCTAATTCCTTCAAAGAAATGAATTTAAAACAGCATCAAAATGGCAACCTCTCAACTGGTAGACACGTTGGGTGGTAGGACAAGCCAACTGTGGACACTGTTTAGCTGGGCTTACCTAACATGAAGGGTGTTGAGGTTAAAAATAAGGCCCTCTGCTCTTCATAAACCAACACTCACTCACTCACACAAGTACTCTACTGTAGATACACAAACAGTCTTTTATAGTGTTTTGCAGATAGAGTGAGCTTCTGGGGGAGGGAGCCCTTTCATGGTGGCATTTACATAGAATAAAGAAGAACGACATACTCAAGGGAAATTAATATGCAGAATTAAAAATGATTCTGGGAACACGTTGAAACAAAATAGGGAATGAGCTTTTCTTTTTTTCTTCACTTTTATAAATCAAGAAGGTAAAGGGCAAGCTGGAAGGGTAAACCTATTTTAATCTGTTTTTCAATTCCCTGTGTTTGACAGAAAAGGATTCAGAGGCTTTTGTTGATTTGTGTCATGGTGAGCTTGCAGCTGACAGGCTTGATGGGTTGTTGTACTCCATTGTATTCAAATCCCTATACCATTTTGTGGTAGGAGTTCATAGGTTAATAGGTCATTCCAGGTTCAGTATTTTAAGAAGTCTGACAGCTTCCATTAAGACACATTTCAGTGATCTATAAAGGAAATGTGATTCCACACACAGCCAAGCTGAACAGCTACACTAATAGCTTAAGTACGAGATGTGGCACCTGTAAGCTCCATGGATATCCAGCCTACAATGAGAGCCTTAGGTGGGCTACAGGCACTGCTTTTATTTATCACATAATAAAAAATGTTCTTCTAAAGGAAGTGTCAGCCTCATTAACTTACCAATTATTAACTAGCTTTAATATAGGTCAATTGTGGAAAAAAACAAAATTGCCTCCTGAAAAACCTGAATTGAATTCCTGTTATGACCTGCTGAGAAAGGAACCCCTGAGAGGCACACGGTGATAATAAGAGAAGAAAGTCATCAGCAGGAGTGACGGCTGACAGACTCACTGTAGGCCCTTTCTGAAAGGCATTCGCCAATAATATTCAATATATGTATGTGTGAAGTGGACCCTAGAAAGATTTTGCTGTATGGCATAGTAATTTTTCGTTTCACAACTAACGATTGGGCTAGAACATCAAGCAACTCTAGGGATGACAAAACCACTGCTTGTACACCCATTCAATCATAAGTGTTCATCCTTGATCTCAATCTAACAGTCAATCTAACAGTCAAGATGGGTTTCTTGTAATATCATGGAGAGAAAACATGTAGGTCTCCAAAGCTCAACCATAAATGGCCTTTAGGTTGGGCCATCCAGCCACTGCTCTGTTGGCCAACACCCCAGTTAGAGAACTGCTGGTCAATATAACAACTCATTTTTATTTTAATATGGCCATTGAACAAGGTGGAATTAGAATGGAGTTGTGGAAAGGTGGCTGTAAACAAGGAATAGCCAACTTGCAGTCATCCAGACCTTGATGAACTACAGCATGGATGATGCCAACAGCCAAAGGCTCAGCTAGAGGTCCGTTGATTTCCCACCCTGGAAATGATATAAAGCCCATAGCACCATGACTGCTAAGTCTTCCTAAAAATCTCAACACTAAGTGGCTTTCAGGTTGGACCATCCAGCCACTACACTAGGGGCCAACACCCCAGTTTGGGAACTGCTGGTCAATATAACAACTCATTTTTGCTTTATTATGGCCATTGAACAAGGTGGAATAAGAATGGAGTTGTGGAAAGATGGCTGTAAACAAGGAATAACCAACTTGCAGTCATCCAGACCTTGATGAACTACAGCATGGATGATGCCAACAGCCAAAGGCTCAACTAGAGGTCAGTTGATCTTTATATCATTTCCAAAACCTGGAAATGAAATAAAGCCCATAGCACCAGCTCAGTCTTCCCAAAATAGTGCCTGCAAGAAATGCAAAGTGTGTGGCCTATGTGAAGTGTTACCAAACGCCTACATTTTAAAAATGGACGATAATAATAATAATCTGCATGGTTTTGGCTACACATCAGGCATATAATATTGGCATATAACTTCCCACAATTGTAAGGTGCAAGTTAAATACCCCTTTGTTATGGAAAGGTTAGTTATATATGGACTATAAACATTGTTTTTCTTGTAAGACTAATCAGGTACGTTTGTATAAAAGGGATGCCATAAGGTCTACAGCTCAGATATTATGAACTACATTACCAAGCAATCAGCTGGTACTTTATTGTGTATCTAATTATCTGCATTCTCTACCTATCCAGAACAAATAGATGTATGAAAACGGTGGAGGGTTAAAGAAAGAAGGAGATTGTCTAAAGAGAACAAGATTCTGGCTCTGAATACAAGTCTCTGGCAAACCCTACACATTCAAAACACATTTGAGTCAGCATCAATGCCTTGGACATGCCCAAAATTCTGAAAGGCGCTGAGAATTCAATTGCTTCCCAGGTTCAGGGGCAGAGCAAAACAAAGGAGGCTTTTTTTCCCTTGGCGTAACGTGTAAACTGCAGATCCTTAAATGTTTCCAGTGCCCTCAAGGTGAATTCACGTAAGCGTCAACATCAAACAAGTGACCTGGAATCCTGCCCTCGGAGAGAGATGGGGAGAAAGGGGGAGATCAGGCCTTATGGGGGGTACAGAAGCTTACTTAAGATGTTGGGTGTAAAAATAAGGAAATAAATATCATAGAAAGGATTAATTAACCAGTGACCGTGGGGTAGGATTAGTAGGATGGGGCAGAAATGTGGCAAGAGAAGGCAGAATAATGGGAGGAACTAAGAAAGAAAATAACTAGAGAAAATCATAGAATGGGTTCTGATATGGAACCTGGGGAGGCAGAATTAAATATTTGAATGAAGTTTTCAATGAGATAATAAACACAAAAGTAATAAATCCAATTGACATTGGCCAGCCTGCCTCCACCCGCCAACCGCTTCCCTGGAACCAGTGCTAGATTTAGTTGAAATGAGAAGTAGGGGAGGTCAGAAATCACAGGACACAAGAATGGGTGGCTCATGGGTCCTTACCAACCCCCTGTGTTTGAAGGAACCCACAGTCAGCTCCAAGAAGCAGCTACTTATTACCCTGCAACATAACCAGTGCATCAGGCCCCCCTGCAGCACTCCGACCCTTATCCTCCAGCCCACTTCCTGCCTCTGCCCACTTCCAGCCCTGACTCTGCCCACACCATGCCCAATTGCGCTCTGATACCCCGCCACAGGTAAGAGAGTCGCTGGGGAAGGGGGAGGGGTTCTTGTTAGCTATAGAGGAAGCAAACCCCACAGTCTTGACCCCCTTTTCCCTGCCCCACCCTGCAACTCCGGGGTCTGCTTCCTCTATAGCTAAGTCACTAAACATAACCCTTACATTCTTTAGTAGTGATGGGCGAATTTGTCCCATTTCAATTCGAAAACTGGTGAAAAATTAGCGAAACATAGATTTTGATGCCGGCGACAATTAATCGGCGTCAAGTTGAAGTCGGCACCCATTAAAGTCTATGGCATCCGTTTATCGTAGCCAGTGTCTAAATTGGCGAATTTCCGCCAGTGAATTTGCACTGCATATTCGCAAATTTATTAGTCTGTGGCCAAACGGGCAAAATTGGCACAAATTCATCACTATCCTGTAGTTAGAAGTGGAGGTTATAGTTTATTCTAGAGGAGGGGTCTGCAACCTCTGGGTCTGCTGCTGAAAGAAAAGTCCCAATATTTGAAGTCAAAGCAGGCAAAGAACCACAGGTTGCATGGGGATTGTCTTGAGAGACATTTAGGCTCAAATTCACTAAGCGCCGAAGTGCCCGAACGCTAGCGTCAATTCGCTAGCGTTTGGCATTTTCGGTACTTCGCAAATTCACTAACGAACGCTGGCGTAAATTCGCTAGTGTTACTTCGCACACTTACGCCAGGCGAATTTTCGCTAGCGATGTAACTACGCAAATTCACTAACTTGCGCAGTGTACTGAACGCTACCTTTTACGCTAGACTTCCTTCGCCACCTCAGACCAGGCGAAGCACAATAGAGTAGATAGGGATTGTTTCCAAAAAAGTCAAATTTTTTTCTAAGTCCCAAAAAACGCTGGCGTGTTTTCTACATGATGGGTGATAGGCTGAAAAAGATCGAAAAAATTTTTGGGGCTCCCCTCCTTCCCCCCTACATTTCCTGACTCATGGCAACTTACCTATACAGTGGGCACATGTGTAGGGCAAAATAAAATTTATATTTGCTGATTTGAAGGTTTTCTAGGCATTTGAAGTGGTGATACGTGTTCCTCCATTGAAATTTGAATTTCGCGCCGTATGCAAATGAACCATCGCTAGCGAAACTTCGCTTTGCTTGGCGAATTAACGCTAGCGCAACTTCGGAAACTTACGCTACCCCTGTGCGCAACTTCGGATTTTAGTGAATTTGTGGAGCGCTGGCGAAAATACGCCTGGCGAAGTGTGGCGAAGTGCTGCGAAGTTGCGCCTGGCGCTACTTCGCATCTTAGTGAATTTGCCCTATTAAGTTTCACTACACCCTTAGTTTTACCTGCATTACTGTGCCTCCCCTTTCTCAACTTCTTGCAATAGGAATATAACACAATAATAGGAGATCAATGGGAGATGATAAGGACATTCATGAGCAGCCTGTAAGTGACATAATGGCTGCTTAGGCAAGGTTAAAGCTACAAGCAGAGTAACTGAATAGTGATAGGCAAATTTGTTCTGTTTTGCTTCGCCACGAAATTTGGAAATTTTCCCGCAGAATTGGACTGGCTTCAAAATTGACGCCGGCAATAATTTCGGCAGTGGCGACATTTCACGCACTTTAAAGTCAATCGCCGTCCATTTAATTGGCTCCGTCAGCAAAAAAAAATAGAATTTGCGAATTTATTCACAGGCAGCAAAAAGTGGAAATTTGCTGCGAATTAGCGCCTGGCGAATAAATTCGCCCATCACAATAACTGAACCCTTCCCAGAAGCTTGAAGGAACAATAAGGAATACATATGCAATTAAAATATTTACATTAGACACAGTCATAAGGATAATTTCCATAAGCATCTAAACTGTAAGCACATTTCAGCATTCTACTCATTCAGTTGACAGCTAAAAAAAAAGTGTCCAAACACTTCTAGGCAGATTTATCAAGGGTCGAATTGAAAAATCGAATTTTTAAATTTGAATTTCGAGGTCATTTAAGCCATAAATTGAATTTGCTATGGGGCCCAGTGACATCTAGTTACGCCACTGTTTCCATCATTTGGAGTTTTCTAGATAACAGGTTTCTGGATAACAGATCCCATACCTGTATGGTTTTGTGGTTGGTACTTGCTTGGCTCTGTAAAAAGTACAGCAGCCGATATTGAGATAAATTCGGACCTTGATAAATAACTCCCTTTGAGTAAAAAATAAGAACATACCAGTGTGTTATACTCATTTAGATATAGAAAAATTGTGTGAAAAAAGTAGTGTTTCAGGCTGATTTATTGAATATTTCTGCAAAAATCCTAATAATCCCTCCCTTCTCTTCCAGCTCCCTGGATTCCCAGGCTGTGCAGGGTAGTTGACGGCTCTCAGCTCACTGTACTGTAGGACAGGAACCAATCAGCAGCTTGCAGGACTTGATAGGGAACTGAAGCTTGTCTGTGCTTGTGTGACTGCAGGGCTGTGATTAGCTGTCCTGTTAGGACACGCCCACCCCTCATTTGAAACACAGACAGGAACCAGAGAACATCTATAGGAGCTCCAATAAAGGGGCTATTTTTAAACATAATATACATTTTTAGATCCACCATATATTACTTATAATTGCCTACAAAATTAGGGTTATTTCATTTATCCTATATGTCTCCTTAAAAGGTTGAAGAGTAAATTCGAATTCGATTTTGGTGCCTAAATTCACACAATTTTAATCCCCCTATTTGAATGTAAATAAGAATGTGAGATTTATCATACCTCGACCATGGAAACAGTCCTAATTTGAATATTCGCTGCCTTAAACCGTTGAGCCCTTTGGAGATAGCATTTGGGTTAACAGCCTTCCTGACATTCAAGTTTTCGGAGAAAAACTAATTATTTTAAGTATGATGCTGAGAGTGATATTCAGAGACAATTTTGTAATTTTCGTTTTTTATTATTTGTGGTTTTTGAGTGATTTGGCTTTTTATTCAGCAGCTCTCCAGTTTGTAATTTCAGCAATCTGGTTGTTAGGGTCCAATTTATCCTAGTAACCATGCATTGATTTGAATAAAAGACTGGAATATGAATAGGAGAGGAATGAATAGAAAGAGGAGTAATAAAAAGTATCAATAACATATATATTATGTAGGCGTACAGAGCATTTGTTTTTAGATGGGCTCAATAACCCCCATTTGAAAGCTGGAAAGCGTTAGAAGAAAGCAAATAATTCAAAAACTCAGAAACTTAGAATTCACCATTCTATAACATCCTAAAAGTTAACATAAAGGTGAACCACCCCTTTAAATAACCTCCCAGAGTATATTCGAATTTATTAAAGTAAAACAAAATGCACATGAATTTGAAATTTCGACTTTTGATAAATGGGCCTCTAAGGGGCATATTTATCAAGGGTCTAATTTTGAATTGAAAAAACTGTGAAATTTGAATTCAAAAAGACCAAGCGAAATTAAGTCGAAGTTTTTTTTTTGGTCAAATAGGTCCATTTTCGATGTAATAGGTCCGTATTCGGCCAAATTCAAATTGCTCAAATCCAAAAACTAGCGGATTCGATCGAATTTGAAACAAAGTTTTTCCCCCCAAAAAAAGTCCACCAATTGACTCCAAATGGGTTCTAGGAGGTCCCCCATAGGCTAAAACAGCAATTCGGCAGGTTTTAGATGGCGATTGGTCAAAGTCTAATTTTTAAAGAGACAGTACATGATAAATTTCGATATTAGTTTTTTTTCAAATTCAAATCGAATTTGGACTACTCCCTAGTCGAAGTACACGAAAAATAGCTCGAAATTTGAATTTTTGTCATTCGAAAATTCACCTCGACCTTTGATAAATCTGCCCCTATATGTATCCATTTAAACAGTTAAAGAGTTGATGACCCCCTCCCCTTCCCAGTGCTAATTGAAAATGAAAATTCAATAATAGAAAAACGGTCACAAACAGAAAATAGTTGGAAAAAGTCTTTATTTTCGGTGAACAATCTGAAACCAGCTGAACTGAAAAAAAGTGAAGGTGAACAACCCCTTTAAGATGATGGGGTAGTTGTTCGATGGATAAATCATGTGTCACTACTGAGCAAAGAATTTAGCGGTGCTGCCCTGCTGCTTGACATCCTCCAGGAGTTGAGTGAGCGTGTCCTCTAGATACACCTGGACGTTCCTTTGTGCTGTGGGAAAGAGAGGAAAATCATTCTCCGGAAATCCCCTGGGATTCTCCCTATCGCACTGCAACTTCTAAGGGAAAGGATAATGTTTCTTCTTCTTCCCCACGTTACATTTCATTATGAAAACATGCTCTTTCTGATCAGCCTTGTGCCGTGTGATTACAAACATACACTTGCTCGTAGAGTTCCCTTTACACGGGTGCTTTGGCCGGCAGCCAGAAACCTGATTCGAAACGCATGGCCGAATATGGTTTTTATACATTTCTGTGTTCTCTTGGTGCGCTCTGTGTTTCTTATCCAAGACTGGAGTCCCTAACGGACGGTTTCCCCGCCATTGTGCCGGATCCGACTCGCTGCGCCAAAAAGCAGCCGTCAAGTCGGATGCGACGGAAACAAGGTAAGAAATACAAATGTCGGATGGTGTCGCAGAGTTCATAAGGCGTGACACAACTGTCAGCGTACAACGTCTGCATCCAACAGTCGTGTCAGACGAACGCTGCAACATCATCCGACGTTGCTATTGCTTACCTTGTTTTCCATCGCAACCAACTTGACGCCTGCAGCACCGGCAGCATGTCGGATCCAGCGCAATTGTGGGGAAATCGTCCGTGTAGTTGTACCGTAAAGGTTTGCTTATACTAGGGATGCACCGAATCCAGGATTCGGACTTTTTCAGCAGGATCGGGATTCGGCTGAATCCTTCTACCCGGCCAAACCGAATCCTTCTGCCCGGCCAAACCGAATCCTAATTTGCATATGCAAATTAGGTAAGGGAAGGGGAAAACAATTTATACTTCCTTGTTTTGTGACAAAAAGTCACACAATTTTCCCGCCCCATCCCTAATTTGCATAAGCAAATTAGGATTCAGTTTGGCCAGGCAGAAGGATCCGGCCAAATCCAAATCCTTCTGAAAAAGGCAGAATCCTGGCCGAATCCTGGATTCGGTGCATCCCTAGTATAAACAAACATTTAGGGTACAACTACATGGCCGATTTCCCCGCCATTGTGCTGGATCCGATGCGATGCGCCAAAAAGCAGGCGTCAAGACGGATGCGACGAAAACAAGGTAAGAAATACAAATGTCGGATGGTGTCACAGAGTTCAACACAACTGTCAGATGCAGCGTCTGCATCAGACGGTCGTGTCAGGCGAACACCATCCGCCGTTGCTGTTGCTTACATTGGTTTCCAACGCAATCGACTTGACTTCTGCCCGGCCAAACCGAGTTCTAATTTGCATATGCACATTTGGGATAAGGCGGGAAAATTGCATGACTTTTTGTCACAAAACAAGGAAGTAAAAAATGTCTTCCCCTTCCCACCCCTAATTTGCATATGCAAATTAGGATCCGGATTCAGTTCGTTATTCAGCCGACTCTTTCACGAAGGATTCAGGGGTTCATCCGAATCTTAAACAGTAGATTCGGTGCATCCCTAGTTTATATTACAATATTCTATATGGATGATGGAAAAGGGAAATGTCATTCTAAGCAGCTTCCCAATATAAAGTTATTTGTGCCCGTTACCATTCCCTTCCCTTATACTGTATATACATAGAGTAGAACCCCCATTTTACGTTTTTCAGGGGATCTGAAAAAAATTATGTAAAATCCAGGAAAATGTAAAATCACTGAAATGTATTATGAATAATATATAGGTGGGACCAGAAAACAACAACATGTGAAATGAGGGAAAACTTAAAATCAGGGGAAGTAAAATGGGGGTTCTACTGTATAAATGATTTAACTAACTTAACATACAGATACTGAGAGCCATTGGGGGTTTATACAGGTATGGGATCCGTTATCCGGAAACCCATTATCCAGAAAGTTCAGAATTACGGAATTATATACACTCCATTATAATCCATTATAATTCCATTATAATCAAATAATCCAAATTTTTAAAAACGATTGCCTTTTTTTTCTGTAGCAGTAAAACAATACCTTGTACTTGATCCCAATTAATATATCATTAATCCTTATTATAAACAAAACCCATTATCTAAAATGTTCCAAATTTTTAAAAAGGATCTCCTTTTTCTCTGTAATAATAAAACAGTAGCTTGTACTTGATCCCAACGAAGATATAATTAATCCTTATTGGAAGCACAACCAGACTATTGGGGTTAGTTAAAAGCTTACATGATTTCCTGACTTTAGGTATAAATAGCCAAATTATGGAAAGATCCGTTATCTGGGAAACTGAGAATACAGGTCCAATACCTGTAATACAACAATACAATATAACTCCAGCTTTCCATTTTAAAAGTACTGGAATTTTCTAGAGCTAATGATCTATATAAACAATCCCCTAAATCTACTGATTTCTCCTCCCTCACATTATTTTTAATGATTTCCTATACATATACAAGAACCCCATAGAGATCATGATCTACCCTGGACACTCCCTAATAATGCCAGATACTCTGCCCATGATCTACTGATGCCACCCACTTCCAAAAATCACAATTTCCCCTATGCCACCGAGACTCTGAGGGCAGTACCCCCGTTACTCCCAGTGGCGGCACAGATATATAGCGAATAAAGTACCCTCTCTTGTAAATTATAAGGATATTATAAGTTACCAAGGAATTTCACGACCATATAAAAACACGAGGCCAAAGCCATGGAACGCTAATATCCTCATATTTTGCAAAATGGGGTACTTTATTTATTATAGTACACAAGTTTTAGTTAGTCATGTCACAAAAATGACATCACTACTCACCATTTATAACTGATGACATCACTAGTCATCGTTTATAACTGATGACATCAGAACTCACCGTTTATAAGGATATCATTTACAAGAAATTCATGGCTTTTGTGTATTATATATATATATATATATATATATATATATATATATATAGTGAATAAAGTACCCCCTCTTGTAAAGTATAAGGATATTATAAGTTACCGAGGAGTTTCATGACCATATAAAAACATGAGGCTGAAGCCCAAGTGGTTTAATTCAGGTCATGGAACTCCGAGGTAACTTCTAATTAGGGATGCACCGAATCCAGGATTCGGTGCAGGATTCGGCCAGGATTCGGCCTTTTTCAGCAGGATTCGGATTCAGCCGAATCCTTCTGCCCGGCCGAACCGAATCCGAATCCTAATTTGCATATGCAAATTAGGGGCAGGGAGGGAAATTGCGTGACTTTTTGTCAGAAAACAAGGAAGTAAAAAATGTTTTCCTTTTCCCACCCCTAATTTGCATATGCAGATTCGGTTCGGTATTCAGCCGAATCCTTCGTGAAGGATTCGGGGGTTCAGCCGAATCCAAAAAAGTGGATTCAGTGCATCCCTACTTCTAATAACCTCATATTTTGCAACGGGGGTACTTTATTTATTATAATACACACGTTTCAGTGAGTCATGTGACAGAAATGACATCAGAACTCACCGTTTATAACTGATGACATCAGAACTCACCGTTTATATGGATAGAATTTACAAGATATTCATGGCTTTTGTGTATTATATATATATATATATATATATATATATATATATATATATATATATAGTGATGCTGGTTTTACTAAGCAGAGCAACATTAAAAGATTTTCCTCTTCTCATTAACGTTATTGGCACTGTTAACATCTTGAAAAACTGCTTGAGGGTTTACGTTCCCTTTAATGAGGAAAGGAAGACAGTATAGGCCCATACACAGGTCTGTCAATTCTGTGCCTTCATAACGTTTTGAAATGTAGATGCAATGTGCTTCCCTGCTCCATTACTCTATCCATGCAGGGCAGTGATGCTTATAGTCTCCGTATACAATGTATTTTTTAATTCTTTTCCTCTAAAAATAGGCCTGTGAGGTCTTTACTGTGGCCCTGGCTGCCAACTTGGCCAGTTTTCAACAAAACAGCAACCTAATGAAAATGATATTTTTAAATTTGGGTGGAGGTTTCTGTTTAAAGGTTCAAACTAATCCTGATTAGATACTGTGTGGGCCCTTGAAGGGGCCAAAACCATGTTCTCCCCACTCATTATCTCATTAGGAGCGCTCACATATTGATTGGGCGGTCCATTTCTGCTGTAGTCAGCAGCCACATTGGCTGCTGACTATGGCTGAAGAGTAGGAAGAGGGGGTACTGTTCTATGGAATTTGGAATATCTTTCCACTTGAATGTTCTGCCAATCTGGAGATCAATCCGGGTCTTTAAAGGGCAACTCCAATAAAGAAAAAATGAAAAAAGAATGCAGAATTCTAGGCAACTTTCTAAACATCTGTAACTGTTACTCCTATTGAAAGCAGGATCTGTCTGGTCATTTCTGTTCTATGCATGGCTTACTGTTCAAACAATGTAGCAAAAACTCAAAGCTATAATTAAAGGGGGTTGTTGACCTTTAAGATTACTTTTAGGGGCAGATATATCAAAGGTCGAGGTGAATTTTCAACTGAAAAATATTCAAATTTCGAGCTATTTTTTGGGTGCTTCGACTAGGGAATAGTCCAAATTCGATTTGAATTTGAAAAAAGTTTGAATATCGAAATTGATCATTTACTGTCTCTTTAAAAATTTGCCATCTAAAACTTCCCGAATTGCTGTTTTAGCCTATGGTTTGGAGTCAATTGGTGGACTTTGAAAAATCAAGATATTATTGGGGGAACCTCAATCGAATGCGCTATTCCTTCGATTTCGGCCGAATACGGACCTATTCTATCGAAAACTGACCTATTCAACCAAAAAAAAAAAAACGACTTAATTTCGGTTGTTCTTTTTGAATTCGAATTTCAAAGTTTTTTTTAATTCGAAATTCGACCCTTTAGGGCTATTCCACACGGGGAGATAGCGACGCGTTTGCGGTCGCGGCGACAAAGCAACACGACAGTCGCCGCGACCGGCACAGGCGACAGTTTTGTATGGGCGCCTATGTAAAAACGCCTGTGCTAACCACACGAGGCGATGCGCTTTTCAACAGTCGCCTGAAAAAGCCTGGCGAGGCATTTTCAGGCGACTGTTGAAAAGCGCATCGCCTCGTGTGGTTAGCACAGGTGTTTTTACATAGGCGCCCATACAAAACTGTCGCCTGCGCCGGTCGCGGCGACTGTCGCGGCGCTTTGTCGCCGCGACCGCAAACGCGACGCTATCTCCCCGTGTGGAATAGCCCTTATACATATGCCCCTTAGTATGATGTAGAGAGTGATATTCTGAGACAATTTGCAATTGGTTTTCATTTTTTTTATTATTTGTGGCTCCTGAGTTATTTAGCTTTTTATTCAGTGGCTCTCCAGTTTGCAATTTCAGCAATCTGGTTGCTAGGGTCCAAATTACCCCAGCAACCATGCATTGATTTCAATAAGAGACTGAGATATAAAAAGGAGAGTCCTAAATAGAAAGATAAGTAATAAAAAGTAGCAATAACAATACATTTGTAGCCTTACAGAGCATTTTTTTTTTTTAGAAGGGGTCAGCGACGCCCATTTGAAAGCTGCAAAGAGTCAAAAGAAAAAGGCAAAAATAAAACTATAAAAATAAATAAATAATGAAAACCAATTGAAAAGTTGCTTAGAATTTTCCATTCTATAACGTACTAAAAGTTACCTTAAAGGTGAACCACCCCTTAAACGAAATGGGAGCTGGAGGCTTGGCTGGAACAGACTACATTGTTTCTGTTTCATTTTTCATTATCTGGGTGGAGTTCACCTTTACAGGGACATTCTGAATACTGTCTGAATAATGAAACCAGGTTAACAACAATAGCTGGGCAAAAGCACTCACAATCAATGTGTGTCTGTAGATCTACACCACCCGTCTGCACGTGTGTGGCCAAACTGTGGATGTATGATGCACGTGTGGCCCCTTTAATACGTCTAAGGGTTGAAAAAGGCATTTTATCAATTTTTTTCTATATTTTTTTTATCAATATAGGATCATTTTAGAAGCCAGGCTTAATGGGATTGTTCACCTTTAGTGATGGGTGAATTTGTCCCGTTTTGATTCGCCGAAAAATTTGCGAATTTCCCGCAAAATGCACAAAAAAATCGTGAAATTTGAAGGATTTCACTCAACAATCGGAAATTGACACCGGCGAATTTTCACAGACAAATTTTTGCGGGAGATTTATTCGCTGGCGACGAAACGCGGGAGTTCGCTGCAAATTCGTGCCAGGCGAATTTATTCGCCCATCACTATTCACCTTCAAATTTACCTGTAGGGCCTTATATTATTAAAATCCGAATTTAAATAAAAGGAGTCCGACCAAACTAGTTTCAACAATCGGATCTAATTTATAATTAAAAAAGTACGATTTAATATCGATAGAATCAAGCGAAAATCCAAATCGTACATTCTTCTGGGATTTTTTTTCCCCGAATTGCTTGAATTTTTCTGACTTTTTCCTGAAAAGTCAAAATTTTTTGGATGCTTGCCTGAAAAGCCGAAAAAGTCCAACGCAGACCACAGAAACTTCCAAATAGGATAGGGACCTCTCCCATTGACTTCCATACAACTTCGGCAGGTCTGAGATGGAGTATTTTCAGATTCAGACTTTTTCCATCCTCGGGGTATAATAAATCTCAAAAAAAAAAAGATTCCATTAAAAATTGAATTTTAATAAATAACTCCCTCAGTATGATGTAGAGAGGGATATTCAGAGACAGTCTGCAGTTGGTTTCCTTTTTTTTTTTATTTGTGGTTTTTGACTTATTTAGCTTTTTATCCAGCAGCTCTCCAGTTTTCAATTTCAGAAATTTGGTTGCTAGGATCCAAATTACCCTAGTAACCATGCACCAACTTGAATAAGAGACTGGAATATGAATAGAAGAAGGCTGAATAGAAAGATGAGTGATAAAAAGTAGCAACAACAATAAATGTGTAGCCTTACAGAGCATTTGTTTTCTAGATGGGGTCAGCGACCCCCCTTTGAATTGGGGGCACCTATTTAGTTCAGATATTCAAACTCATTTTATATATCAGGTAAGCCTATTGGTTTATATAGGGATATAATTAGTGATGGGTGAATTTGGGGCGTTATACTTCGCGAAAAATGTGCGAATTTTCAGCGAAATTCGTGAAAGGCAAAAAAGTAGTGAAACGGCGCCGGTGTCTCGTTTTTCGTCCAAAAAACTAATTTTCACGGCGGTTTCGCGAATCGCGGGAATTGTTCACGAATTCGCGCCCGGCGAATAAATTCGCACATCACTAGATATAATACAGGAGCCAAGTCAAGTGATGAAGACTCAGCTAGGGTTGCCACCAGGCCTGTATTATACTGGCCTGGCCAGTAAAAATGACGGCTGGTCCCAATGTTATTAATAGGGAAAAAAGATAAATATATAGGAAGGCCGGTATTTTTTTCCAGAAAAGGTGACAACCCTAGCCTCAGCCCAGAGTCAAAAAAGCAACTTATCCTCCCCAGGCTGGAGGCACAAAATATTGTGTATCCCGGCACGGTAAAGAACAAGGCAAAAGTCTGGAAATTCTGGAAATGATTACCCAGAATCCCCAGCTGCAAAATAATAATTTTTGAAAGGAATGGGAATGACTGCCGGTTTCCTGAGCGGAGAAGATGGATTTATCGATGGGGAATAATGGTGAGTGGAGGATATAACACAAGGAATCCAAATGATTTGTGAGGCTGGAGTCCCCCCTCTCTTTCAAAACACTGAGATGTATAACACAGGGCCCGGACCAGGATAAAGACTCAGCTGTGACCTTCTCCTGAAACCCAATCCTCTGTCTGCAAATAGCTCCATTACTTTATGCAGCTGGGGAAGCAATGCCTCAGGGGCCCGACTCTTCCCCTTCAATCAAGCTCTTTGGTTCATTCATATGAACTCAGCAGACGCACCAGCCAATTAGCTCATGTACTGCTTTAACGGAAATGATTCGCATACACTAATTATAAGTGGGGCTTGCCTTCCATTGACTTTTCCCTGATGGTTTCATCCTGTGCACCTAAAGTACAAGGGAGCTGCCATACTGCAAATAATTGCCAACATTTTGTCTACTGAAAGAAAACGCAATTCTAAACACAGTGTTCGACTGGTGGTCCCACCAGGGCTGCCTCATCAGTGCCCTCTATACCTCCCAACTGCCCCTTTTTTCTCCGGACAGTCCTGATTTTGACAGCTCAACTGCACTTAGATACTTTTGTAAGAATTTAAGATAAGCAAAGAAACAATTGTAACAATTTAAGATAAGCAGGTCTGTGACTCATCGCTTAAAGGGCAATTCACCTTCATTAGCAAAACTATAACACATAAAAACCACATAAATATGTTCAAACTTTCTGCTAAATGTTGCAAAATGAACATGGTAATTAGGGGGTGTGATCACAAAAATGGGTGTGGTCAAACATTTTCATCATGTTCTAGAGTCTAAAATCTATTTGTTCCTCGTTTTTAAAATGCTGGGAGGTATGCATTCATCTCCAACATAAAATACAAGGGAGCTGCCATACTGCACATAATTGCTAACTGTCAGAAAGGCCACGTACAAGGGACAAGTAGCTTCCAACAAAGGGGCAAATTTACTAAAGGACGAAGTGGCTAACGCTGATTTACTAACTGGTGCTGGCGTAAATTTGCTAGTGAAGTAGACATACTCTATCGTTACTTCGCACCCTTAAGCCAGGCGAGGTTGCATTCTGGCGAATGGAAGTAACTACGCAAATTCACTTGCGGATTTTAATGAACGTTACCTCTTGACTTCGCCAGCTCAGACCAGGCGAAGTGCAATAGAATAGATAGGAGTTTCTTCAAAAATAGTTGAACATTTTTCTAAGTACCAAAAAACGCTGGCGTTTTTTTCTTTTTACTGGGTGATAGGCTGAAAAAGAAAATTTCCTTCCCTCTTACATTTGGCACATAAACTATACACTGGGCACATGTGTAGGGCAATATAAGACCTCTATTTAATTTAATTAAGTTTCCCTGGCGTTGTATAGTGTAATGTAGTTGCTACAACAAACACGTCCATAACTGCCATATGCTAATTAGGCATCGCCAAGCGTAACTTCGGATTGCTTATCGTATTATCGACCGTTTGGTAATCTGTGCATATCTTAGGTTCTTCGTGAATTTGCGCAGCCCCGGCGAAACTACGCCTGGCGAATCGTGGTGAAGTGCGGTGAAGCCGTCGCTAGCGCATTTTCGGCGCTTAGGGAATTTGCCCCAAAGTCTGGAAGGGCTGAGTAAACCGTTTCTATGGTTTGTATAACAGTAACACCAAATAATGAAAGTGTTTCAAAGGAATGACAATATAATGTAGTGTTGTGCTGCACTGGAAAAACTAGGGTGTTTGCTTCATAAACTCTACTATAGTTTATATAAACAAGCTGCTGTGTAGCCATGGGGGCAGCCATTCAAGCACAGGATACACAGTAGATAACAGATAAGTACTACTATAGTTTATATAAACAAGCTGCTGTGTAGCCATGGGGGCAGCCATTCAAGCACAGGATACACAGTAGATAACAGATAAGTACTACTATAGTTTATATAAACAAGCTGCTGTGTAGCCATGGGGGCAGCCATTCAAGCACAGGATACACAGTAGATAACAGATAAGTACTACTATAGTTTATATAAACAAGCTGCTGTGTAGCCATGGGGGCAGCCATTCGAGCACAGGATACACAGTAGATAACAGATAAGTACTACTATAGTTTATATACACAAGCTGCTGTGTAGCCATGGGGGCAGCCATTCAAGCACAGGATACACAGTAGATAACAGATAAGTACTACTATAGTTTATATACACAAGCTGCTGTGTAGCCATGGGGGCAGCCATTCAAGCACAGGATACACAGTAGATAACAGATAAGTACTACTATAGTTTATATAAACAAGCTGCTGTGTAGCCATGGGGGCAGCCATTCAAGCACAGGATACACAGGAGATAACAGGTAAGTACTACTATAGTTTATATAAACAAACTGCTGTGTAGCCATGGGGGCAGCCATTCAAGCACAGGATACACAGTAGATAACAGATAAGTACTACTATAGTTTATGTAAACAAACTACTGCTGTGTAGCCATGGGGGCAGCCATTCAAGCACAGGACACATAGTAGATAACAGATAAGTACTACTATAGTTTATATAAACAAGCTGTTTTGTAGCCATGGGGGCAACCATTCAAGCACAGGATACACAGTACAGTGAGCACTTAAAGGGGTGGTTCACCTTTGAGTTAAGTTTTAGTGTATGACTAATTCTAACCAACTTTTCAATTGGCCTTTTTTTTCTATAGTTTTCGAATTATTTGCCTTCTTCTTCAGACACTTTCCAGCTTTCAAGTGAGGGTCACTGGCTCCCATCTAAAAAACAAATGCTTTGTAAGGCTACACATTTATTATTATTGCTAATTTTTGCGACTCGTATTTCTGTTCCGTGCCTCTCTGATTTATACTCCAGTATCTCATTCAAATCACTGCATGGTTGCTATGGTAATTTGGACCCTAGCAACCAGACTGCTGAAATTGCAAACTGGAGAGCTTCTTAATTAAAAAGCTAAATAACTCAAAAACCACAAATAAAAAAAAAATAAAAACCAATTGCATATTATCTCAGAATATCCCTCTCCACATCATGCTGAAAGTTAAGTTAAAGGAGAACAACCCCTATAAATTGGAGCTGACAAGAAGGGAGTTTATGGGCAGTGTAGGGAGGAACATTTATATCTGTCAGCACAGGGGATGCAGGTGCAGGTATAAACTACAAGGGTTAGTGCGAGTTATTAGTAACAATTTATACTCGCCTGTAATTACCAGTTGTCATTCAGTCAGGACTGTGGGAATCTATAAGACACAATTACACAGATCAGACCACTCCTGTAGGTTGAATTGTTGATAAATGCCTCCATGGACCTGCACTAATGACTGTAAATTGTTGATGTACCATGAGGAATGTGGTCGATGTGTGCAGCTGGTGGGTAGAATCAGTCATGGCTGCATTATCATGAGAATCTTATGTATGAAAACCAAAGCAACACAAATAATTGAGTTCCTGCCCATCTCTAAAATATAAAATTAATGCTCATGTATATTGTCTCTGTGGGGCTCATTCACACACAGACACAGATGGAACCCCTTTGTCTTTTAAACCATGGGGGGGTTGTCAGGGGCCCCATTAACTTATAATAAGATGAGAGAGAAAAAAAAGATAAATATTGTTGCACCATCCATTTAACCATAGTCCCAAGCTGTAAAAAGGGCTACCCCAAAATTATCCTTCAGGATAGATTTATAGGAAAGCAAACTGAAATATTACCCCAACTGGCCTTTCCCCAGCAGGGCAAGTCCTACAGTTTGGGAACCGGTGATTTGGAGGAGAGGTTCTTAAGCACCAACAGTAGTGATGTGCAGGTAGTAGGGATCAGTATTGGACTGAAACACCAGAGACCCACTAAATAAGCTTAGACCAGGGGGTCCACTCTCAGTACTGTCAGGTCCGGACAGAGAATTAAAATCGGCCCTGGTATTTCAGGTATACAGAGGCCCAATCAGCCCACATAGAGGCCCAAACAGCCCCCACCAGCCCAGTAAATACTGACTTTCTATGGCATCTTATAGCAGCCCCTCTGGCATTTGCCAGAACCCACAGATTGCCAGTCCAGGCCTGATCCCTAGCAGATAGTTCCAACAACCATAGGACTAGTGGGCAGGTTTGGGTTAGCAAAGCACATCTTTAGCAAGTCACGGGCCAAACTCTGCCCCGAATACCTCTGTTGGCCAACTACCCTTGGTTTATTTATATGTCTTCCCTGTCCTCCATGGTAACGTTGGAGAAGGGCAGGTTGGCCACAGGTATATAATTAATGACAGCATGCTGGTTGGGTAGGAAGAGTCGACCCGCACATATCACTGGTAGTTAGCATGCTTCCCATGCCAGATGTACAATGTAAAAACCACATCATTCAAAATGCCTTAAATTGCTAAGTGTGCCATACGCCTTAGAGACTGGGAGTTCTGACATGATGTGGCCTTCATAAAGCCTTTGAAATCAAAGTGACTGCCCCCTAACCAAGATGTTCATTAGCTACATTCTGTATGAATAGAACAAAAATGGAGAGTTTCAGCATAAGTAGACTATGATGTCCTGAAAAACATATGGTGTCCCCTGTTCCATGTGTCTTACCCTCAACCTACCAGGCCCGGACTGGCAATCTGTGGGTTCTGGCAAATGCCAGAAGGGCTGCTATAAGGTCCCATAGAAAGTCAGTATTTAGTGGGCTGGTGGAGGCTGTTTGGGCCTCTATGTAGGCTGATTGGGCCTCTGTGTACCTGAAATGCCAGGGCCTATTTTAATTCTCAGTCCGGACCTGCAACCTACCCCTGATAAACCTCCCGTCCCCAGACACTTGATAGAATATTATTCGCCGCCCATATGCTGGTTCTTGGGAGGCCGAAATTGGCTGCTGACCTGTGATGTGAGGAATGCACTGCTGTCACACACACGCTCTCAAGAACGCGCCTGATACGGGACTATTTTAGAACACACACGGTCTTCATAAATAAAGGATACAAACACTGCCAGGTAGTGCATACCCTCCTGCACAGCTGACCCCTGCGGAGAAACATGGCTGTATACAACGCTATCTAATTCTTTTAAAGCCTCTTCATGTTACAGTGATGTCACAGTGATGTCACGTTAAACTCCTCCTTTTCAGAAGTGTAATAATATAGCAGCAGACCCAAAGGTTGCCACCCCAAACTTCAGCATATGGTGCAGGATTGTGTGGGTTCAGGGCAAGACCCAGGCTTGGGTTTGAGTTGGTGGCAGGTCAAATATCATGCTGGGCCTTCCAAACAAAACCCTTTGGTAGATGATCTTGTCCATTTTTAAAGTATTCAGAGCATTAGAAAATAGACCAACAGGGGTGGAACTACCAGTGGATGTCATTGCACCGCCGGAACGCTTGCGTCAGCGTGAATTCGGCACCAGAGCCGAGCCCAGGAACTACTTGTTCCGTTATTGTTGGCCAATACCAAATTCAACAAACGCTCTAATCAACAGAACCAGGGTTTGTATTGAAGGGTCTAAATATTTATTTGTTATACTCAACAGCCATCAATATCCTGTAAATGATATCCTTATTAAAGGTGCGTAGTGATGTCATCAGTTATAATCAGTGCTTAGTGATGTCATTTGTCATATGACTTACTTATGTGTGTGCATCATAACAACTAATGAATGCCGGTTGTAAAATATAAGGATATAGTCACCTTGGAGTTCCATGGTCATACAATAGGGGGCGCATTATTCACTATGTTATATACAGACTGGAGATGGGCCACCATTCAAGGGCAATTGATGTGCTAGATTGTGGACACGACATGAGTAAAGGTGGCAAAAGACGTGCAGTTATAGCCTCATTATCGGAAGAACGATTGTGCTGTACAATCTCCAGACATAACTCCAAAGTTATGTCCAACAAATTCTAGTGACAAGCTCCCACTGATATCATCAGATACATGCAATACATGCAGATAAATTATCGTTAGCCGACTTAAATCTCTTAACCTGTTTGATCGACTAAACGACCAATCGCCATGGTACGGAAAATGTTTGGACGAACCACACGATCCGTATGAAACTTTGATTTGTATGATTATATCTTTGCGTCTATGGCCAACTTAAACTGGAGTAGGATAAAAATTGTCCAGATAATTAGGTCAAACCTGGTCCATCCTCCTTTACTCGATTGGTTGATGATGATATAGGGTTACACATTTCCTACACTCTATCCTATTCACCACCAACCAAAAAAAAATAAAGGGGAAAAAATATTTTCATTAATTAGAAGCTACACAAATTTGCCCACAGCCGTGTCAAAAAAAAACGTGGCCTGTGTGTCACTACCCTTAACAAACCACAAGCCCAATTTGAGACTGAATGAGAATTTCCTTTTATTGCCACCACCCTGATTAATAGTGACAATGAAATGTTTTCCACGACCTATCAGCTCCTAAATGTTACCATACTGAGAGACCCAGCACCAGGAGATCCCAACAGATCTGGCTCCTAATAGACATCCCAGAGGCCTGCCACTGACACACACCTGTTTAGTGTTTGAAATAAGAGACCCTTTCAGATTAAAGCAGAGGGATTTATAGAAGAACCTCACAAGATGTCTTGTAGATGAGGTCATGGCCATGAACATTATGGCAGATCAGATTCGGGAATAGTACACTAGAAGCTATGTTCCAAGGGGACAATGTACCTGTTTTCAACAAGCCGACGGGAATTCAGAATTCTGTATTCATGCTGGTGGTCTTCACCATGAAATCTCTTTTAAATGGCATTCAGTCTCTGAGCTCTGTGTCATATCAGAGAATTTCTCGTGCAAAAGTACCTTCGGAATATAAATAATATATTTCATTGCTGGAGTTTTGGTTTTGGTTCTGGCAGGGCCTGTGTGGGGTTTGTATGCTCTCCCTGTTTTTGAGTAGGGGCTCAGGTTTTCTTACACTTTCCAAATTATACTGATATGTATACCGACGTGTTCCTAAAATATATTGTCTGTATCCCTAGTAAAGAAGTATCCCTAGTAAAGAAGGGATGCACTATTACTTACTTAGTGAGGTCCTGCTTGACATTTGGTCAACCCTAAACCAACCTGGCCTAATCGTCTGCCAATATTTTCAAACCCATACTGGATCCGCCACTGTGGTTATGTCTGGGATCAAAATAAATTTTGCTGGAGTGGATGGGTGGGGTGACATCAGCAGGGAGCAAGGCCTGCCACTCGCACCTAAAATCAGCTATAGGGGTAATTTACTAGGTTAATCCCACAGTTTAGGGTTGCCACCTGGCCGGTATTTTACCGGCCTGGCCAGGAAAATGATGGTTGATCCCAATGTTATTAATAGGGAATAAAGAAAGAAAACAGAAGGCCGGTATTTTTTTCCAAAAAAGGTGGCAACCCTAATCCCACTCAACCTTCGAGTCTTGGCCAGACAATACATTGTTAAATCCTGATTAAAACTGTCCCTGCTTCTACAGTAGGGCCATACACGGGCCGATAAAAGCTGCCGACAGACCGAGACGGCAGCTTATTGGCCCGTGTATGGGGCCCCCCGATGGGCTTCCCTGATCGAGATCTGGCCAAAAGTCGGCCAGATCTCGTTTGGATGGGACTAAAAATCCCATTGGATCGCGGCCGCATCTGTCGGTTGATGCGGTCCCGCGATTCCACCGCCCGTAAAGCCACCGTTAGGATCCGATCATTGGGCCCTAGGGCCCACGATCGGATCAGCCCGATATTGCCCACTTCAAGGTGGGCATATCGGGGAGAGATCCGCTAGTTCGGCAAACGAGCGGATCTATCCGTGTATGGCCACTTTACTATTCTCTTAAACTGACCATACACTGCAAAATCTCCTCTTTTGTTAGGCAAACAAGGAGATCTTGCCCCAATTTGACCACCCTCTCACTGTGCCAATGAGGTTCTCGACTGATGATATTTCCAAGCTTGCCACAAAGATATCTGCAAAATTTTCAGTCAGATCTCGGTTTACCAGGGGCGATCAATGGGCCCCATACACACGTCAATAAGCTGCTGATTAGGTTTACGTGTGGTGGCAGACGGCAGACATTAGTCGCCCAGTGACAAATCTTCTCTGCCGTGGGCAACCAATCTCCCCAAATGCCTTCCCATTGGCAAAAATATGAATCGCTTGCGGGGTGGCATACATATCACTTTGTTTTCCGAAGTAGCCCGAAGTTGCCTGATGAGGAAACTTCAGGTGACTTCGAAATTCCGAAGTGATACGTATGCCATCCCGCCGGCATATTCACATTCTTGCCCGCGGTAGAAAAGATTTGTGGCTGGGCGACTAATCTCTCTGTCTGGCACCACCCTAAAGGTGCCAAGTCGGCAGCTGTTTTGGGCCCATGTACAGCCAACTTAAGCTCCAGTACTGCAAGGACTGAGGGCAATATTAAACACTTCTCTGTAAATATACTGACCCTATATAAATAAAAGACAATAAAAATTCAAGAGATGCTATCATCATTGGGATCATAAAAACAATGTGTAATATTTAGTTAATGAGATCAGTGTTGAATAACGTAATTTAATTTATTTGTTAAAAAGATTTAGCCCCTTTCCAAGCTGCACCAGGGAACATATTTCACTTCCTTCCCGTCACAGGATTGTAGCTGTCTGTACAGCGGAACATTAGACATGATCCTTATCTAAAACATTAATAACAGGCAGGGAAGACAAGAATAGGTAAAGGGAAACTATATCCATACATTTCTGTTTATTTTCTTATCTCCTCCACTGTTTTTGTGGTAACAAATCCTAAGGCAGCTGTGCAGTGTAAAAAGCACACTGGGCGTTTATTTGGCAGACATATTTTTGGTAGGGCTGCCCTTTTATAGACTTGAGTGCAAACCACTAGTCACCAGATTTCGGGGTCTAATTTGCATTTTCATAGAGAAATTCTCCTGTTACTTTGCCATTGACTGCAATGGCAGGAAGGCCAAGCACGAGCGGATATATATATATTAGTGATGTGCAGGCCGACCCGATACCTGCGGGTCAGGCGGGTTTGGGTCAACCTCGCAGTGCTCCTTGCGGGTGGCGGGCACCTTCAAATGCCGGCATCCGACTTCCGGGTATCCGGTTTTATAGTCTCGCGTCTGCCCCGCCCCTTTTGTGACATCATTGTGACGTCATTGGCGGGGCGAGTCGGCGCAGGTCTATAAAAGGACCCTCGGAAGCGCATGCAGGCGGGCACGGGTTGTAGCAGGGCAGGTTAGGGTCGGGTGACCCTCATATCATTAATATATATATATATTATATATATATATATATATATATATATATATATATATATCTATATATATGTAACGCATTTCCTGGCTGTAAAGCACAAACTACACATATTTCCCTTTCCAGTCAATGGAAGGTGGCAGTGAGTGCCCTAAATGTCATCCAGCTGAAAATGCTTTTGGACTTGCCCGATTTTTACCAAGTATTTTATTATTTTACAATTTATTAGCCTCATGTATGTGGTCAAAATGGTCCTCTGAACTGAACAAATCTTGATATATCAGGACGGTTGTGTGAGGACTCATTGCGCTGTGGTCCTGTCCCAATGGGTTTGAAAAGATAGGCCTGGGGACCAAATACCAGATCAAACTGGGAGCCTGTGCAGATGCATTTAGAATAGATTGTGTCTACAGAATGAAGTTGTCATGATGGGCTTATTTGGCTGTTCCTCAAGTATGGGAAGCAAGGTTATCCTCATTGATGTGTTTGGGGAAGAGGTTCTCTGCGGGGTCCCTATGAAGTATGAATACCTTTAGTTCTCCTTTAAGTGTTATCACTCTTAAAGAAAAGTTGTCCTGTTACTGCATGATCCTGTAAATGATTTGTATTATTTAATTAATGGAGTAGGATAGAAACGATGGGATGGACACCATTGTGAACTGCATCTCCCAATGTTCTAAACTGGATGTGGCAGTACCGAGATAGACAACGTACAAAGATTCATCTGTTGCTAAATGACAGGTCTTGGGAGAATGTAGTTGGAGTATTTACCCAATACTATTGGTGCCATTTAAAAAAAAAAAAAATCTTTGGACATAATGTTCCCAGAGAAGCTCATTGATATACAAGCAGCAATGAAAGTACCGGGGACTTTGTCACTGTCGGTCGGTAAAGACTAATTACTGCTCTTCACTTCCAGGAAAAAACATAAGTGTCAGGAGAGCTCTTCAAAACGTACCCGTGTGAAGCATCTTTGATTAGGAAAAGCTTGCAGTGCCAAAGCCTAATATTCTTTAGAAGACTGGAACTGCCCCCCCTTTGCTGGTACAACTCCTCTGTAGGAGTTCATTTTATTTCAGTCTCCAAAGAATGAGGGTCTTTTCTTTCTGCCAAGTAGAAGTGACGCTCCATCGCCTCACAATCCCCAGCTCAGGAACCCTTTTCAGTGAGCCCTTCAAAGGCCTTAATGGGGCTGGCACTGTATGTTTCTGAGGTTTACAAGATAAAGTCTTGCTCGCGAGTGCTTTGATTCTCATGGTGCATGTTCACATGGACGGAGCTGGCAGGAAACGGGTACAGCCCAAGCCTCCAAAAAAATATAATGCGACCATGAACGACAAAGCAAAAATAAATACTTCATTTCTAGCGTGACGGAGAAGACAAGCCCTGACCTGAGCGGGTGAATTCATGGCAGGAGATGCAGAGAATGTAGAAAAAAGGGTGCCAAGGAGAGTATTGATAGATAGAAAGAGAAAGAGATGAAACATTTTATATTCTTGGTGCCACTGTCAACAGAATGAGAAAAAAAATATCCCAATTTATATTTTTCATCTGAAAAAACTCAAATTTGATGATTATTTGAATGATTATTTGAAGGACAGTATTTTTTGGTACAGATGACGATACTTTCTGTCTTGTGTTGTAGTATGGAGTCTAGATTTACACTTAGGATCAATGTGCTTTTAAACAAAAACACAGGAATGGATTGCACGCTCAATTTTCAAAATTCAAAAAGAGTAAATAATATTTATTATAGAAAAAAAGAGGGGTAACAGAAATTACAAAAATAAAATGTAATACCAACGCGTTTCAACCAAAGTGGTCTTCCTCGGGGACACAAATAATAAATAATGAAAAGAATTGTTCTTTTGTACATATGTTTGGGGAACTGTCAGGGTACCTGGGGTGCGGCGGGGTCGTCCGCCAGCAAGGACGCCCGCCGCACGTCCTCTTCTCTAGCCGCGCCAGCGTGTCTTGCTGGCGTCGGCTTCTCTCTAGGGCGCGCGCGGTGCGCCTCCCGGAAATTTAAAGGCGCAGGCGCGCTGACGTCATACGTCAGCGCACAAAGGCGCGACATTCAAATGTATTTAAAGCCCTGGGTGGCTGCTTGTAATTGCCCGTGATAGGATTGTATTCCTGGTGCTTCTGAGCTTTGTGCTATTGTCTGATTCTGTCTGATTCCTGTTTTGACCCCTGCCTGGCTATTTCGACTACTCTGAATTCTGGATCCTGACCTTGCCTGCTTACGACTACTCTACAGTTTAACCCTTCGATTGATCACCCGGTTTTGACCCTTTTGCCTGTTTGACGTTTCTTGCTATCTGCCTGCCTCGACCCAGCCTATTTGACGATTCTTGTTATCTGCCTGCCTCGACCCTGCCTGTCTGACGATTCTGTTGCCTGCTCCATTTGTACCGTGACCTTCGGCCCAAAAGACTCTGCTACCTGCTGTGCCCCTCTGCTAGCCAGAACATCTCGCCTTGTACCCCTCGTAAAGTCCAGGTGGCACCCAAGTAAGCTGAGGGCTCCTCCCGAAGCCCAACGGTGGTCACACTACTGGTGAAGCCGAGCCGAGACCAGGGTACTTGGCACCTGTTCTGGTATTGGGTGCCGGCCGTGACATTATCACGGGCCATGGAGGACGAAAGTCACGTTGAAGCTGCTGCCGCTGTTGCTCCTCCAACTACCACCGAAGTGCTGCTTACCACTCTGTTACAGCGCTTGGAGGATCATGAACAGAAGCAAAATTACCTCCTGCAAGGTTTCCACAATCTTACGCGACAGCTGGAGGGTACTCAAGCTTCACGGCAGCAATCTGTTCCTGTTCCAACACCTTCTGTGGGTTCCTCTGCCAATTGGGGAGACTCATCTAAACCCCATGAACCCAAAATTGTGTTCCCCGAAAGGTTCAGTGGGGATCGTACTAAATTTTTCGTTTTCAAAGAGGCATGTAAGCTGTACCTTAGTTTCTTTCCTCATTCTTTCCAATCGGATGAGGAGAAAGTAAGGTTCATAATGACCCTGCTTTTGGGTGACCCCTAAATTTGGGCCCTCAGGCTGCCTTCCTCTGACCCTGCTCGTTATTCCCTAGACACCTTCTTTAACAGCATGGCCATTCTTTACGATGACCCGGATCGCGCATCATCTGCCGATACCGCGATTCGTAAGTTGCGCCAAGGGAAAAGGGATGCGGAGGTGTATTGCACCGAATTCCGCCGGTGGGCAGTGGAAACTGGGTGGAATGATTTGGCTCTAAGGAGTCAATTCCGGTTGGGGTTATCCGATTCGGTAAAGGATAGTCTGGTTAATTACCCCCTGCCTTCTAACCTGGATGGTCTTATGTCCCTCGCCATCCAGGTTGATAGAAGGCAAAGGGAGAGAAGGGGTGAGCGGAGTACAAACTTCCCTGGGATTACCAATATAAGATCCAATGTGGTGACTAATGTAAAATCTCCTAACCCCTCTGTGCCTCTGCCTCAGGAGGAGCCTATGCAATTAGGCATATCCCACCTAACTCCTGAGGAAAAGGCACGCAGGCGTTCCATGGGTCTCTGTATGTACTGTGGTGAAAAGGGACATTTTTTGAACCAATGTGTTAAGAGGCCGGGAAACTCCGAAGCCTAGATGGAGAAGGGGAGCTCCATTTGGGTGCAGGAGTTTCCTCTCCCCAGTCAGCCTCTAAGGTTTTGTTACCGGTTAAACTAACCTGGCCTACTGGCTCTGTCAGGGTGTCTGCTTTTGTGGACTCTGGGGCGGAGGGTAATTTTCTGGATACTGCTTTTGCTGCTAAATTTTGTATCCCTGTAATTTCCCTAAATGCTCCCATGAGAATAATGGCAGTGGACAGAAGACCCTTAGGGTCCGGTGTAATTTCCAGGGAGACGGTGATTCTTTCCATGTGTATTAATAATGTGCATTGTGAGGAGATAGCTTTTTACCTCATAGAGGGTGCATCCTCTCCTCTTATTTTGGGGTTACCGTGGCTCCAGAGGCATAACCCTCTGATTGACTGGGTCTCAAGGGAGGTGGTTCAGTGGGGTACCATGTGTGATGGAGTATGTGTTCCCTCTGTAGTAGCAACTACATCGCTTGAAGGGTTACCTGCTGCATATGCAGAATTCACTGATGTCTTCTCTAAAAAGGCAGCAGAGACCTTACCCCCACACCGGCAGTATGACTGCCCAATTGATCTGGTTCCTGGATCTACTCCTCCTCGTGGTAGAACCTATCCTCTTTCATTGCCCGAAGCCCAGGCAATGAAAGAGTATATAAAGGAAAATCTAGAAAGGGGTTTCATCAGGCCTTCTAGTTCCCCTGCGGGGGCGGGCTTCTTTTTTGTTGGGAAAAAAGATGGTGGTCTTCGCCCCTGTATTGATTATAGGGGGCTCAATAAGATCACCATAAAAAACCGCTACCCTCTCCCTTTAATTTCCGAACTCTTTGATCAGGTCAAAGATGCTAAAATCTTTTCCAAGCTTGATCTTAGGGGGGCTTATAACCTGATCCGTATTAGGGAGGGTGATGAGTGGAAAACTGCATTTAACACCAGGGATGGCCACTACGAGTATCTCGTTATGCCTTTTGGTCTCTGTAATGCCCCCGCAGTGTTTCAGGAGTTTGTTAATGACATCTTCCGGGACCTGCTGGGGATCTTCGTAGTGGTCTACCTAGACGATATTCTAATTTTTTCCTCTAACATGAAGGAACGTCAAAATCATGTTCGTGAAGTCTTACGGAGGCTAAGGGGAAATAATCTTTATGCGAAACTAGAAAAATGTACTTTTGGGGTTTCTTCTGTTCAGTTTTTGGGGTTTAACATTTCCAGCAAGGGTCTAGAAATGGATCCAGGCAAGGTGAGAGCAGTCCTGGATTGGACCCAACCCCTTTCGTTACGTGCAACCCAAAGATTTCTTGGTTTTGCTAATTATTACCGTCAATTTATCAAAAATTTTTCCCTCATTGTGGCTCCCATCACTAATCTAACTAAAAAGGGCGCTGACCCCAGCATGTGGCCCCCTGAGGCCGTTCAAGCGTTTGAATTCCTCAAAAAGGAATTCAGTTCTGCTCCAATCCTTCGTCACCCCGACACTGCGCTTCCTTTTATTGTGGAGGTTGACGCCTCTGAAGTGGGAGCTGGGGCAGTCCTTTCTCAAAGGCACCCGACTACCAACAAGTTGCACCCCTGTGCTTACTTCTCCAGGAAGTTTTCACCCGCAGAGGTGAATTATGATATAGGTAACAGGGAATTGTTGGCAGTCAAATGGGCCTTTGAGGAATGGCGACATCTCCTGGAGGGTGCAAAACATCTGGTGACGGTCTATACTGACCACAAAAATCTATTGTATATAGAGTCTGCTAAACGCCTTAATCCGAGGCAGGCTAGGTGGGCTCTATTTTTCACAAGGTTTAATTTTTCTTTGACTTTCAGGCCTGGGACTAAAAACACCAAGGCGGATGCACTCTCTAGGAGTTTTGAATCCATTTCTTCTGACTCTAGTGAGTGTACTCCCATTATTCCCAGAGAAATGATCATAGCAACTCTTGAATCTGACCTTTCTTCTTTGTTGCTCCCTCTTCAGACATCTGCTCCTGCAGATACCCCTTCGGGGAGATGGTTTGTACCACAAGAGTTAAGGGAGCAAGTATTAAGGGAGGTGCATGATTCTAAAATGGCAGGGCATCCGGGCATTTTTAAGACTGTGTCCCTGTTATCCCGTCATGTTTGGTGGCCATCGTTCAAACTGGATGCCAAAGCCTACGTTAATTCCTGCCCAGTCTGCCAAAGATCAAAGTCTTCTCGAAATTCTTCCCAGGGTCTGTTAATTCCTTTACCCATTCCAGTAAAACCTTGGTCCCATTTGTCAATGGACTTCATTGTGGATTTACCCCCTTCTCAGGGGAAAACGGTGATTTGGGTGGTGGTGGATAGGTTTAGCAAGATGAGCCATTTTGTTCCCCTTCCACACCTCCCTTCTGCTAAGACTTTGGCTGACCTATTTATTACCCACATTTTTAAGTTTCATGGTTTTCCTGAAAATATTGTTTCCGACCGGGGGGTTCAATTTGTCTCTAAGTTTTGGCGTGCATTCTGTTCTTTGGTTGGGATTGAGTTATCCTTTTCCTCTGCTTATCACCCCCAAACCAACGGTCAAACTGAGAGGGTAAACCAGTCCCTAGAACAGTACCTCAGGTGTTATGTGTCTGACAACCAGTCCGCGTGGGCGGAACTGTTACCCTGGGCAGAATTTGCATACAATAATGCTACCCATTCTTCCTCTGGGGAATCCCCTTTCTTTATTGTCAATGGTCTACACCCCAAAGCCTTTTCGTTCTCTGGGTCGGGTTCCCCTGTACCATCTGCCAATTCCTCAGTTGAGTTATTTTCTAAGGTTTGGTCTCAAGTGCATGAATCTCTGTCGGCAGCTACATCAGCTCAAAAGAGGGCTGCTGACAGATCCCGTAGAGAGGCACCCCAGTATAAAGTGGGAGATTCAGTCTGGTTATCTACCAAGAATATCAAGTTGAAGGTGCCTTCTCTCAAACTGGGTCCTAAATTCATTGGTCCATATCCTATTACTGCTATAATTAACCCTTCCTCTGTTCGTCTTAAGTTACCTGGTAATTTTAAAATTTCTGATTCCTTTCATGTCTCCCTTCTCAAACCGGCTTCACAAATCCGGCAGTCATCTGTTCCTCCCCCAGTACTGGTTGAGGGTCAACCTGAATTTGAGATCCAGGAGTTCCTTGATTCTCGCCTGGTTAGGGGTAAGCTCCAGTATTTGATTAAATGGAAGGGCTATGGCCCCGAGGAGAACTCTTGGGTCTCAGTTGGGGACATCAAGGCTGACCGTCTCAGGAAGCAATTCCATCAAAAATTTCCTGAGAAGCCTGGGGGTCCGGTGTCAGGGTACCTGGGGTGCGGCGGGGTCGTCCGCCAGCAAGGACGCCCGCCGCACGTCCTCTTCTCTAGCCGCGCCAGCGTGTCTTGCTGGCGTCGGCTTCTCTCTAGGGCGCGCGCGGCGCGCCTCCCGGAAATTTAAAGGCGCAGGCGCGCTGACGTCATACGTCAGCGCACAAAGGCGCGAAATTCAAATGTATTTAAAGCCCTGGGTGGCTGCTTGTAATTGCCCGTGATAGGATTGTATTCCTGGTGCTTCTGAGCTTTGTGCTATTGTCTGATTCTGTCTGATTCCTGTTTTGACCCCTGCCTGGCTATTTCGACTACTCTGAATTCTGGATCCTGACCTTGCCTGCTTACGACTACTCTACAGTTTAACCCTTCGATTAATCACCCGGTTTTGACCCTTTTGCCTGTTTGACGTTTCTTGCTATCTGCCTGCCTCGACCCAGCCTGTTTGACGATTCTTGTTATCTGCCTGCCTCGACCCTGCCTGTCTGACGATTCTGTTGCCTGCTCCATTTGTACCGTGACCTTCGGCCCAAAAGACTCTGCTACCTGCTGTGCCCCTCTGCTAGCCAGAACATCTCGCCTTGTACCCCTCGTAAAGTCCAGGTGGCACCCAAGTAAGCTGAGGGCTCCTCCCGAAGCCCAACGGTGGTCACACTACTGGTGAAGCCGAGCCGAGACCAGGGTACTTGGCACCTGTTCTGGTATTGGGTGCCGGCCGTGACAGGAACCTCTTGAGTCAAGAGTGAGTTTATTGTCATTTCATCCATATATGTTTGTACAGTACACAGTGAAAAGAAACAACGTTCCTCTAGGACCATGGTGCTACACAACACAACATAGATGTACCGGACTCTTGGGGAGTCACCTAGGGATTAACACCTTATACTTTATTTCTAGGGTGTGTGCCTTCTTACTTTATTTTTTCTATGTGCTTTTAAAGGTGAAGCAGCTACAAAGCAATTATTTTGGCAGCCTGCTGCCCCTTGACATTGCCAATGACACAACAAAGCAAATCTCCATCCCCTGAACACCATAGAGGAGAACCAAACCCTTTTTATTAAAATCCCCTACCCTACATAGACCCCCCTCAATGCTCCCCCCATCCTAGGTGTTACCCTGGGTAAATGCCCCTAACTCTTTACTTACCCCTTGTTGCAAATTCAGGGCATCAGTGTTCATGGGCATCCTCTTCTTCTCTTCGGTAATCTTCTGGAAGAGAGCGGCGTACTGGTGCATACACAGTTGGCGCTATCTTCTGGTCCGGAACAACTGGGCATGAGCCCGAAACCCACGGAAATTGCCAATGCGCCGGAAGAATACCCGAAGATTACCGAAGAGAAGAAGATGACACCCGTGAACTCGGAGGCCCTGAATCTGCAACGAGGGGTAAGTAAAGAGTTAGGGGCATTTACGCAGAATAATACCTAGGCTGGGGGGGAGCAGGGAGGGGGGTCTATGTAGGGTAGGTGATTTTAATAAAAAGGGTTTGGTTCTCCTATAGGCTGGCATGCCTCCAAGGCAGCATCCATCCATAGGCGAAATATGTTTCTCATGAGTTTTTCGTCATGTGTTCCATATGGTTTTAAGTCCTTCTTATCTTTGTAAGAATGTTTCAGTGCTATACAGTTTTGTTTTTACTTCATGTAAGAATAACTGGTGGCCTAGTGGGGCGGCAGGGAGGCCTGCCACTTGCTGCTCCTGTGCACAGCCGCTTCCGGGTTCACGCTGCGCTTGGGTAGTTTCATCTATATTCGGAAATCCCATGTAAAGTCACTAGGGTTGAGTCAAAATTCCAATATTTAAAGCCGCAAATGTTCCATTTTTATTGCCCAACCTAAAGGTCTATTCTTATAGTTCCTGGGTGCACTTCCATTGTCTGATTTATGTCCATTGCCTGTTCCTGACTTCTGCAGCCTGTACTGACCTCTGCCTGAATTTTACTACTCTTTGGATTCCGATTTTGTACCACTCTGTTGTTGGTTTGACCTTGGCCTGTGACCTCGACTACTCTGATTTGGTACTGTATTGCCCGTCTGGTATTGACCCTGCCTGCTTCACATCTCGCTGACTGCTCCCACGTCCTTTCCGCATATGTTCGGTTCCCTGGCATGTGCAGCAGTCTCTCCCTGGTCCTCTCTGGTGGCATCTGAGTAGCGGAGGGATCCTCCCAAAGCCAAAGGCGGCTGTTATGGGCAGAAGGGTGAGCTGTGACTCAGAGTTAGTTCTGAGTTTGGGATACCTTACATTACACTTCCATGGCATCATCTTAATTAATGGTATGGATTCTTGACATAATCACAATTACCCTTATTTTAAAGGCACATTAATGACACTGTGGAGTGAACAAAAGGTAGAAGATAATAATGGAGACAAGACAGACAGGAAACCAATGCAAGGACAGGCTGAGAGCTGCTGCATTAATAATGGGATTAGATGGAAAATTAGTCGAGCTGGTGCATTCCAATTTAAGTGATCAGCTGTAATTTGATGATGAAAAGCACAGTTAGTAAGGGATTACAAAAGTCTAGACAAGAGATAATAAGACCAAGTATTATGTAGTAATACTGTTGAGGTCATATCTTTTTATGGTTTCAGAAAACTTGAGTGATGCTTTGGGGATGGAGTTGCAATGACAGGAGACAGAAGACGATAAGAACAGATATTACTAGTAAAAAAAAAAACAATATGATGTGTATGCTTAGTCATTACCATGTGCTTTCAGGACAATTGATTTCCATATAATAGATCCCATGATGGCAATGTATTAGGGCTATTCCACACGGGGAGATAGCGACGCGTTTGCGGTCGCGGCGACAAAGCTCCGCGACAGTCGCCTCGACCGGCGCAGGCGACAGTTTTGTATGGGCGCCTATGTAAAAACGCCTGTGCTAACCACACGAGGCGATTCGCTTTTCAACAGTCGCCTGAAAATGCCTCGCCAGGCTTTTTCAGGCGACTGTTGAAAAGCGCATCGCCTCGTGTGGTTAGCACAGGCGTTTTTACATAGGCGCCCATACAAAACTGTCGCCTGCGCCGGTCGCGGCGACTGTCGCGGCGCTTTGCCGCCGCGACCGCAAACGCGTCGCTATCTCCCCGTGTGGACTAGCCGTTAAAGGTAGCAGATATGTCAACAGTTAGCAATAAGCAGTGGCCCTTTAATTTAGCTGTGAGAAGTCTATGGCCACATGGAAAGATTGGTTGGAGGGGAAAACAAAGCACAAAACCAGACTGAAGAGGACATAAAAATGTGACCTGGCAGGCCATGCAGGAACTTGCTGTATGTGGCATGAGATACACACTCAGCTGCCATAAGCTCTACCTCCAACCAACATCACGAATCTTAAATGCACCCCTTACAACAGCCACTAGGCATCAATCAAGCACTTAAATGTACTGAGTGGCTGGTATAAGATAAAATACTCTTTTAGAAGGACCTTTAGGACTCTAGCACATGGGGTGTTATTGCCCACAGTTCCTTGTCGCTCCTTATACTAGCAAAAAGCATGTGAGCAACTAAACTCACAGGTGACGGGGGACCTCAGCATCAATATGCTAGTCGCCACTCCATCCACTCTGTACGGTGCTTATCATTCGTACATTTTGTCAACTGCTGTCCAATGCTGCCTCAGTGTAGCAACAGGCAAAGTGACCCTTGCACCAGGGCCTTAACCAAGACAGGGAGATCACCAGTGATATATTAGGGTATTGCCTGTTGGAGAGAATTATCTGCCTTAAGCTGCAAGTCAAAGAAATGCTGGAAGCTGTAGAAGGTCAACATCATTTCTAATGGTGGCCATATACACACAGATCTTATTGTACGAAACGATATTTGGTGCATGTATTGCGGAGGACGAGTCAATTGATATTGGCAAAAGATTCAGATATCGGTTGGCTGGCACCCAACATTGGTCAGAGTTTACTGCTGATCATCAGAGTAAAGGTGGCCATAGATGCAAAGATCCGCTCGTTTGGCGATGTTGCCAAACGAGCGGATCTTTCCCCGATATGCCATTAACAGGCATGGCTATATCAGGGGTAATCTGATTGTTCGGCCGTACGGCCGAACGATCAGATTACAATGTGCCATGAGCTCCGGCAGGATCGGTCGGATCAAAATCAAACCTGACCGATCGACCAAACGACCGATCTCCGCCGGACGAAAGAAGTCGGCACATGCCACACACGATCCGAAAATCGTACGAATCCTCGATTCGTACGATTGGATCTGTGTGTCTATGGCCACCATAAGAATTGTATTGTTTCTGCCTGTATATCTTACAATCTTGTAATTGTTATGTGTATGGCCACCTTTAGTTGCATGAACTTTCTTTCACAATAGGTTGGGGTCTAGCCATCCTGCTGTACCTGTGGCCACTGATCTCTAACTTCTAACTAGAGCAAATAAGGTCTTGAGCTGTATTAAAAGGTAGGAGGGGGTCATTCTTCCACTGTATAGAGCACTTGTAAGGCCCCATCTAGAATATGCCGTACAGTTTTGGTCTCCATCACTCAAACAGGACATTATTGTATTAGAGAGGGTACAGAGAAGGGCAACTGAGCTGGTAAATGGTATGGAAAATCTTAGCTATGAGGAAAGACTGGCCAAATTGGGGTTGTTCAAGCTGGAGACGGGAGCTTAAGGGGTGATATGATAACTATGTATAAATATATAATCATATAATAATATCTCTAATGCTTTATTTTCCAGTAGGTCTTTCCAACTGACGCGAGGTCACCCATTCCGAATAGAATAAGGAAGGTTCCAGCTAAATATTCGGATGGGGTTTGTTACAAAGAGAGCTGTGAAGATGTGGAATTTTCTCCCTGAATCAGTGGTACAGGCTGATACATTAGATAGCTTTAAGAAGGGGTTGGATGTTACCATCTTGGAGAGGCTTTAGAGGGTTTTTTGACTTCCGCTGGATCAACTAGCAGTTAGGCAAGTTATATATAGAGTTAAAAGGTTGAACTTGATGGTCGTGTGTCTTTTTTCAACTTAACTAACAACTTACTATGTTACATAAATTTAGCCAAAGTCACTCATATAGCTTTACTTGTATGACTCAGACAATGGGCCCACTGAGCTCAAACATAATTCTACCCGTATCCAGCTTTATTAGCTGAGTTTACTCATTGCTTATGAGAAATGGAGGCAAATGTCAGCCTGCAGTATCAGCATTGTTACAAAGACCCCTCGCCTTTATGTACTTTCCTCCTGTTACATCTAATGCAGCCCCAGGTGTAGCTTTTAAGATCAGAGGGAAACAGTAAGAGAGAGGGCAAACACAGCTTTGAGACTTTGTTTTAAATCTGATAGTATTGCCTCAGGCTGCCTGCCGACTCCTCAATGTCATTAGAGAAAACGGCATTGTTGCTTTATCACAATCACCTGTAATCTTTCTGCCAGATAATGGTGCTAACAAGAAATCATTCTACACAATGGGACAACTCGCCATTGACTCCCCTGTACATGTGTATGGGGGGAAGGAATGTTCTCTTGAATTAAAAATAAACACACACAAAAACCTCAAGAATTAGAATCTTGGCAAACAAGATTTTTTTGTGAGTTGTTCTTGCAAAGTAAACTTTTACTCAAGAGACGTTGACAGGGATGGGACGAAACCGCGCGTTATGATAATAAAGTTCTTTAATGATGACATATGGGGTACAAGCCGAGGGAATTGGAATGATAGTGGCACAGTCTGGGAATCGCATCTGAGGAGAGGGGCTGTCTGGGACATGTTCAGCTATGAACAAAGATGAAGGAAGAGATAAGAGCGATTGTAGTTAGTCGAGTGAAAGAAACCTGAAAAAGTTTTTTTCCTCTCAACTTGGAGGCTGCAGAGAAGATGTGAAAGGCCCCTGTTCAAAAGAGGCCTGGGGGTTGTCTTCTTTTATCCAACTTGTGGCATTTTTTTATTTTTTATCTTTTAACGGCAAAGGGCAAATTACTTTTTACATTTACATTAAAGAAGAACCAAACATGGTAGAGTGAATTTATTTGCAGTGTAAACAATGTAAAAAATAAAAACGACACCATAAAAATCATGACAGAATCCCTTTTACCCAAGTATATGCTGAACAAGGCAGAGCTGAAAGCAAATTTGGTGGAATAAAAAAACAGCACTTCTGCTCTGAAGTAGGTGGTAGAAATACTCTGCATGTCAGGATATGTTCTTCATTTTATATATACAGTATATATATATATTTTTTTTGTGTAACTGGCCATTTAACAACAGATAGTTTTGTCTGGGGTAAAATCCAACTGCTCCACTGAAATGGAAGAAGCACAGGACTAATGACTTTCCCACTGTCAGAAAGTTGACAAATCAAAGCCCAATGATTGGAGAGAGAGAGAGTTAGGAATGCACGGAATTCAGCAGCACAAAAGCAAGGGGAACTGTCCTTGAAAGGAAAGTTTGTTTCTCTCTATTAGGGCAGAGACACACGCTGCTATTTCGGGAGATTAGTCGCCTGCTAGAATTTAAATTGCCGGCGGGATGGCACTCGTATCGCTTCGGTTTTCTGAAGTTGCATGAAGGTTCCTCACCATCCCACCGGGGATTAGCATTCCGGGACGGCGGGAAGGCAGTTTGGGGAGATTAGTCGTCCAAAGAAGAAGCGATTTGTCGCTGGGCGACTAATCTCCCAAAATAGCAGCGTGTGCCCTGGCCCTTAAAGTCGCTCTCGGCTGAGACAAATGAACTGGAGACGACATTAGAACAGTCTTAGGGCAGAGACACACAAATCTCTAGTCGCCCAACAAATCTCCCCAAACTGCCTCCCCTGCCTTCCCACCGGCTACAATGAAAATCACCCGCGGGATGGCACTCGGAGAGCTTCGTTTTCCGAGATTAGTCACCCCGAAGAAGAGGAGATTTGTGGCCAGGTGATTAATCTCCTTGAATCGTAGCGTTCTTCTTTGCCCTAAGGGTAAGGTCACACTGAGCCAGGGCCGGAACTAGGGGTAGACAGAGTAGACACGTGCCTAGGGCGCAAAGCTGGGGGGATGCCAGGCATGTACCTGCAGAGTTGCCTACCCCATTGTCCGGTCCTGTCTCTCCCCGACTGCCGTGGATATTTTTCCATAATTGTTTCGGGGAGATTTAGTCGCCTTACAACTAATCGCCTCGTCTTTGTGGCGACCAATCTCCCCGAACACCTTCCCTCTCTCTGCACTGGCTAAAATGAAATATTGCCGGTGCTAATCACACGCATCGATTCGTTTTCCGAAGTCGCCCGAAGTTTCCACGTTATTCTCTCTCTCTTTTTTTTTGTTCCATGTCTGTTCATAACAGGACACACAGAGCATTAATGCAAATGGCATCCTGGTCAGAGGAACTGACTACTACTGCAGTCAGAACTCGCAGTGCAGAGAACAGAGGACAAACGATACCAATGACAATTACAAATAACTTGAATATTTGAAACTTACTTAAATTAGATGACAAAACTTATATTTGGGTTAATAGCCCCTTTAAACGTTCCAGTGCAGTGAGAGCAGCACGTGGTTCTGTAGATGCTTCCAGTGATGCTGAAAGATGTTCTTTGGTCAGGATAACTGACCACTTCTGAAATGGCTTGGGCTCGGAATCAAAGACATATTTACACAAGCAGTGTAGTGAAAAAAGCTCAACATTTCCAGCCACTAAGATGAGGCAAACTCCAAAATGTAGGCTGACAATCCAAACCACAAGAGCACAATTTATGAAGACATTTGGATGAAGGCAAACCCGCTTATTCTGGCCACGGTACAAAAAGACTGGAACAATATGGAACACATTACTCATCAGCTCAGCATTGCACTGCTTTACGCCTGCATCTAAAACAACCACAGAAATGCAATGTATATTAACAAAGCTCATTTAAAAAGCACTAAATAAACATACATTTAACCACACTGTTTTTTATGAGATAATGTCAGGGCCATAATAAAGGTGCATGCTGATTGGTCAGATAATCGACAGGCTGGCCACGTATGTCTAACTTTACAGCTTAGTCAACAAAAAAACTGGCAGCAGGGGTATAGCATTTTATTGCATTAAGGGCAATATTTTAGGGGCACGCCCCTTTGTCATGCTTAACAAAGGGGTGGGCCCCTAAAACATTAACTCATGCAATAAACTTTGAAAGGCTTTGTCTGAACTTTTTGCCTTGTGTGCCTGTATTTTTGTTGGTTAGTTATAATGTGGAGGGTGCAGAACCCGGCAGTTTCTTGTTTTAAAGCAGGGATCCCAAACCTTTTGAACCCCTGGCCCTGAGCAACATTCAGAAGTAAAAAGGGGTTGGAGAGCAACACAAGCATGAAAAATGTTCTTCGGGTGCCAAATAAGGGCTGTGATTGGCCATTTAGTAGCCCCTATGTGGATTGTCAACCTACATTGAGGCTCTGTTTGGCAGTACACATGGTTTTTATACAACCAAAACTTGTCTCAAAGCCTGGAATTCAAAAATAAGCTCCTGTTTTGAGGCAACTGGGAGCAACATCCAAGGGGTTGGGGAGCAACATGTTACTCATGAGCTACTGGTTGGGGATCACTGTTTTAAAGGAACAGTAACACCAAAAAATCAACGTGTTTTAAAGGAATGGCAATATAATGTAGTGTTTCCCTGTATTGGTAAAATTAGTGTATTTGCTTCAGAAACACAAAAATAGTTTATATAAACAAGCTGCTGTGTAGCCATGGGGGCAGCCATTCAAGCACAGGATACACAGTAGATAACAGATAAGTACTACTATAGTTTATATAAACAAGCTGCTGTGTAGCCATGGGGGCAGCCATTCAAGCACAGGATACACAGTAGATAACAGATAAGTACTACTATAGTTTATATAAACAAGCTGCTGTGTAGCCATGGGGCAGCTATTCAAGCACAGGATACACAGTAGATAACAGATATGTACTACTATAGTTTATATAAACAAGCTGCTGTGTAGCCATGGGGGCAGCCATTCAAACACAGGATACACAGTAGATAACAGATAAGTACTACTATAGTTTATATAAACAAGCTGCTGTGTAGCCATGGGGGCAGCCATTCAAACACAGGATACACAGTAGATAACAGATAAGTACTACTATAGTTTATATAAACAAGCTGCTGTGTAGCCATGGGGCAGCTATTCAAGCACAGGATACACAGTAGATAACAGATAAGTACTACTATAGTTTATATAAACAAGCTGCTGTGTAGCCATGGGGGCAGCCATTCAAGCACAGGATACACAGTAGATAACAGATAAGTACTACTATAGTTTATATAAACAAGCTGCTGTGTAGCCATGGGGGCAGCCATTCAAGCACAGGATACACAGTAGATAACAGATAAGTACTACTATAGTTTATATAAACAAGCTGCTGTGTAGCCATGGGGCAGCTATTCAAGCACAGGATACACAGTAGATAACAGATAAGTACTACTATAGTTTATATAAACAAGCTGCTGTGTAGCCATGGGGGCAGCCATTCAAACACAGGATACACAGTAGATAACAGATAAGTACTACTATAGTTTATATAAACAAGCTGCTGTGTAGCCATGGGGGCAGCTATTCAAGCACAGGATACACAGTAGATAACAGATAAGTACTACTATAGTTTATATAAACAAGCTGCTGTGTAGCCATGGGGGCAGCCATTCAAGCACAGGATACACAGTAGATAACAGATAAGTACTACTATAGTTTATATAAACAAGTTTCTGTGTAGCCATGGGGCAGCCATTCAAGACCTATACATTTGTAGCCTTACAAAGCATTTCTATTTAGATGGGGTCAGTGACCCATATTTGAAAGCTGGAGAGAATCTGAAGAAGAAAGCAAATAATTCAAAAACAATAAAAAATGAATACCAGTTGAAAAGTTGCTTAGAATTGGCCATTCTATAACATACTAAAAGTTAACTTCAAGGTGAAATACCCCTTTAATGTTTGGGGCACTGTACCTGCCCAAGGAAACCCAGGCCCGGATTTGTTAGAAGGCCAAGAAGGTCCAGGTCTAGGGTGGCACAGATAAAGGGGTGGCATGTTCCCAGCAGCATGTAGGGAACTCTGGGCTCTAGGTGTGTATGGCTCTGCGATTCCTGTCCCCCTGCAAGTGATAGAGCTTGTGTGCCATCCTGGGGGGACAATGGAGGATACCTGCCTGTGCGCCCTGTCCCCCTGTCCAGATGGGGGTTTCCCTTTTTTTTTTTCCTATTAATAACATTAGCATCATTTTTACCGGCCAGGCCGGTAAAATACCAGCCAGGTGGCAACCCTAGCAATAGATGATTTTGGCCTCAGGCCACCCACAGACTAAATCTCGCTCTAGCTCCTTGGAATAATCCGGGCTGGTGCATTTTTCTGCTGATAGGAGCACCGGCCCGGGGTTTCAGGTAAGTAAATACATTCACTTGGGGGTGCCTAACATTTGGCACCCCTAAGTGCTTTCCTTCTCCTTTAAGGGTGAATAAAACAAAGCATATAAACTCGGTTCTTAATTACACCTTTTAATTATTTATTTATATATTTCCTGGTATCCTCAAAAGGACTTTTGAAATTGAAAGTGTACTAAGGACGGGTTGGAGACAGAACAGAATAGCAGAGTTGTAGGAGACTTGATCTAGACCAGGGGTTCCAAACCTTTTTCACCTGTGAGCCACAGTCAAATGTAGAAAGAGTTGACGAGCAACACAAGCATGATAAAGTCCCTGGTGGTGCCAAATAAGGCCTGTGATCTAATAGCCCATTTGTGGACTGACAGCCCATAGGAGGCTATACTTTTCATACTATCAAAACTTGCCTCCAAGCCAAGAATTAAAAAATAAGCACCTGCTTTAAGGCCACTGAGAACAACATTCAAGGGATTGGTGAGCAACATGTTGCTCGTGAGACACTGGTTGGGGATCCCTGATCTCGACCCTTAGGGGCCAATTCACTAAAGGGGGACATAAACTATACACTGGGCACATGTGTAGGGCATTATAACAACTCTATTTTCTTTTATTAAGGTTCCCTGGACTTGTGTAGTGTAATGTATTTCCTGCAACATATACGTCCATTCAACTTTAACTTCCCACCGTATGCAAATTAGCTAACACTAGCGCAACTTCTCTTTGTTTGCCGAATTAACGCTAGCGAAACTTCGCCAATGTTCGGGGACCAGGACACAACTTTGCATTTTAGTGAATTAGCAATGTACTGTCGAATTTTCGCCTGGCGAAGTGTGGCGATGTGAGTGAAGCCGTCGCTGGCGAATTTCCGGAAGTTAGTGAATTTCCCCCCTAATCTCTGACCCTAACACACAGTGGTGTCACCTCTCCACTCCCCCCAGCAAAAATGATTTGGGCCCACCTTCCCACCCCAGCAAAAATTATTTGGGCCCTATACTGAGTCCCCCCCTTTTTTGTGCCACTGATTTCATGTCAATTAACGTTCCATGCTTGAGGATAGGTAATAGCGGTGATGTAGGAGAAAACCGTCTTTTATAGACAAATAAACAGGGATCAAGCACTGTGGTTCCTGCCTGATTATCTGCACAAGGGCTTTTGATCTGCTTGACAGCCGGTTAGTGGGAGGAGACAGATTATTGAAGTTCTCGGAGAATAATAGGATTATTGAGAGATGAATGCGCATTTAACCTCCTTAGCAACTGGTGCCTTCAGTGCAAGATTAAAGGGAATATTTACTGACATCTTGCAGAACAAGACAATACATTTTCCTCCTTGGAGAGGAGTGTGGGGGCTGACATATTGCTTGTGTTGGTTACATGGATGTCTTTTGTGGCAAAACACATCCCATTCTGTATATTAAAGGAGAAGGAAAGCTACGGAGGCATTTTATTGCCAATAGATTAGCTGCAATAGTGCAAGCTAGAATGCTATATTTATTCTGTAGAATGTTTTACCATACCTGAGTAAAAAGCTCTAGAAACTCTCTGTTTAGGATAGGAGCTGCAGTATTAATGTGGTGTGACATCACTTCCTGCCTGAGTCTCTCCCTGCTCTGGGCTCAGATTACAGTAGAGAAGGGAGGGGAGGGGGGAAGAGGAGCAAACTGAGCATGCTCTTGCCCAGGGCAATGATGTTTAAGCTGAAGGCAGGAAGTCTGATACAGAAGCCCATGTGTACACAATAGAAGGAAAGAAATGGAGTGTTTCTTTTGACAGGGGACTCAGAGCAACATTACTTTGGGGATTTACTGGTATATTTAAATGGACCTTTCTGATAAGGCTTACTTAGTTTTAACCTTTCCTGTATAACAGGGTAATATAATAAAAAAAAATGCAAAGTGTTACAGGCCACCTATAGCAGGGAGGATTTACTAGTCACCTGTTTGATAGCAAACTTCTTATTGTTGGTTGCTATGGGTTACAAGCCCTAACCCACAAGTGCAATGCTTCCCCCAACCAGGCAATTTTTACTGATGCCAATGAGGAGCAATAAAGAACATTTTTTTACCCACACAGTGAGTTGGAAATTTCCCAGCCAATAAGACGTCCTGTATCACCCTGTGTGCCATTGCCATGATAGCTGTGGCTGTGCTACTACTGGTTGTAGCAAAACAAATACCAACTACACAGCGGCAAATTAAGTGGTGAACCCCTGCGCGTTTATTGTGTCTATGATGGAATGTTTCAGGGACGGACCCCTTCGTCAGGCTGCTACTGGTTGTTACAGTGAATTGTAGTTACAAAACATGTCTGGCTCCAACTAGACTATATCACTCATCTGTAGACACAAATTAAACCGCACAACTAATTGTCATGACTTTTTATTCACTGAGATTATCTCTGCTGAGGCAAGCAGTACGGCAGTACCCACTTGTGTGTTTAAATGAGATTTAACAGCCGATGAGTAGTTGCAGCAAAACTCATCAGTGGAGTAGACTGCATCTACGTTTACACATACTGGCAGAGGCACAATTTACACACCAACAGCTAGAAGAGACAATTATTGAACAATATATTTCCTTTGGGTATGCTGGGGGCAGTGTCGGACTGTCTCACCAGATTACCATGAAAACTCCCGGCCCCTCTCAGCTCAGGTGTCACTGGGCCCTCCTTTATGGAAACAAAGGGACCAGATAGATGGAGAATAGAGTAGGGATGCACCGAATCCAGGATTCGGTTCGGGATTCGGCCAGGAATAGGCCTTTTTCAGCAGGATTCGGATCCGGCCGAATCCTTCTGCCTGGCCGAACCGAATCCGAATCCTAATTTGCATATGCAAATTAGGGGCGGGAGGGAAATTGCGTGACTTTTTGTCAGAAAACAAGGAAGTAAAAAATGTTTTCCCCTTCCCACCCCTAATTTGCATATGCAAATTAGGGTTCGGATTCGGTTCGATATTCGGCCGAATCTTTCATGAAGGATTCTGGGGTTCGGCCGAATCCAAAAAAGTGGATTCGGTGCATCCCTAGAGTATATCAAGTAAAGAAAAGTACCAAGGAAAAAGGTTGATTAAGAAGTGGAAGAAAATTAGCTTGAAGAATGAGCCCAACTATGGTTTTCAAGTGGACCCCTGGCATCCCAATCCCACACCTGCCCAGGCAAATGTCCTGTCTGTCCTACAATATATAATGACTCTGAAGGGGGTAGATATTAGTCGTCGTCAGGAGATAACACTTAGGGGCAGATTTCTCAAAATGTGAGTTAAGATTTTAATAAGTAAAAACTCAACCACATTCTATTCTTACCTATGCGATTTTTAGAATTGCATTTGTCAATGGGTGACAGTTAGAAATCACCATTTGATAAATACGGTTCTAAATATCCCATAGCCATGAATAGAACGTGGGTGAGTTTTTACTGATTAAGCTCTAAACTCACATTTTGAGAAATCTGCCCCTTTAGTATACAAAGTATATAGAGCCAACTTAAAACAGAACCAAATAAAGAGCAAAATAAAAGAATATTATGTGACCCTGCAAACACACAAAAGGGGCTTCTCCCCTCCCAGCAGGTATAATAAACAGGGACAAATAAATCCTTCCTCTCCCCAGCTGGGCTTCCCTCTGCCCTTGCTAAGGAATATCCCTGGCATGAGAATAATATTTTCTTGAGGATAAAACCTGCTGGTTTGGACTCTCCTCCTGTGGTTCTAATAATTAGATGATTTTTTTCTCCGTGGCGCCAGACTTTGTGATTCTAAGAGAATGAAAATGTACCCCCAGGGCAATGTGCATCAGTGCAGCGTGGCCTCTGTGTTAGCGTGTGTCTAGTAAATGTGTGTGTATCTCTGTCTGTGAGTGTCTGTCTGTGTGTGTCTGTGTTTGCAGTGGTGTAACTAGATGTTACTGGGCCCCAATTCAGTTGAGAACCCCAAAACATTGGTAAATTGACCAGTAACATAACTAGAGGGGGAGGGCCCTGGCACAGGGCTTGCACCCCCTCTGTACGCTCGGAAACACTGAAGAAGTCAGTGGCGCGAGAGCTGCCGGGGGGCCCTGAGGGGGTGCGGGCCCTGGCCCAATCGCACCCCCTGCTTCCCTGGTAGTTACGCCACTGAAATTGACATACACGGGCAGATTTTTTACTTCCAAACGACCGATTCCAGAACGTTTGAAAATATCGATAACCTATCGGATGGTTGATGGTGTACGGACAATCGTTTTGGCAGTATCGTTCCCAGGGCCGGATTTACATAGCGGACGCCCCTAGGCCCACTGCCATTTGTCGCCCCTATCCCCTCCCCTTTGTTTGTGCAAATTTTCATGGAGATTGTATCTCCTGTGCATCCCCAGTGTTTTTGAACCAATGTGGGTGTGGTTGGGCAGCATGCCGCCCCCCTAAAATCCTGCCACCCTAGGCCCGGGCCTAGGTGGCCTTCCCACAAATCCGGGCCTGATCGTTCCCAAATATGATCGGATGAGTTTAAAAATGTTAGTCGTTCAGGGATAAAATCCATCTTTGCGCATGTCAGGATCGTAGCACAAGCCAACGACCATATACGGAAGGACCCGAATGTTCTTTGCTGAAAGCTTCATGTGTAACCATATGAACTATGTAAAGAAATAAATTGGTGCTGACTGAAGGAATATCACCCTATCACCTCATATGTGAAAGAAGTTTATTATGCCATAGCATAAATCCATATGTCTGCATGGAGCAGGGAAAGAGAAACTTACTATATACTACAGACAGTGACATAATGCTAGCACCACTCCTCGTTTGTTGAACAACATTCGTCCGTACACGAAGCAAACGATTATATCTGTTCATATAATCGTTCTCCGTTGATGGCAGATCAGACGATCATTTATCGATACGATCGTTCATCACAGAACGATAAAAGAATGCTCGTGTATGGCCACCTGTATTCTGCCAAGATACAATGAAATTGCTCATTAATTAGGGTCTCATTGGGACCCCTACACTTCTGCCCCCCCCCCCCCCCGCACCAGTCCGGTATTTTACCAGCCTAGCTGGTAAAACACCTGTCGGGGTCGGTATCATAAAGTTACTGACAAAGTAATTTGTATTACTTCAAAGTTCAGCCCCTGATCTGCCCCCTGAAGCCCCCAACCCCCTTAAAGGAGAATCCAACCCTTAACTAAAAAACCCCTACCCTACTAAGGAGCCACAGAGCATTATTTTAATGGCTTGTTCAGAAAATTGATTGTAAGTGAACAATTATTGTCAGGACAGCAGCCATGGTAGGTTAAAATGTAAAGGGGTGGTTCACCGTTATTTTAACTTTTAGTATGTTATAGGGATGCACAGAATCCAGGATTTGGTTTGGGATTCAGCCTTTTTCAGCATGATTCAGCCGAATTTTTCTCCCTGTCCGAACAGAATCCGAATCCTAATTTGCATATTCAAATTAGGGGCAGGGAGAGAAAACGCATGACTTTTTGTCACAAAACAAGGAAGTAAAAAATGTTTTCCCTTTCCCACCTCTAATTTGCATATGCAAATTAGGATTCGGATTCAGGGGTTCGGTATTTGGCCGAATCTTTCGAGAAGGATTCGGGGGTTTGTCCGAATCCAAAATAGTGGATTTGGTGCATCCCTAGTATGTTACAGAATGGCTAATCCTAAGAGAATTTTCAATTGTTTTTTCTTCTTTTATAGTTTTTGGATTATTTGCCTTCTTCTTCTGACTCTTTCCAGCTTTCAAGTCGGGGTCACTGACCCCACCTAAAAAAACAAACAAACGCACTTTAAGGCTACAAATGTATTGTTATTGCTACTTTTTATAACTCATGTCTCTATTCAGGCCCTTTCCTATTCATACTCATACCCTAGCATGGTTGCTATCGTAATTTGGACCTAAAACTGCAAACTGGAGAGCTGCTAAATGAAAAACCACAAAAAATAAAAAATGGAACCCAATTGCAAATAGTCTCAGATCATCACTCTCTACATCATACGAATAGTTAATTTAAAGGTGAACCACCCCTTTAAGGGCCCCCCTGAAAAATCAGTCAGACGATGAGAATGAAAGCAGAATTGTGCAGCTAGTGCTAATCCATTTAATCAGGCAGCCTGGACTGTTATTCTGGAGCTGGACACGCAAGCCGAGCATCAACATTCCTCATAATGAAGGCACCCAATGCTGCTGTTTTGCATCTGTAATCAGGGCCACCATCAGGCCTGAAGGAGGGGCCTGGCAGTGCTGAACTTTTGAAAGAGCCAGGCCCCCCTTGATAGCTCTGAAGCCGAGTCACCTCCTTCCGAAGTCCTGAATGCGGAAATGCTGAAAAGCCAAAGTCACGAATGTGGAAGTGTCGAAAAGCCGAACAGCCAAAGTTCCGAATCGGCGCAAAGACCCGAAGTCACGAAAACAGCCAAAATTGAAGTCCTGAAGCAGCGAAAAGACCCAAAGTCACGAAAGGAGGCGAAGTTGAAGTCCTGAAGCCACAAGTTCAATTCCTCTGAACACCAATGTGTGTGTGATTTTTTTAATCCCCTATAGGCCCGTGCCAGCAATGTTTTTTAGAGAAATATTCTTTTGGGCCCCAATTTTTTTTAACTTGTAAGGGGGGCCCTGTCACCAATGTTTTTTTAAAAAAAAATTTTGGGCCCCAATTTTTTTTTGAACTTGTAAGGGAGGCCCTGGCACCAATGGTTTTTTTTTTTAACTTATAGGGGGGCCCTGGTCACCAATAGCTTTTTAGAACTTGTGTGTGTGGGGGGGGGTTACCTTTTTTAGCGCTGATGTCTGTGTGGTCTTTTAACTGTGATGTAGAGTGGGCGTGATCTGGGGTGGGGCCTGGGGGTATGGAGCCACTGGTTGGGGACCACTGCTGTGTACCAATAACCTGAGTTGTACCTCACTGTACTGCTTCTCTATATAAAATGATATTGTATCTCTGCTTTGTTAATACTTCCTTTATGTAATGTTACCTTTTATATCTGCCACACAAGGGGAAATAAACCTCAACATATAGACATATAGTCTTTAATACCCCCACAACCCTTTAGCAGGGAAGATATGTGTCCCTGAAGATGCCCCAGTAGCGCCTCGTCCTCTTTTCTGCTGATCAGTGTCAAACTGGGGTGTTCATGGTCCACTGGGGATGCAACCTCAGCCCCTCTCCAAACCCAGACAAGAGCTCTACGTCCAAATGCTGTAAACCCCTCCAGTGGGCCTGGGTTGGTGGTGGCCACTGGGTTTTTTCCTGCCGGCCCTGTCCTACGCTGCTGCTGATTCACTGCACATGCTCTGGGCTGCTGTCACTTGCCTGAGCTTAGGGACCCACTCACAATATACATACACTATGGATACACAATATAACAGTCACAATACAAGGCTCGTGCATACTGAAATCAGTGCAGTCTGCATCTGAATGTAATAACCAGCCCTGTAGCTCAGCATCCCAGCAGCAGCCCAGAGCCCACTGAGCATGTGCAGTGCCACTGACACACACAAGATGGGGAGCTGCTGGGGGCAACTGTATAAGCCTGGATCATTCCTGCTATCGGGCTGCTGAACTGTAGTAATCATTTAAATATCTCAGTGCTGCTGTGCCTGGGCTATGAAAATAAAGGACAATAAGAATAACTAAAAATATACAATTTCTCCTCCTGGTTCATTGTATCTGTGCTCTGTTTACTTTTCCTCTGCTGTTACACTGTATTACACCTCTGTGTCCTCCTATGTATCTCTCTCCATTGTGTCACCCCTACTGTACATTGCACATCTTACTGTATCTGTGGGTCCCTCCTGCTGCCCCCCATATAGAACTGTTATTGGAACATGCGGAGCTGCCATTGTGTCTCATTCACTCTTTACAAGTTTGTAAAAAGATCCAACAGGCTGCCCAGGAACAAACCATGCAGCTGCCGCGGGGGTCGTTGGAATTCCTTCCCAGACACCTGTTTATGTTATATGCGGCATATGGATTACCCTTAAAGCTTGAGGTTAAATGTACAGGGATACAAAAGTCCTCCTTTGGAAGGAAGGGGGAAAGGGGGTCTGCGTTATTTTCTTTGTGATTGTAAATAGATCACTCTCACCCCCATAGAGGTGTCTCGTTTGGTTTGTGCTGAAAGAAGCCTCTGAGGCAGCAACTGGAGAAGGAGGCAGAATAAAGGCGAGCGGGGGACAGACAGGAGCTGGAGTTGGACGTGAGAGAAAGAGAGAGAGAGCGAGAGACAGGAGCTGAGAGGGAGAGAGGAACAGACAGAGACAGGAGGAGAGAGAGAGAGGAGCAGAGAGAGAAGAGCAGAGAGTGCAGGGAAGGGAATGAGACAGCAGTGGGCACAGGGTAGGAGACAGTGAGCGGAGGATTGGAGCAAATTGCGGTTTGGGAAAGGAGAGTGCAGGGCAGGTAGAATGTGAATGTGGCAGCCAGGAAGGGGCATGTAGGATCGTGTAGGAGCACAGGGTCCCACATTGGAGCTGAGAGAGGAGCTGAAACACTCTGAGCCCAGGCGTTTAAAAGGCTCCTGCCCACAGATCTGCTCTTAAACTCTGGCACCGACTCTGAGATCTGATCTGGCACCCGGACTCTTCCACCTTCATATCTGGAATTTGGGCACAGCCTTCCAAACCTTCAGAACTGCCCCAGAACCCGGGCACAGACTTTCTATTCTAATCTTCAGCCATGAGATGTGATCTGGAACCCGGATGCAAACTTGACACCTGGAACCAGTGAGATTTGGCCTAGAACCCAGACACTGCAACTCTGATATTTGCTCTGGAACCCGGACATTGCTGTGAGAGGTACTTGCTGTTACCCAGGGCACATGGGCAAGGTCTGCTCTAGAACTTTATGTTATGTGCTGCAACATGGATATTTTGCCTAGAATTTACTTGGGCCAGGCAAGGTCTGGACGTCTGTTCTGGAGCTTGAGTTCTGGAACACGGGGGCAATCTCCAGTTTAGCGCTAACATTTGGACAGTGCCTTGATTTGACCTGGAACCTTATAACATCTTTTATTTTGCTCTGGTACCATCAAGCTGGACAGTCCATTGGTTCTGCTTTGGGTCCATTAAAGGATACTCTTCTACTTTCGGTTTTGGAACTTGAAGGGGGGTACAGCACCCTCCCCCAGAAGAATCTGATAGAGGAAAGATCAGGAAAGGGTCACCAGGGGGAGAAGTGGCATTATGGGCAGACGCTGCTCAGAGCTATTTGATCAGAGAAACATGGAGCTGATTGTGGGGTTGACTCTTCTACTTCTGTGTGCTATAGGTAAGAACCAGACTAGTGAGCATGAGGGAGCTGGAGCAGTAGATGCTGCTGTAACTACTATGAACCTAGACTGGTTGATCCTTCTAGAATTAAAACTGCCCCTCTAGCTGAATCAAATAAAATTGCCTCCAATAAAATTATTATTATAACTGCCTCTTACTGTCCCTACAGCACCTAGTTATGTAACTGGCCCTGCATTTGGTAGGACTGTAACTGGCCTGATAATGTTACCATCCCTGCTGATCCAAGTACTGCAAGTGCAGGACCGAACCAAATACTGAAATTGTGTGTGCTGCATGAATTGCCTCTTCTGCACCAAACATTGCCACTAAAATTCTGCCAGACCTTTTGGGGTACAGGAACTCAAGCCTACAAGTGCCATTGCTGTCTGTAAACCCCCTCCAAGCAAAACCCCTGACATTGCACCTAGCACCTTGAGCCTCTAGTGCTACCATCTTTACTGTTAGTACACCACTGCACATAGAACCCTGGTACTGTAACAACTGGTATTGTCCATAGCTAACTGGATACAATAACTGACACTTGCGTTTAGAACCCAAATATATAACTAAAACTGCCACCTCTGAATCCCTGGTACTGTATTTGTAGCACGCCTGGTAAAATAGCTGCTGTTGCACCTACTGGTACTTTAAATGCTGCAGAACCTAGAACCACTGATACTGTTACAGCTGCTGTATTTCATGCCAAGAGTACTGTAACTGCTGTTTCACCTAGTGCAACTGATATCATATCTAGTAACACAGGTGACTACTAAATCTAGTACCACTGATCTTTTAACATTTAGCTCCAATTGTACTGTAACTGCTGTTACATCTAATGCTAGTCGTGCTGTACTATCACTGATACAGTAATTGCAGCTCCATCTATTACCAATGGTACTGTAACTGTCGTGTATCTATTACCAATGGTACTGTAACTGCTGCTCCATCTATTACCAATGGTACTGTAACTGCTGCTCCATCTATTAGGTACTGTAACTGCTGTGCATCTAGTACCAATGGTACTGTAACTGCTGTGCATCTAGTACCTCTGCTACTGTAACTGCTGCTCCATCTATTACTAATGGTACTGTAACTGCTGCTCCATCTATTAGGTACTGTAACTGCTGTGCAGTAGTACCACTGATACTGTAACTGCTGTGCATCTAGTACCGCTGATTCTGTAACTGCTGCTCCATCTATTACCACTGCTACTGTAACTGCTTCTGCATCTAGTACCACGCATACGGTAACTGCTGTGCATCTAGTACCACCGATACTATATCTGCTGTGCATCTATTACCAATGGTACTGTAACTGCTGTGGAATATTGTACAATTGTACTGTAGTTGCTGCATCTAATCCCAGTGGCACTGTACCCGCTGCTGCATCTAGTACCATTGATACTGTACCCGCTGCTGCATCTAGTACCATTGATACTGTACCCGCTGCTGCATCTAGTACCATTGATACTGTAACTGCATCTACATTGCAGTTCCACTGCTGCATGTCTATAAAGCTTCTCATTAGGGATGTACTGAATATGCAAATTAGGATTCGGATCCGGTTTGGCTGGGCAGAAGGATTGGGCCAAATCCTGCTGAAAAAGGCCGAATCCTGAACCGAATCCTGGTGCATCCCTACTTCTCATTCATCCAGGTTATGATATACAGTATCTAGTATAATTAAGTCAAAGGCGACTGGACATTTATGGGGGAATGTAATAAAAGTCACAAATAGCAAAACAATTAGCACAAATAAGAATAAAAAGTCTAATGTTGCAATGCTCTTCCTAAAATTATTACATTGCAAATTGTAATTGCGCATTGTCCACTTTTAAGAAGAGCTTGAAGGTGTCTTAACCTTTTGGAGCAAACGTGACAACTTTTTCATTAAGAAGTTTTATTACATTCACTGTGCACTGGCGCTAACTATAACATTTGCGAACCTTCTTCCACTGTCGGAAGTGGTCGCTAAACATTTTCCGGGTTCGCAAAAGCTGTATATTAAATTCGCACAAAGGCAAATTTGTTCGCACAGAGGCATAACTTTTCGCATTGCAAATATTTTTTCCGTTTCCGACTTTTATTACATTCCCCCATTAGAGTTTTTCTTGAAAATGTTTCACCAACGTTTGCTTCTTCGGGTTCCACTGCTGCAGTATCTCATACCACTGGTACCACATAATTGCCGTTATATCTAGTACCCCTGTTACTGTAGCTGCTCCTACATATAGTGCCACTGGCACTGCTGCTGTAACTGCTGACTGCTGCTACCTATAGTACCTCTATTCCTGCAACTGCTGCTCAAGTTAGCCGTATGTGGTGCCACTGCTGCTATCACTGATGTGGCATCTAGTACCACTGTAATTGCCCGCGGCACTGGTACTGAAATTGCTGCCTCAGCAGAAAGATACTTCCGATACTGTAACTACAGCCTTTTCTAGAATTGGAACTTCCTTAATTAGTTTCTATATCTTTCTTCAAACCCGACATGTCTAGTTTCATTTCTTCTGTCTGTACCAGTAGTGTCTCATCTACTCCAATCCTAAATGCTGCACTTGGCACCACTGGACCTGGTTCTGTACCTGATGTCAATAACAGACACATCTGTCATCCTTCAGAACGCAACTGCCACCCATAGAGCCATAGAGTTGTAGCTACAGCACAGTAATAGTCGCCAGTTGTGCATTATTGTGCCCAAACTCTATTCTGTGCATCATAGCAACGCCCTTTATAATACTGGGAAGTTACCAATGTGAAGCAGGGGGGATATTTATGGAGTACTTAGGCAGCCACCCCTAATTGCCCTGAGTATGGCCACACACAGTGAGTTTTATTATTGTTTTTATATCATTAATGAAGCTTTGGGGTAAAGGACAAACCTAGCCTGCTGACAACCCTGTTAAGACGAATAGGAACGTTAAAGGGGAAATAACTTTTTGCATGTTAAAGATGGAACTATTCTAAGCAAATTTTCAGTTGGTCTTCATTATTTTTTTCAGACTGGTTTAGACTATTTTTTTAAGTCAGTATCTGAAAATGCCACCAGGTTGTCCACAACCAAAAAAAAGCGAATTGTGAAGCTTCCTTTTATTGTTATAGTTTATTGTTCTTTCAAACCTTCTGTTTTTTTCCCCCTGTTTCGATTTTACAACTGCTCCCCGGTTGCTAGGGCAGTTAAGTGCTAGCAACCATAGAACAGTTAGAATGATGAGCAGCAGGAGAGCAGGATGATAAAGAATTCAGACTGGGTTTATTCAAGGCCTTGTAGGCATGAGCTCAAACTCGGTGTCTAGACTTTGGTGCTGAGATAACATATCTGAGACCGTCACGGAGAAGCTGGTTTATAGGGTGAATTTGGATTTATTCAGCCCTGGATAAAGATGGTCAAAATGCCATAAATCAGTAGTGGTCAGCTGTTCCTAGGTATTGAGTCACGGAGTCTTGTATAATATGTTTGTGTTCTGTGTTATATTGAAATGATGATGTCATAGAAGAGGACTGCGTGGAATGCGTGGGCAACTGGAGACCATAGGACCATAGTCTGGGTCTTACCCCCGAGCTTTGGACAGCTCATGTCAATGAAGCGTTTTGTTCCCCCCCACAGTTACATCTATCACAGGCCTCACTGGGCAGCAGCGCTGTAATGGGTCAGATCTGTCAGATTTTGCCACGAGACGAGTCAGACAGTTGCTCTCCTCAACAAGACGGCGGTTTTTGTTGCTAGGATACACACTTCCTTGTGCATGAACAAAATGTCAAAATCTTTAAAAGAAGAAAATTATTTCATTTCTTGCAGGGCTTTCCACAAAGGGTGAAACCAAAAACCCCTTTTCTATTTCAAGGACCATTTCCCCTACATTATATGTCTGCCCTGGAACAGAAATGATGTTTCACGCTATACAAACGAGCATATTGGATGTTAATATCTTTTATAGGTTTGCATTATTGCCCTCTGGCCATCATTCTACTGCAACTCCCAGCAAGGCTGTCCTTGTAATGTGCAGCAGATTGTTAGGGACAGAGATTAGTTCCCATATGTTGTGCCCTTTAATGTAGTTCTGCCCTTCTGTACTTGATTGTGAGCTTGCTTCATGCAAAGATTAACCCCTTTGTGACTGGAGATGCCTGTGAACTACTTGTTCCTCTCTCTCTGGGGCAAATTCACTAAGTGCCGAAGCGCCTAACGCTAGCGTCAGTTCGCTAGCGTTGGTCATTTTGGTCAGAACGCTGTACATTCGCTAGTGTTACTTCGCACCCTTACGCCTGGCGAATTTGCGCAACGGACGTAACTACACAAATTCATTAACGCGCGCATTGTACTGAACGCTACCTTTTACGCCAGACTTCCTCAGACCAGGCGAAGCGCAATAGAGTAGATAGGGATTGCTTCAAAAAAAGTTCAAATTTTTTCTAAGTCCCAAAAAACGCAGGCGTTTTTTCTATATTATGGGTGATAGGCTGAAAAAGATCGAAAATTTTTATGGGGCTCCCCTCCTTCCCCCCTACATTTCCTAACTCATGGCAACTATACAGTGGGCACATGTGTAGGGCAAAATACAAATTTTATTTGATGTTTTGAAGGTTTCCCAGGCATTTGTAGTGCTGCTACATATTCCTCCATTGAAATTTGAATTTGGCGCCGTATGCAAATTAACCATCGCTAGCGTAACTTCGCTTCGCTTAGCGAATCAACACTAGTGCAACTTCGCAACCTTATGCTACCCCTGAGCGCAACTTCGGATTTTAGTGAATTTGCGGAGCGCTAGCGAAACTACGCCTGGCGAAGTGCGACAAAGTTATGCCTGGCGCAACTACGAATCTTAGTGAATTTGCCCCCCTCTCTCTCTCTCTCTCTCTCTCTCTGTATATATAATGTGTTAGTTTCCAGTACAGATTCTCTTAACATACATTGCCTGGGGTTTATTATGATCTGATCTGCATTTGTGCATGTGATGCAGGTACCAGCATTGCAGAATATTTATAAGACAACTGTTTGCTTTAAATCTCATCAGAAACGTCACTAAGAATACATATTGGGGCCCCCATTGGAAAGCAAGAAGAAAACAGTGTGCATGGTTTAAAGAAACAGTATTGTTAGAATGGGACAAGTGATGAAGTTAAAATGCCCTGGATTCTAGAAAAAATATTTTGTGCTTTGTTGTCAGAGTATTTCTTTTCTCCCGCAAGCAAATGAGTAATTTAAATCCTTGCTTTCAAACCTGCAGCCCTCCAAGTACAATTCATATAATCATCTGAGTGGGAGTTTAGCCACTGGTTTAAATTCCCTGTTGGGAATAACAGTACAGCAACAGCCAGAAGGCTGCAAATTCAACATTCTTGTAATATAGTGACACATAGGTGCCCTATTTAGATTTATTTATAGTTTGTATTCTTAGGTTACTAGTGGTGTTTTCCTTGTGTTCTAGACTGCTACAGGATATGTAAACCACGACGGGGAAGAGGACTTCTGTGTGGCTGCAAGTGGGTACCATAAAGTGCTACAAATAATGACCGATAAACTGAATTCTAGCCATGAATATTTTGGTGTCTTTGGCTTGCAATAATGAGATGCGGCCTATAATAGTGATGTGCATATTAGCCATTAGCAAGGGATTGCTGCTGTGGTATAATAGCGAGAGATGGTGCCTATAGTAACAGTGGATAATAATCTCTGGGAAGGGAGTGTGACTGTGGGATAGCAGGTATAGTAGGGAGAGATGGTGCCTATAGTAACAGTGGATAATAGTCTCTGGGAAGGGAGTGTGACTGTGGGATAGCAGGTATAGTAGGGAGAGATGGTGCCTATAGTAACAGTGGATAATAGTCTCTGGGAAGGGAGCGTGACTGTGGGATAGCAGGTATAGTAGGGAGAGATGGTGCCTATAGTAACAGTGGATAATAGTCTCTGGGAAGGGAGTGTGACTGTGGGATAGCAGGTATAGTAGGGAGAGATGGTGCCTATAGTAACAGTGGATAATAGTGTCTGGGAAGGGAGTGTGACTGTGGGATAGCAGCTATAGTAGGGGAGAGATGGTGCCTATAGTAACAGTGGGATAATAGTCTCTGGAAGGGAGTGTGACTGTGGGATAGCAGGTATAGTAGGGGAGAGATGGTGTCTATAGTAACAGTGGATAATAGTCTCTGGGAAGGGAGTGTGACTGTGGGATAGCAGCTATAGTAGGGGAGAGATGGTGCCTATAGTAACAGTGGGATAATAGTCTCTGGGAAGGGAGTGTGACTGTGGGATAGCAGGTATAGTAGGGAGAGATGGTGTCTATAGTAACAGTGGGATAATAGTCTCTGGGAAGGGAGTCTGACTGTGGGATAGCAGGTATAGTAGGGAGAGATGGTGCCTATAGTAACAGTGGGATAATAGTCTCTGGGAAGGGAGTGTGACTGTGGGATAGCAGGTATAGTAGGGAGAGATGGTGCCTATAGTAACAGTGGGATAATAGTCTCTGGGAAGGGAGTGTGACTGTGGGATAGCAGGTATAGTAGGGAGAGATGGTGCTTATACTAGCAGTGGGATAATAGTCTCTGGGAAGGGAGTGTGACTGTGGGATAGCAGGTATAGTAGGGAGAGATGGTGCCTATAGTAACAGTGGGATAATAGTCTCTGGGAAGGGAGTGTGACTGTGGGATAGCAGGTATAGTAGGGAGAGATGGTGCCTATAGTAACAGTGGTATAATAGTCTCTGGGAAGGGAGTGTGACTGTGGGATAGCAGGTATAGTAGGGAGAGATGGTGCTTATACTAGCAGTGGGATAATAGTCTCTGGGAAGGGAGTGTGACTGTGGGATAGCAGGTATAGTAGGGGAGAGATGGTGCCTATAGTAACAGTGGGATAATAGTCTCTGGGAAGGGAGTGTGACTGTGGGATAGCAGGTATAGTAGGGGAGAGATGGTGTCTATAGTAACAGTGGGATAATAGTCTCTGGGAAGGGAGTCTGACTGTGGGATAGCAGGTATAGTAGGGAGAGATGGTGCCTATAGTAACAGTGGGATAATAGTCTCTGGGAAGGGAGTGTGACTGTGGGATAGCAGGTATAGTAGGGAGAGATGGTGCTTATACTAGCAGTGGGATAATAGTCTCTGGGAAGGGAGTCTGACTGTGGGATAGCAGGTATAGTAGGGAGAGATGGTGCCTATAGTAACAGTGGGATAATAGTCTCTGGGAAGGGAGTGTGACTGTGAGATAGCAGGTATAGTAGGGAGAGATGGTGCCTATAGTAACAGTGGGATAATAGTCTCTGGGAAGGGAGTGTGGCTGTGGGATAGCAGGTATAGTAGGGAGAGATGGTGCCTATAGTAACAGTGGGATAATAGTCTCTGGGAAGGGAGTGTGACTGTGGGATATCAGGTATAGTAGGGAGAGATGGTGCCTATAGTAACAGTGGATAATAGTCTCTGGGAAGGGAGTGTGGCTCTGGGATAGCAGGTATAGTAGAGAGAGATGGTGCCTATAGTAACAGTGGATAATAGTCTCTGGGAAGGGAGTGTGACTGTGGGATAGCAGGTATAGTAGGGAGAGATGGTGCCTATAGTAACAGTGGATAATAGTCTCTGGGAAGGGAGTGTGACTGTGGGATAGCAGGTATAGTAGGGAGAGATGGTGCCTATAGTAACAGTGGATAATAGTCTCTGGGAAGGGAGTGTGACTGTGGGATAGCAGGTATAGTAGGGAGAGATGGTGCCTATAGTTGTATAGTTTGCTACTTACCTGAGGTATTTACTCAGTACAAGCAATCTACTTAATGATTGCTTTAGTTGACTGTATCCTGTGTGGCTCTAGAGCTACAGATCTTAGTGGACTTTCTGCCTTAGAACCTCATTATTAGTTCCAGCATTCACTGATGGAGGTTGTGGGAGTTGCAATTCCGTAACATCTGGAGAGTCTCAGGTTAAAGCTAATAAATGGGATTCAATGCAGTTCAGTTAAATATGAAAAGCCTTATATAGAGCGGGTAAAAAGGAGCAGTCCAAGCTAATGTTAATGTGGGGCTTTCATCACACGTTTCACGGTGACGTCTGTTTCGACCGACTAATTACACCATTTTTCAAAATGGAATCTTGAATGGTAGTAGCCGCTTTATTCTTAACGAGCAGCAAAACCTTTTTAATTGACCGGCTTTAGCCTCCCCGAGTTCATTTGCTTTCATCGGAATCCTGAGGGAACACTGGCAAGACCTTGTACTGGGATTAGCCCAGTTGATATGCCATTCACATGCAAACTAGGCCCATTTGCTCTTCTTCTAATTGGCTATTCCTGCAGCCTGGATGCCCCAGGGTTTGGAGGGGAACTGAGGATTCAGTCTGAATAGATCTGGTTTAATCCATTGAGCGCCTGAGGCACTTGCAGGTTAGCGCAGAGCCTTCGGACCCCAGAAGGGCCAAACCAGGTGCTGTACTTGCTCTTGCATTGAAACTTATTACCATTGAAATAAGGTCCTGAATTTCATTTTATATCAGAGATAAACCTCAGCAGAAGTGGAGCGTCACATTTGCTTTTCTCCAGTAGATGCATACAAGTTATATTTCATGTGCTGGAGGGAGGCCTCCGTGCTTTGTTTCGTTTGGCTAACGAGCGAGAATTAATTGGAGTAGACAAGTAAACACCCCTTTCCATTCACCTTAAAGGAGAACTAAACCCTAAAAATAAATCTGGCTAAAAATGCCATATTTTTTATAGTAAACTTATTGCACCAGCCTTATGTTTTAGCTTGTCAATAGCAGCAATGATCCAGGACTTCAAACTTGTCACAGGGGGTCACCATCTTGGAAAGTGTCTGTGACACTCACATGTTCAGTGGCAGCTGTTGAGAAGCTAAGCTTAGGGCTCGTCACTAATTATCCAGCAGAAAATGAGGTTGGTCTGTAATATAAGCTGATGCTACAGGGCTGATTATTAAATTCTGATGCTAATTGCACTGGTTTCTGTGCTGCCATGTAGTAATTATCTGTCTTAATTACTAATCAACCTTATATTGTGACATTTCTATTCTATGTGTACTGTATATTGTGAGTGGGTCCCTAAGCTCAGTAAGTGACAGCAGCACAGAGCATGTGCAGTGAATCAGCAGAAAAGAAGATGGGGAGCTACTGGGGCATCTTTGGAGACACAGATCTTTACTGCTAAAGGGCTGTGGTTGCCTTGGGCTGGTACAGAAGCACAAAACATAATGTACAACATTTCTACCTACTTCTATAGTTAGGCTTTAGTTCTCCTTTAATTATTGGGGGTGGGTGGACAAGAAAAATGGATTAAAAAAACGGTGGCCGTAACTACAGGACTTTAGACCCCCCTGCAAAAAAGATTGGAGGGGCCTGGCTTGAATCTCAATGCCTACGTGCAGGAACGGACTGGGCCAGTGGGACACCGGGAAAAAACCCAATGGACCCCAACCCTCAATGGCCCTGCTGGCCTAGACCCGTTCCCAATGGCTGCCCCAAACAGTGCGCTGCTCCCTGCCCTGATCCCAGACGCAAGATGGGGCTTGCAGCTTGGATGGGGGGCCTGGAGGGGGGGCGGGGTGTGGCCCCCCCAGTCCAACACTGCCTACCTGGCAGTGTACAGCTACATTAGATAGCTTTAAGAAGGGGTTGGATAGCTTTTTAGCAAGTAAGGGAATACAGGGATATGGGAGATAGCTCATGGTCCAAGTTGATCCAGGGACTAGTCCGATTGCCATTTTGGAGTCAGGAAGGAATTTTTCCCCCTCTAAGGCAAATTGGAGAGGCTTCAGATGGGTTTTTTTTTGCCTTCCTCTGGATCAACTGGCAGATAGGTAGTTAATAAAAAAAAAAAAAAAGGTTGAACTCGATGGACATGTGTCTTTTTTCAACCTTACTTACTATGTTACTATGTTACTATGTATGTTACTTCCCAACCACCCACCCATACCGCCCAACATTTTGGAAATAGAAATAGGGAAAAAAATTTTGACGTGCAAACCCATTTTGTGGCCATACCCCCTAATTCCCATGTTCATTTTACAAAATCTGGCAGGTTATGAAAGTTTGAACACATCTCTGTGTTTTTTATGTGTTTATGTGTACAGTTTTGCTAATGAAGGTGAATTGCCCTTTAAGCTGCAAGTCACCGTTTTCCCAAGAGCCGGCTTATCTTAAATTGTCACAATTGCTTCCTTGCTGATCTTAAATTGTCACAATTGCTTCTTTGCTTAGCTTAAATTGTTACAAAAGTATCTAAGTGCACCTGCCACATATTCTGGTCTCTCTGCCAAAAGCCAATTAAGTTTTAGAAACTTTTTCTGGCTTTTCAGTGCAGGAGATCAAAGAGAAAGTTGGGATATTTCAGTAACGATCCAGCTGTCAAAATCGTGACTGTTATGCGAATAAAGGGACAGCTGGGAGGTATGCCCACCTGTTCGTGCTCCCTACTTCCAGTCGGCCACTCAAGAGGAGGAAGGGAGGATTTCTGTAGCAGTATAGATGAAGCAGAGCTCATGATTCAGGTCTCCTGCAAACAAGTTGTCATGCTGTTATGCCACTGTACAAAAACCAAAGTTTATTGGAGCCTTGAAATAAGTCCCTGTAAACCTGTTTTTTTAATAGGGTAAGGTTACTGCATCATAGCAACCAATTAGATGTTTGTTTTCAGTATTCGACATGCAGCAGTCTGACTGTAGTTGCCCCTGCACTTTGGCACCTACTATTCCCCACGATTATTATAAAATCTCTTATCTTTATTACTTCCTGAGCTGGGTGTGTCCTCCCATCTCCTATTTGCTCTCCCATTGGCTGCTCATTGGTGCCCTACCCTGCGCCCGCACTCACCCTTATTAATAAAATCACTATTTCCAAGGGAAGTTACTGTACAACTTAAATGAAGCATCTGTTTACTTTTAGGAAGAACAAAACAATGTCAGTTCCCACGTTCTGCTGAGAAAGGACGGAACAGAGTTTGCTGCAACCTTGTAGATAGATCCTTTCCCAGCCTGCCAGTAGAAAGCAGTGACATGCGTATAGTATTGTGGTGTTTTGTTACGTGTGTTTTTACACTCTTTTCTTACCTATTATTTGTAATGTATTTGCAGCTACTGTAAGGCAAGTTCTGGAAGGGATTGCTGGGAGCTGTAGTTTAGCCACACTCTGGAGGAGGTTAAAGGGATACTTTCATTGGAAAAAATGTTTTGTTTTTTTTCAAAATGCATCAGTTAATAGTGCTGCTCCAGCAGAATTCTGGACTGGAATCCATTTCTCAAAAGAGGAAACAGATTTTTTTATATTCAGTTTTGAAATCCGACATGGGACTAGACATATTGTCAGTTTCCCAGCTGCCCGAGTCATGTGACTTGTGCCTGCACTTTAGGATGGAACTACTTTCTGTCAGGCTGTTATTTCTGTTCCTTAATGTAACTGAATTAGTCTCAGTGGGACTTGGATTTTACTATTTAGTGCTGTTCTTAGATCTACAAGGGAGCGGTTATCTTGTATTAGGGAGCTGCTATCTGGTTACCTTCCCATTGTTGTTGTTGTAAGGCTGGTGGAGGGGGGAAAGGGAGGGGGTGAAATCACTCCAACTTGCAGTACAGCAGTAAAGAGTGACTGAAGTTTATCAGAGCACAAGTCACATGACAGGGGGCAGCTGGGAAACTGACAATATGTCTAGCCCCATGTCAGAATATAAAAAAATCCATTTGCTCTTTTGAAAAATGGATTTCAGTGAAAAATCCTGCTGGACAACACTATTAACTGATGTGTTTTTAAAAAAAAAAAAAAAAACGTTTTCCCATAACAGTGTCCCTTTATAGTTTCCTTTTTCATTGGTTTACCCTTAGCCACGTCCATCTGTAAAAGTGGGGCCCTTACTGATTAGTCCGAAAGCCTGGATTAAAGGGCACATTGCCCACCTGGGCCTCTTGGCATTTTAGTAAAGTGGGGCACCGAAGGGCACAGGTTGACAATGGGTAGGGGGTAGAGGTGAGAGTACACCTTTCTTCTTTGATCAGGAAAAAACATGTGCCCATCGATGAGGGTGGGGTGGCAGTTAGATTCAGTGTCTAGCGTAGCCCCAATATTGCAGAGCTGCCCTTCGCTTTTATGAATGCATACCTCCCAACTGTCCCTTTTTCGAAGGGACAGTTCCTCTTTTGACAGCTCAACCCACAGTCCCTCAATTGTACTGGAAAGTCCCTCTTTTCTCTGCACTGAACAGCCAGAAAAAGAAACAAAGTTTCTCACTTAATTGGCTTTTAGCAGAGAGCCCAGAACAGTTAACAGGTGCAAATAAGATACTTTGTTACAATTTTGAGACACAAAAACACAGTTTAGATAAGGAGAAATATTTTCAAACTTTCATAACCTGCCAAATTTTGTAAAACAAACATGGTAATTAGGGGGTGTGGCCACAGAAAGGGGTGTGGTCAAACATTGCTGTGCTACGTAGTCTTTTTACTTCCAAAATGTTGGGAGGTATGATGAATGCTTAATATGCATTGGTCATTGGCGTAGCTGCGGGTAATTTGGCCTGTAACCTATACAGGGAGATACCATGATTCTTGGCACAATTCACAGAAACTGTTTAATGCAGATAATTGGATAGAACATTCATAACGGAAAGAAAACACATTCTAGCATGTAATGTACACATATGTTTACACAAGGGCCCTTACAACATGCCAGAAACTTGCATGACCTTTCCTTTATTAGCTTTTATAGTCACTGCTTCTTCATGACCTAGAATTTTAATGAGCTATTAATCAATGTATAATGTATTATTTTGGCAAAAAAATGCCTTACCTCTTAAAGAAAAACAGTTTTAATCCACATAATTAATGTTCTAACGTATATGGAGTTTAATTAAATAGGAAACCCTGGAGTTGTGATTTCAAAGGAAACTCGGGGCTGGCACACCTTCCCAGGTGAATGATAAGTGAGCAGTGCGTTTAGAGGCAGTTGGGGTTTGGGGGCTGCTGCCATAGTAGGTTCCAATCTGCATGCATAACCATTTACAAAGGCTTATGAGATAAGTGCGCCTGGTGTGTGTACTGAGGGGACACACATTTCATCTTGGGCTATCATGGGCGGGCAATGTCAAGCACCCTGCTAGTGTTGCCCAGGTTAGACCAAAACCGGGTTCCATAGGCTAGTAGGGTCTCTGGCAGTTTTCTTTAGAAGCTGTGTCACAAGAATATTCGTGCCCATACCCCCACCATTGGCCTGAGTTGATCATTACTTGGGAAGGGGCAGGGTAGAGTAGGGTTCAGCTCAAGAATTTCCCAACCTCTTGGGACCCTACTCATAGCTGGGCCTCAGCCAAGAAGAAAATTTGTGTAAGAGAATAGGGCTGGTCAAGATGGGTTAGTAACTTTTCATACAGTTTTAAGGTTGCTCTACCTGTATCTCTTCAGCACCCAATGACAGCCAAAGGCCAAACTGCTCATCCTCTTGTGCGGCCCAGTTGCAGTATACCCAGTTGCTAGGTAGCAGCTAGTTGTACATATGTAACAGTTTAGGGCTATAGCACACAATGCTAGTTGACCTATCTTAAAGGTTAGAGGTGTTAAAGTATCTGGGACTGACAGTGGTTGTCCATTGACAAAAGGAGAATGTTACAAGAAGCCCTTGTGCCTTGAATGTTCTTGGGATCCTTACATAAAAGAAAGTCCACCAGCAACTGTAGTATTAGACTGCATTGTTTTTAGCCATTCATTGGAGTGTTGTACTGCCCTGTGGAATATGCTTGAGATTCATAATGATGACATCATGATAATGATGACATCATACAAGCAGTAGCTGTCACCATCACGCATGGCAGGACATTATCTTGCTAAGGAGCTGCCTAGTACAACCTCTCCTGTTTGCCATATTTTTTCACATTATCATATGGTTGGAACCAGGTCCGGACTGAGAATTAAAATAGGCCTTGGCATTTCAGGTACACAGAGGCCCAATCAGCCCACATAAAGGGCCAAACTGCTCCCACCAGCCCAGTAAATACTGACTTTCTATGGGACCTTATAGCAGCATTTGCCAGAACCCACAGATTGCCAGTCCGGGCCTGGTTGGATCAAAGCAAGAAAAGCTGGCTTTGGGGGCAATTAAAGGGCTCCTGCAATTTCCAATTAATATTTATAGAAAATTTGTTTAGAATTACATTTTCTTTAAACAACATTCTTGGGTTTATCCATAAAACAAACTTAAAATGTGTGAATATTTTTTCACGGGGCAATTTTTCCAGCTTTGCCCCCCTCCATCCCCACAAGAATCAATTTACATTGTAATTACTGGAAAACACATGGGCCCATCAACAATGAGGCTTTACAAGGCTTGTTAAATATAAACTCTCACATTCAGGAAGCACCGGCAATGTAAGGAGCATGTCACTCACTGGCCTAAAGTTAAAATTAGATTTTGTCAGGACAAAGCTGCAGAACGGACGGGCACAGGTGGCCACGGCATTAAAATAAATAGGATTTTACGCCCTGGGAAGGGAAGTTGACGAGCATTAAGGCCAAATTGGGAAGGGGGGGCTGTGACATGGAAAGGAATTTTCTGTGCATTTTGGAAGAAAAGGGCAAGAAGGGAAAGTAGAGGGTAGCTGACACCTCAAGGACCATAGAGAAGGGACAAAGGGAAAATATTAGGGAAGGGCCAGGATTCACATATAATAATTGAAATGGTAACCATAATTTATATTAAATAACATATTTGACACATATAAATCCTATTTACCATGATTTCCTCATAGCACTGGTTGGTCTAAAGCAGTGGTTGTTGGACGTTTTTAGCTCAGGCCCTTTAGAGGCACAGCCTTTTGTGAGGGTCTCCCTCAGTATATAACAATGTTCTACAGATGTAGGAACATAGTGGTCTAGCAGTCATTCAACCATACTCCCAAGAATATCAAGGGCAGCAAATAGGCTTTGGCTCCATATCTTACCCTAATTGACCTTCAAGATGGGGTTTTTCAGATGTTTCTAGGAGAGCAAATATCTTTCAATAACTGGCATCCAGGCCCACTCCCCTCCAAGCTCCACCAGGGGGGCAACCTCCATAGTTTAGGAAAGATTGGTCAAAGGCAAGTGGAGTTAGACCACCCTAGGAGGCCCAACCTAAAGGCAGAGATTATGATGGTGAAGGCTGAATTGTATTCCTGAATAATTCTGGTTTATGGTACAGTACATGTGAATATTTGGAACTGTAGTTGGAAGACCCTGATTAAATGTAGAGCAACAAAGTAGGGCATGAAATCAAGTCTGAAAACCACTGGCACAAAGAATACATTCTAATGCTCTGAATAGCTACAAGTTGGTCTAAATGAGTGTTCTAATGTACTTATGGGCTACAAGTTGGTAAGGGGAAATTTCTAATGTTCTGATTAGTTATAGCTTGGGTCTAATTCTAATGTTCTGATGGGCTACAGGTTGGGATTAAGGGGGGCCATACACTATACGATCCATTTATTTGGTGAGGGCACCAAACAAGCAGATCTTTCTCCCAATATGCCCACCAATATCGAGCTAAATTTGGCACTAGGGCCAAACGATCAGATTACAATGATGGGAATGGGAGCCGATGGGATCATATCTATCAGGGAGGCCATCAGAAGGTCCCATACACAGGCAGATAAGCTGCTGAATCGGTCTGAAGGACCCAAATCAGCAGTTTAAATCTGCCCCTTTATGGCCACCTTATATGGAGTTATATTTGCTGGTAAAGAGGATTCCATACCAGGTACCTGCAGATTTTTAGTTTTTGAAGAATACTGGGAATTAAGCTCAATGGCATCTGGAGGGACACAAATGTCCCGTAATTGGGCAAGGCTAATAGATACTATAAATTATCTGTTTGGTCATTCTTGGTGCATTGAGTAGACTCATCAGAAAGTGCTGAGCATTGTTTCTTGATTATTTATTCTAAAGCTGGTTACACGTGGGTGACTTTTTCTAGCCAGCTTTAAACAAACGGCTAAACATGCTTACATGTATAAATGCGACGATCTGTAATTCTTAATAAGCCACCCTCCTGAACTAATCATTTTGGAGACCATCGCTGCATTTGGACATTTTTTGGGCAGCAGGGTCAGTGACCTGTTTTGCCATTGGTTTGAACAGACAACAGAATATTGACAACATTGTCTTTTACCATATAATAAATATAAAGCAGTGCCCATGCAGCCAGGTTTGGCTACCTACCCTTGTCAGGACACAGAAGGTTATATTTATAAGTGATGCTGTCTGTGTTGATTTGTGAGTTTGTCTTTGAGCCTCCTCCAGGCTGGATGCCACCCAAAGAACATTCCTTAACTGAAGAGCTTTGTCAACAGGGCTTCCCACCCGCCCTTCACTTTTATTACTGGGAGTACTTAAAGCATAAGGGATTGGGCGAGACAAGAGCCAGACAATACTTTCATCAAACATATAGAATTGAAGAAACCGCAAGAATGCCAGATAAGACATATTTTGGTGATCTGTGCTGGGATCTTTCCACCCTCCACTGATTTATCAGTCGGAGTCAGCAGGATCTGTTCCATGAGGTTGTCATCATCCTGTATTGTATTCCCACTATGTACTGCCCAGGGTAGGGAAGATGGCTTGTGATAGCCCAATGTAGACATTCAAGTAAATGTCAGTTTAAGCAGATGATCAGGGCTGACCTTTTGGGTTTGTCAGATAGCACTGTAGCTGGGGCAAACCCATGTACTGATTACAATGTGTTTACGTACACTGTTAAAGCTAATTGTAGAATGAGAAACTTTGGGTTGTCTATAGTCTAAAGGTCCCCATATACGCAAAGATTTTTCTTTGGTGAACGACCGATTTTAGCGCAATCAAACCAATCCGTCAAATTATCATGATGTTAGTGGGAATCGAACGATCATGCAATTTTTCATCCAACATCTGTCAGAAAATTGATCGGCCAGGTTAAAAAATTTTCATCGGTCACAGTGAAATCTATCTATTGTCCAATTGTTTGCAGGGCCAAGCAGGCAGCTACCCTCAGTTTTCCTGGCTTCAACTAGACAACATCTCTTGAAATTGTCTTTTTAGTTTATGGACAAATTTAAACAATTGTTTCAAGATAAGTTTGGTTTTACGATAACGAAAACATATTTTAAAAATCTTTACATCTATGGCCAGCTTTAAACTAGCTGATCTAAATGCTTGGTCCTGGTCCAATGAGCAGATCTCTTGAAGGCCCTTGATCTAATCCAAATTCATGGATATAGTAGGCTTCTCACTGATATCTCACCAAGTCCTGATTAGTTGTTGACTGGTAAGGCCATCTTTGTGGCCCCATAAGCTGGTGATTTGATCACAATGCCCTTAACCCAGATGGCTTCCGAAGATAGTTGTGAATATGCTGGAGCCGAAGATTTTTTGGACCGAGCCCCTTAATAATGATGGGGGAGGGATGGAGGAAATTATTTTTCCCCCTGGCTTTTTTGTTCTTGTCACTCTTCAAACATGTCATCAAAATGCCCAATTTTGACACGTTTACTATAACCCTATGGCAGTTATTACGCTTAAGTGATTTGCCCAAGGTGGCATGGGAATTGAACTCACAGGGCAGGATTTATAAGGCAAGTATATAAAGCTTTATCAGAACAATTTCCCACTGGCTTTGGTGGGAGACAGTTCCACTTAATCATTCCCCATTATTCATCTTGGGAAACATTGCTTTATTCCATCACATGGGAGTCCCCACACTTCCTACCATGCCTGAAGACCCTCTATCTACCAAACTCAATACATGAGTCTTCACATGAGCCGGGGGGGGGCAGAAAGAAGTGCTGTAACATTTGCTGCTCTGGTGGCTGCGTTGCAGCAGAAATCTCATTCCTTGTGCAGTGAGGGGTGTATAGAAAAGAAGGGGGTGGGTTGAGGGAAGGATCTGGGATACTTGTAAGTACTTGCTGTGATAGACAATTATTTTGTTCTCCTTCTTGTAAACAACTATTAACCCTGTGTGAAGCAGAGAGGTGCATTACGGGTATAGCAGTTTTACATATTCAGACAATGTATCGGGGGGCCTTACAGCGCAATAAAATAGCTGCACCAGTTCAGAATCAAGAGGAGGGCTATGTGCTTATTCCCTCCTGCCGATGAACACAGAACAAAGGGCTTTGGGTATATTTTCTCTCAAATAGTCTAATAATACAGTGCAAGTGTTGGGTTGAACCCTCCCCCCCCCCCAGTTTGTAACAGAACAGCAAAATAGTACAATGGGCTTCATGACAAACCATCAATACAGAACAATGAGCTTTAGGCTTATTATCCCTCAAACAGTTAATACTACAGTAAGAGTATTGGGTTGAGCACCCCAGTCTGTTACAGACAAATAAAAGTGGGCTCAGTGCTTCATTTGCCCAAGTAGACACACCAACAATCCAATAGAAGAGATGGGGTGTATGCCAATTAGTTCCAACCCAGATCGACCATGTAGAGCAAGATGTAGGCATGATGCATCTCAAACTTCCCACATGCCAAAAAAAGAACAAGAGCAATTGATAGGCGCTATGAGCATTAGACTCTGGCAGATCAATACCAAGGCCCTTTGTTCTGGTTTTTGCTGATTTACTAGGTGGTTACGATTAAATTTAAAGGGATACTGTCATGGGAAAACATGTTTTTTTCAAAATGCATCAGTTAATAGTGCTGCTCTAGCAGAATTCTGCACAGATTTTGTTATATTCAATTTTGAAATCTGACATGGGGCTAGACATATTGTCAATTTCGCAGCTGCCTCCGGTCATGTGACTTGTGACTTTACTGCTGTACCGCAAGTTGAAGTGATATCACTCCCCCCCCCCAGCAGCCTAACAAACAGAACAATGGGAAGGTAACCAGTTACCAGGTAACCAGAAGCAGCTCCCTAACACAAGATAACAGCTCCCTGAGATTTAAGAACAGCACTTAATAGTAAAAGCCAGGTCCCACTGAGACACATTCAGTTACATTGATTAGGAGAAATAACAGCCTGCCAGAAAGTAGTTCCATCCTACAGTGCAGGCACAAGTCACATGACTGGGGCAGCTGGGAAACTGACAACATGTCATATATCAAAATTGAATATAAAAAAATCTGTTTGTTTTGGGAAAAAAACATGTTTTCCCATGACAGTATCCCTTTAAGGGTTTATTTTTGCAAAGCAGAACATCACCCCAAAGATTAAGTTGACCCCATACAACTTTTCTTTTTCTGTTACATTACACCACTGGCAACAACTCTGCACAGTCCGTGTTTACACATAGAAATGGCTAAATGAACAAACCTTATTAAACCAAGGATCCAGGGTTATTTGCAGTGACTCTTTAGATTATCGCCTGGCATGCTACCTGACCTGGCACTTTGCAATCTATCTCTGATTTCCCAATGACTAATAAAAGCCTTGTTTCTCCGTTTATCAGCCCTGCTGGGGATGCCTGTTACCACTTACATACCAGTCCTGGTCCGTGTGCAGATTGCAAGCTCATCTTCTTGGCCAGGATTTCATGGGGTGTGAGAGAGAAATGACAGAGTGACTTTTGTCTGCTTTTGGGTGTGGTACTGGGGTAAATTGATGATACTGGTGCCGTGAAGGCTGGTGACTGTCATGCTCCGTGTCTGCATCTCTGGCCAATTTCTCTATGATGTGCATGTGTGGCTTCCTTTTAAAGGGCCACAATAGTTTTTTATTTCTTTAATCATTATTCTTTATGAAACTTACGCAAGCACAGGGAGAACATACAAACTCTTTGCAGATTATCCCCTGGCTGGAGTTGAACTTAGGACCCCAGGCAGTATATCCACCCACTATGTCAACCAGTTATATTTGTCTAATAAAACGTTCCTTTATCACCTTCTACTGTGTCATAATTCATGATCATGAGAAACCCCTAATATTAGTGTCTCTTAACCTTAAAATCACCACGTGGGGTCTCTACTTAAGAGGGGTAATTTAGAAAGACCCTAGACTCAAGAGTGAGGGGTACAAGAGAGCATTCCTAAGTGCACCCTTTATGGGGGAGGCTGCAGGTCTCAATGTCCTAAAAAGAGGTGCAGAGGCATGCGGCATTTCACCGCAGCTGGAAGGCAGCATGAAAAAACATGGCATATTTTGCCCTAAATTAGATATTTTGGGAAATTTCTTCTAAGATGAAAAATCAGAGTGGTACTTGCTGCTGAATTGCCTGCTCTACTTTAACTTGCCAGCTCCCACCCCTCAGTAACACGGTTACAGTGTTCTATTTTAGACCCCCGGTGAATTAGGAGAGGAAAATGTCAGCTCAGCACAGTGAGATCAGCATTAGGGGAACGATCCATCACAAGCCTCCAGCGGAATCCATAACTGTTTTGTCATTTGCATACTCCTGCTGCTTAGGGATTAGCTCCTCTAGCAAGTTATGAAAATAACTGAGAATAAATCATCCAGGGAATAATATATATAAGAATAAATGCATACATATGCCCAAAATGGCTGTTTTCTGATCTTCTGGGAAAAGCTGGGGGATAAATAGGTATAATTGTAGGCATAAGTAGATATAATGGTGACTGTAACACTGGAAATCAGCATCGCCCCAAACTGCAGCCCTTCACTTGTTTTAGAAGCGCCCAAAGGTTGTTGGGGGGTAAAGTTTAAGAATAATGAAAGGATATAAGTTTGACATTCTTGATGTTGGTGGGTGTTGAGAGCTACAGCAAAATGTTGCCATCTTGTCCCGCAACCCAATTTTCTTTCATCTTCACCTCCATTTCTAATTGTCTGATTTTGTTCCACTACCTCAATCTTGTTTTATTGTCTCCAGCTGTCCTTTAGAAATCACCTTTGTCCACTGTCTCAGCCTTATCTAACTGCATCTTGTTCCACTAACTCCATTTCTTCCTTCCACTATTGTATCATTGTCCTACTGTCTCCATTTTCTAATGTCCGACTATGTCCATCGTTTCCTACTGTCTCAATCATCTTTACTGTCACCATTTCCTAGTGCCTTCATCTTGTGCAACTATCTTCATATTGTTCTTTTTCCTACCACCATTTGTCCTATTGTTGCCATCTTCTTTACTGCCTCCATTTCCTAATGCTTTTATCTTGTCAACTACCTTCATCTCGTTTCATTTCTATTTCAATCCTGTTCCATTGTTTCTATTTCATAGTGGTGATATTTTGTCCTACTGTCTCCATGTCCAACCATCTTCATGTTGTCCTACCATCTTCTTCCATATTTGTACTACTGTCTCCATTTCCTAATTTCTATCTATCTCCATCTTGTTCTATTTCCTACTGATACCATTTTGTGCTACTGTCACAATCTTCTTTTTGTCTCCATTTGCTACTGTTTCCATCTTGTCCTGAAATGAGCATCTTGCCCAGTACTTTGAACTTGTGTGTAGTAGTGGCGTAACTGGAATATCTAGTCCCAACAATTTAGTTTTCTTGAAGCACCATCTTGCACATTCAAAGTCAAAGTAAAGTAAATTTTATTGTCATCTCAGCGAATACACAGTGAGACAAGACCCGGGTGATGGCTGAGAAAGCTTGTCAGGAGGGATTGCTCTGCTACTGCATTTCTACCTTGGTTATTGCTGCCACTCTTCCTTTTTACAACTGCAGATGTGTGAACCCCCCTTTTGAAGTGCATAGCTCCGGGTGATGACCCCATATTTAAACCCCATAAAGACAGCTATGCAAACTATTTCCTAATATTTCTTTCTCTGTTGTCCCCTATTTTCCTTCATATCTTATTTGCAGGTGGAAGAAATAAGGGGAACTCTTCACCCCCTTTAATTGTTGAGTTGGCTGGCCTGGCGATTGCTACATGGGTGAACGCTTTGCTTTATTGCTGTTCTATAAAAGAACTTCCCAGCCAGTATATCTTCCTCTGCATTAACTCAATTATTCCTTCTTAATGCACAAATATGCAGCCCCCTCCACTTTTTTTCTTCCTCCATGCCCCCCTCTTTTTTTCATTTTCTCTTGCCATGTAATCTCACCCCCCTCCATTCCCATTCTGTTCTCCCACTGTGCTTCGGGGCGAATCTTCCCCAGCAGGGGATTGTGGGAATGTTTTAGTCCTTGCTCACCCCTGGAGCAGATAATAAGCAGCTTCAGAAAGGAGACCCTAGGAGCCTGGCTATGCAGGACCAGGAACAGTAGGGGACTCCTTGTCTTTGTATAAAGAGGCCTTGCACAATCTCTGCTTATTTCTTTACACTTCACTGGGAAGGGAATTGGTGGGGGGACTTTCACTTTTCAAATAAAAACAGAAACACTTTTCACTTTGTATGTATTTCTGGAGATGCTGCCCCTGTTGTGTGTTTGTGTAGTGAAGGTTAGGGTTGTGTTGTCTACATAGTGCACTTCTCTCTCCCCTTCCCACAATAACTCTCAGCACCTGCAGTGCTGGCTCACAATGGATCCTCTTATAACCCCCTCCCAGTCTCTCGCTGTGGCCCCCTGCTGGTTCTCAGAACTCCAGCTCTGTGCGACAATAATACGCGGCTCAGTGACTGCCACTGGCTCCAGGCAAATATTTCCATGTGTTGTACTAAGCAGGTCATTTTATTTGTTTTATTCAGGGAAATGGAAACTGGATATCTTTATTAGTGGTGGGGCAGATTTAGTGTAGCCCCAGCATTATTTAATTGGGACTTTCTGACCTACGGACCTTACTCTTTTGTTGAAGTACAGCTTCCACCCCAACATCTGGCTTATAAGGCTACTCGGAGTTGTGTTTCAACTGAAAGAGTGCAGTTTGGTTAACAATGATGTTGCCAACTTGCTCTTCTGTTGTATAATGCTACTTTTGCCATAGTATAGTTTTATACATACTGTTGCAGTATTGTCCTACTATCTCCATCATGTTCTACTGACACCAATGTGCCCTACTGTCTCTGTCTTGTAATCTCTATTTTGCCCCTACTGTCTCCATGGTGCCCCACTGTCTTCACCTTACTCTACTGTATCCATCTTACCCTACTATCCCACCCTGCCCTACTATCACACCCTACCTTACTATCTTGGTCTTACTCTCTCCATCTTGCCCTACTGTCTTCATCTTGCAGTAGAATCTCCATCTTCCCCCTACTGTCTCTAACCCTTCCTTACTGTTTCGTCTTGCCTTACTCACTCCACCTTGCCCTACTACTTCATCTTGCCATGCTGTCTTCATCCTATCCTACTTTCTCTGTCTTGCCCCACTGTCTTCTCCTTGTAATACTGTCTTCGCCTTACCCTACTATCTTCATCTTGCTTTACTGTCTTTATCTTACCCTACTATCTAACCCTACCCTACTTTCTCTACCTTGACCTACTGTCATCAACTAGGCCTACTGTCACCATCTTGGCCTTCTGCTGTAATCTTCCTACACAGTCATTAGGTGTACACCTATAGACCAAAGCCTATGTTTTGACTACAGAGACTTCTTCAGGTAATTGCAGTGTGGCTCATACTTTCTCATAGTCACACCCAAAATAAATGTTTTGATGGTGCTACTGGCTCTTCCCACTCACTATAATGGGATGAGCCAGTAGGGTTGTGTGAAGGTTTGCCAACTTTCTACTTCTCTTAAGGTGAATATTAAAGTCAGGGGATGTGATATTGATCTCCAAAGATAGAATGTCCCAAACTGGTGATTCCCAGCAAACATATTGGTTTTTTTCATGTTCCCCTAATATTCCCCCTCCATATTTAGTTATTTGGAACCAAGCTTCGGAAGCAGCCCTATTGCTGCTACTATATGTTTGTTCTAAACTGGTATTACTGGAAGAATGGGCAGCTTCAATTTGGTTTATGTTCCCCTCCCTCTCCAGGTGCCCTTTAATAATTCTGAAGAAGGGAGTGAAGTTGCCCTGAATGCTGACAGAACAAGCCCATAGGGATAGATGATGTGATTGTCAAGTGTAGTGTAGTATGCTGTGATCTGGGCTCCTCCCTGAGGTTCCCCCGTTTGTACTGATTTTTAAAGTAAAGATGTGCTACTGCAGGTGTCAGATCTCCCAAATATTCCATTCCCTTTACTAATATTTGAATCACTATTGGTAAAGTACATTACTGCTTTATGGCAGCTGAGATTCTAGCTGTATAACAGATCATTCTGTCCCAGTGGCTGCACAGATACTATCTGATCCCCATTGGAAGCAGCAGTCCTGTCCTGCTTTATGGCACCTGAGATTCTAGCTATAACAGACATATATAGATGTTCCCTTATTTAAATTTTTTCAGACAATTTAAAGTCAGTGGCATGAACTGTTTTATCTCTGCTTTTATACAGGGCTCAGTGCCAGGCTGCTTTATCTGGCTGTGCAAATAATTTACTGTGTATTGCCCATACGGCGGTGTCCCTTCCCCTCCGTGTCGCAGCACAAGAGACTGGGGAAAGGCAGACTATAAAGGGGACATTGTCCTGCAGGAACAATACATGTGTGTGCTTGTGTGGGGGGAGGGGGCAGTGTCTGATAAGGGCAAGGGACCAGGGGTAAGTGAAGTGGGTCACTGTCAGTTGGGATTTTATATGGAATGTGGGTGGCGACTTCTGAAAAAAAGTAGTGGAGGATTTTCCCTGGAGACTTTGTTATAGAAACCTCAGGCTGTGCATGGCAGCAACTCTAGGCCCATAAGGGCAGAGACACAAGCTGTGATTCGGGGAAATTGGTTGCCCGGCGACTAATCTCCCCGACAGGGCCGGAACTAGGGGTAGGCACAAGAGGCGCATGCCTAGGGTGCAACGCTTGGGGGCGCCAGGCACTTACCTTATATGCAGCCTACCCATAGTCCGGGAAGTGTTACCACATTGAAAAGTGGGTGCGCTCTGTGAAGTCGAAGTGCTTTGTGCACGACCACACTCGTGCGCCCTCGGCTGCACGTCGTTGTGCACACGCGTCCTCGGTTGCGCACCGAGCATCCTCGGTTACGCGCGGCTACGCACTAGCGTTCTTGGTTGCGCGCCGTTGCGCACAGCTGCGGTGGGGACCTAAGTTGCCAACGGTCAGCTGGGTTGCCTGGGGCAATTGACATAACTGGCCCGGCACTGCTCCCCGAACTGCCTCCCCTACCTGCCTGCCGGCTAAAATGTAAATCGTCGGTAGGAGGGCACTTGGAGCGCTTAGTTTTCTGAAGTCGTCTGAAGTTTCCTCGTGAGGCAATGTTGGGCGACTTTTGAAAACGAATCGCTCCGAGTGCCATCCCCCCGGCAATTTCCATTCTAGCCGGCGGGAAGGCAGGGGAGGCAGTTTGGGGAGATTAGTCGCCCCGATGAAGAGGTGATTTGTCGTCGGGCGACTAATCTCCCCGAATCGCATTGTGTATCTCTGCCCTAAAAGGCCAGGCATGTCCTATATGGACAGTGGGGTTATTATAAATAAAACTTGCTGCTGAACTACAACTCTCAGACCTTGTTAAGCCTCTGGAGACAAAGGGATTTCTGCTACCTGTGTATAAAAGGAAATTCCCTATGCAAAGGAACACGGCTATACGGCATTGTCCGTCTCATATCGGCCGTAATTGGCCTCAGCGTGAGAGCAGGGTTGAAAAAAAAATCAGCAGTTGCTCATAGCAACCAATCATATCTTGAATCTTTTATTCTAATTTGCAGGAGTGAAGGAAGAAACCAACACAGACAGAGGTGACACATGCACACTGTATACATATAGGGCCCTGGTCAGGATCATTCTCAGCCCCCCCCCCCTTAACCAGTGCACCAGTGCTCAAAATTTCTGTATAATACATACCTCCCAATTGTCCGGTTTTCGTGGGATAGTCCCTATTTTGACAGCTCAACCCGCAGTCCAAGATTGTTACTGAAATGTCCCAACTTTTTCTTTGATCTCCTGCATTGAACAGCCAGAAAAAGATATAAAGTTTCATAAACTTAATTGGCTTTTTAAGAGAGCCCAGAATATGTGGCAGGTGCACTTAGATACATTTGTAACAATTTTAGATAAGCAAAGAAAGATTTGTAACAATTTAAGATAAGCAGGTCTCTTGGGGAAACGGTAACTTGCAGCTTAAAGGGCAATTCGCCTTCATTAGCAAAACTGTAATACATATAAACCACAGAAATGTGTTCAAACTTTCATAACCTGCCAAATTTTGTAAAATGAACATGAAAATTGGGGGGTGGCCACAAAATGGGCGTTTTTTTTTTTGAAAATTTTCACTACGTTCTGAGTGGCAAATCGTTTTGTCGCTCTTTCTATTTTCAAAATGTTGGGAGGTATGATAATATAATATACTATAATGTAATAAGTGCATTAAGGAAATGTTGTAATAAATACTGTAACCTTTATTGAGGGGGCAAAATCAGTCATTTGTGAAATATTCTTAAACAGTAATGCCCAGTGATGCTCAGTAATGCCCAGTGATTTCCAATAATGCCTAGCGATGCCTAGTAATTCACAGTGATGCCCAGTAATGTGCAGCAATAGCCAGTAATGCACAGTGGTGCCCAGTAATGCATAGTAACGCCCAGTAATGTAAAGTGATGTCCAGTAATGTGCAGCAATGGCCAGTAATGAATTGCAATAGCCAGTAATGCTCAGCGATGCCCAGTGATGCCCAGTGATGTCCAGTAATGTGCAGCAATAGCCAGTAATGCACAGTGATGCCCAGTAATGCACAGTGATGCCCAGTAATGCATAGTGACGCCCAGTAATGTAAAGTGATGTCCAGTAATGTGCAGCAATAGCCAGTAATGCACAGTGGTGCCCAGTAATGCATAGTGACGCCCAGTAATGTAAAGTGATGTCCAGTAATGTGCAGCAATGGCCAGTAATGAATTGCAATAGCCAGTAATGCTCAGCGATGCCCAGTGATGCCCAGTGATGTCCAGTAATGTGCAGTAATGTGCAGCAATAGCCAGTAATGCACAGTGATGCCCAGTAATGCACAGTGATGCCCAGTAATGCATAGTGACGCCCAGTAATGTAAAGTGATGTCCAGTAATGTGCAGCAATGGCCAGTAATGAACTGCAATAGCCAGTAATGCTCAGCGATGCCCAGTGATGCCCAGTAATGTGCAGCAATAGCCAGTAATGCACAGTGATGCCCAGTAATGCATAGTGACGCCCAGTAATGTAAAGTGATGTCCAGTAATGTGCAGCAATGGCCAGTAATGAACTGCAATAGCCAGTAATGCTCAGCGATGCCCAGTAATGCCCAGTGATGTCCAGTAATGTGCAGCAATGCCCAGTAATGCACAGTGATGCCCAGTAATGGCCAGTAATGTGCAGCAATGCCCAGTAATGCACTGCAATAGCCAGTAATGTACAGCGATGCCCAGTGATGTCCAGTAATGTGCAGCAATGCCCAGTAATGCAGTGCAATAGCCAGTAATGCACAATGATGCCCAATAATGCACACTGATGTCCAGTAATGCGCAGTGATGCCCAGTAATACCTAGCGATGCAATGTTATACACAGTAATGCTAAATCATGCCAAGTAATGACCAGTGGTGAAGCGCTATACCCAGTGATGCAAAGTAATGGCCAATAATACCCAGTAATGGGCAGCGACTGAAAACGGAGCGCCTAAGGCATCTGCTAGGTGTAACCTTGAAAGCTTTTAATTAGTCTTAAAATCTCTTAAACTCAACCCATATGCGTTGCTCTTTAAAGGGATACTGTCATGGGGAAAACATTTTTTTTTTCAAAATGAATCAGTTAATAGTGCTGCTCCAGCAGAATTCTGCACTGAAATCCATTTCTCAAAAAGAGCAAACTGATTTTTTTATATTCAATTTTGAAATCTGACATGGGGCTAGATATTTTGTCAATTTCCCAGCTGCCCCAAGTCATGTGACTTGTGCTCTGATAAACTTCAATCACTCTTTACTGCTGTACTGCAAGTTGGAGTGATATCACCCCCTCCCTTCCCCCCCAGCAGCCAAACAACAGAACAATGGGAAGGTAACCAGATAACAGCTCCCTAACACAAGATAACAGCTGCCTGGTAGATCTAAGAACAACACTCAATAGTAAAAACCCATGTCTCACTGAGACACATTCAGTTACATTGAGAAGGAAAAACAGCAGCCTGCCAGAAAGCATTTCTCTCCTAAAGTGCAGGCACAAGTCACATGACCAGGGGCTGCTGGGAAATTGACAAAATGTCTAGCCCCATATCAGATTTCAAAATTGAATAAAAAAAATCTGTTTGCTCTTTTGAGAAATGGATTTCAGTGCAGAATTCTGCTGGAGCAGCACTATTAACTGATTAATTTTGAAAAAATGTTTTTTTCCCATGACAGTATCCCTTTAAGTCCCATTTAATCTCTTCTGTATCTCATTATTCCTCCACTTAAAAGATGCTTGCGGAGGCTCACTGATTAGGGAATTATGTTTGGGTGGTGGGGTGCTGAAAACAAAAAAGAAGAAAGGGATATGGGTCATGAGTTAACTTGCAGTGTCAATTAAATGAGGCTCTTAGTCTTTGAAGTCTGATGCTTATTAAGGGCAGAGACTCGCGCTCGGTTTCGGGCAGATTAGTCAACCGGTGACAAATCTCCTCTTCTTCAGGGCAACTAATCTCCCCAAACTGCCTCCCGCCGACTAGAATGTAAATTGTGGCGGAATGGCAATAGGTGCGCTTCGTTTTCCGAAATCTCCCGAGGAAACTTCGGGCGCTTCGGAAAACGAGGCGATCCGAGTGCCATCCCGCTGGCGATTTATATTTTAGGCGGCGGGAGGCAGTTCGGGGAGATTATTTGCCACAAAGAAGAGGCAGGGCGACTAAATCTCCCTGAATCTGAGCGTGTGTCTCTGCCCTAAAGGAACAGTAACACCAAAAAAATTAAAGTGTTTTAAAGTAATGAAAATATCATGTACTGTTGCCCTGCACTGGTAAAACTGATCTGTTTGCTTCAAAAACACTACTATAGTTCATATAAACAAGCTGCTGAGTAGCTATGGTGGAAAGTGAAAAAAGACTATATGGCACAGGTTAAATAATGGATAACAGATAACTCCATTATGTTCGACAGAGCTCATCTGCTATCTGCTGTGTAACCTGAGTCTTTTCTCCTTTGAATGACTGCCCCCATGGCTACACAGCAGCTTGTTAATATAAACTATAGTAGTACTTATCTGTTATCTACTGTGTATCCTGTGCTTGAATGGCTGCCCCCCATGGCTACACAGCAGCTTGTTTATATAAACTATAGTAGTACTTATCTGTTATCTACTGTGTATCCTGTGCTTGAATGACTGCCCCCATGGCTACACAGCAGCTTGTTTATATAAACTATAGTAGTACTTATCTGTTATCTACTGTGTATCCTGTGCTTGAATGGCTGCCCCCATGGCTACACAGCAGCTTGTTTATATAAACTATAGTAGTACTTATCTGTTATCTACTGTGTATCCTGTGCTTGAATGGCTGCCCCCATGGCTACACAGCAGCTTGTTTATATAAACTATAGTAGTACTTATCTGTTATCTACTGTGTATCCTGTGCTTGAATGGCTGCCCCCATGGCTACACAGCAGTTTTACTAGTGCAGGGCACCACTGCATTATATTTTTATTACTTTAAAACAATTTCATTTTTTGATGTTACTGGTCCTTTATTAAAAGGGGAAAATATAGAAATTCCTATTCTGCTTTCAGTTTATGTTCCCCACATTTTTATAGTATACGTGTTTATCATCATGTATTGATGATTATTCTTCCCAGGGAGCCTCATGTTATCTGAATATTTGGGTTTATTTACACAGAAAACACACAGAGTATATAGAGTTCTTTATGTCCCTCTTTTGCTCCTTCAGCGGTCTCCAGCTCTCCGGAATGCTCCTGCGGCCGCAATCACTTCACGTGTGCCGTCAGTGCGTTTGGGGAGTGTACGTGTATTCCTGCGCAGTGGCAGTGTGATGGGGACAATGACTGTGGCGACCACAGCGACGAAGATGGCTGCAGTAAGTCATGGGACAACAATGGGGTGTGCATCTTTCAGAGGATGCTGGGATATGTAGTATAACATCTCTGGATGGAAAATATTGATTGTGTCCTTTGCTTGTATAACCCTGACTCTCCCCGCAGTGCTGCCCACCTGCTCCCCACTGGATTTTCACTGCGACAATGGAAAGTGCATCCGCCGCTCATGGGTGTGTGATGGCGACAATGACTGCGAGGACGATTCCGATGAACAAGACTGTCGTAAGTTTCTGAACTACTTGGGAATGAGAAGTAGCAACCTCACAGCCAAACAAGAGTGTAAACCCCTAGATTTTTGCTAAAAGAGAAAATGAAACCATTTCACTTCCTGGTTCTTCTGAGTCCATGGTTGAGTGAGAGAAGAAAGTAAAACACATTTCCAGTCTGCAGATGAGCCCTTTGTGTCTTTAAGGCTAGGAGGGGTTTGTTTTTACAAAGCTCATTAATGCCAATTGAAACACATTACCTTGTTTAAAGAGGGGAGTTTAAGGGAAACAAATTTACTTTAGGGCAGAGACACACGTCAGATTCGGGAGAGATTAGTCGCCCGGCGACAAATCTCCTCTTCTTCGGGGCGACTAATCTCTCCAAACTGCCTTTCCGCCTGCTAGAATGTAAATCGACGGCAGGATGGCACTTGGAGGGATTCGTTTTCAGAAGTCGTCTGTAGTTTCCTTGTGAGGAAACATTGTGCAATTTCGGAAAAATAAGCGCTCCGAGTGCCATCCCGCCGCCGATTTACATTCTCGCCAATAGGAAGGCTGGAGAAGGCAGTTCGGGGAGATTAGTTGCCCCAAAGAAGTCACCGGCGACTTATCTCCCTGAATCTAACCGTGTGTCTCTGCCCTTAGGGAGAATACATTTTCAAACCAATCCTATTTATTGTTCTCATATTAAACAAAGTACCAGTGGCAAAACTACCGGGGGTGTAGGGGTGCAATTGCACCAGGGTCTGCATCCCCTTGGGGCCCACTGGTGGTTCACACTCAAGCAAATCCATCGCGAAAATCACTTTGGCTGCTTGGCCTGCACCCGAGCCCCGCGGTGAGTATTACATAGATGTACACTGTCCCTTTAAAGTAAGTACAGGCTTCTCCTGAAATACCGTGGGGCCCTTGGAGACACTCAGTATGGGCCCTCATGTGTTCACAGCACTATTATACAAAGTAGTATCTTTGCTCTTCCTGCAGCACCCCGGGAATGTGAGGAGGACGAGTTCTCGTGCCAGAATGGATACTGTATCCGAAGCCTGTGGCACTGCGATGGGGACAACGACTGCGGAGATAATAGCGACGAGCAGTGCGGTAAAAATGACTTCCTTTTCTATTGATGTTACGTGAGATTTCATCCATTGGCTGCAATACAACTCTGGCATTGTCACTGGCCAAGAAATCCTTTATGAAGCTTTGATCCTCAGTGGGACATCCCCGTCAAAAAGGACAAAATCCTTGCGTATAAAATGGCTTGGGATATGTCCGTGTGTTACTGAAGTGCAGGGCAGGGTGCAAAGTTCATAAAATAAAGAGCAGTGGTAGGGTCAGACTGAGACATTCATGGCCCACCGGGGCTGACTTACACCAACCCCTGAACATACTGTACATTTTTACCTCCCTTTCCTCCTATGATCAGAGAGAGGGGCGGGTGTAGTAGAGATTCTGGGTCAGGCAGAGGAGCGGGCCTGGATCTGGGCAGTGGAGCGGACATGGGTCAGCATGGCCAATGAAGGCCAGGGTTCATCCTGTTTTTTCCCGGTGTCCCGACAGCCCAGTCCAACATTGAGCAGAGATCGGTGCTTGCCCCATGAATACACCACTCCCTGGGTTTAGAAATGCTAGATTCATGAGGAGAGTTAAGATGGGGGAGGTGTAGACGTACCCATAACTTAATAAATTAGGGAATGCTGGTGGATGCATGTCTCAATGGAGCCCTCCTTCTTCCAACTCAGACCAAACCCGAATTGGTGTGCCAGGATCTCTTATATAGTAGTCCCCAACTTGCCCATGTCTGACTGGAGCAGGGCAGCATGGGTATATGAGATTATGGCTGCCAGATTCAGTTGGGGAGTCAGCTAACCTGTTTTCTTCCTGGTACCCCGGTGGGCCAGTCTAGAGCCCTTACTGTCTGCTCTGATAGGCCAATACTTTTTCTATAATAGAAAATGCATTGTTAAAAAGGGGAAGAGTTTTAGGGGGACCCAGCAGGACATAATTGATAAGAATCTTCAAAATGTTTCATTCCAAAATTGAGCTGAGTTAAGTCGCTGCCGGGAACTAAATCTGACAGTCAGTGTAACTAGAGTGTAATTGAGAATATTGTCTCTGACAATGGGAAACTTCCAGCCACTCAACTGGAAATGAACAATGGCTGCAGGAAATGAGCAAGTGCCAAATTAAGGCTCTAAAGAGCAGGGATTTCTTTGTGAGTCAATCAAGAAATGCTCTAGGAAAGCAGCCTTGCACTTAAAATTAGTGGGACTTGGGCATTGCCTGGATGTTTTTGGTGTGCAGGAGCAAATTACCCGGGGGAAACCCATGGAAACATTGGGAGAACATACAGTACATACTCCTTGCAGACAGTGCTCTGGTCAGATCTCAAAACTCCCAGTAATAACCATTACTCCCATCTTAAACATTAATAGCATGCATTGTCACTTTCTTGCTTAGCCCATATAGCTTCCCCTTAGATTAATGGCATTTGCAGGGGTGACAGCTGGTTCTGACTGACACGTTTTACTCATAGATATGAGGAAGTGCTCAGAGAAGGAGTTTGGCTGTGCAGATGGGAGCTGTATCGCTGAGCACTGGTTCTGCGATGGAGACACTGACTGTAAGGATGGATCTGATGAGGAGTCGTGCCGTGAGTATTATTGCCTCTCTGTATTTAGGTTCTGGCTAGTGATGAACGAATTTGTCCCAAAAAATTAACGGAATTCAAATTTTGACCCCGGCGACAATTTCAGTTGACACAAATTAAAGTCAATGGGCGTTTAATTGTTGCCGACGTCAGTACTGTCGCCAGCATCAAAAAACATTGAAAAAAAAATGTTTGTGGCAAATTCGTGAATTTTTTGCCAGTGGCAAAACGAGGAAATTCGCCACAAATTTGAGCCTGGCGAAAAAAATTCGTCCATCACTAGTTCTGGCCTTCCAGTAGCAATTGCTAGCACATCCTATCTGATCCCCACTGTAAGCAATAGTCCTGCCCTGCTTTATGGCTAAGATTCTAGCTATCTGTATAACAGAGCATTCTGTCCCAGTGGCTGCACAGATCCTATCTGATCCCCATTGGAAGCAGCAGTCCTGCTCTGCTTTATGGCAGCTGAGATTCTAGCTATCTATATAACAGAGAATTCTGTCCCAGTGGCTGCACACATCCTATATGATCCACAGTGGAAGCAGCAGTCCTGCCCTGCTTTATGGCTGAGATTCTAGATATCTGTATAACAGAACATTATGTCACAGGGGCACAGATACCAGCCCAGTAGGATTGTTCTACCATCTTACGCTCTTCTTGCTCTTGTCTCACACAGCCTCGGATATCCCTGCCCCAAGCTGTAGCGTGGAGGAGTTTCAGTGCGCATATGGCCGCTGCATCCTGGATATTTATCATTGTGATGGTGATGATGACTGCGGCGACTGGTCTGATGAGTCAGACTGCTGTAAGTGATCCTTTAAAGCAGTTCTTAATGTCAAAATGCTCCCTCTGGTGGCCTAATTTCTATCAACCAGCTGTACGCTGCTGTTAGTGATAAATTAAATGGAGCACTTGCTTCTGTCAGAACCAACCCTGCCTAACCAGTGGAAAGAGAGCAGCCTAGAGAAGAAGAGTAGTACAGATTTCTGTAGCAGATGGAATTTACTTAAACCACAGTGGCATGTGCCTATGGTGCAACTGGGAGGGTGCCCTAGGGCAGGATCATGCTGATTGTTGCTCTATATAAATACATTTAATTGAATTATTTTTCAAAACTTGCAGCCTCACACCAACCCTGCAGGTCTGGAGAATTCATGTGCAACAGTGGCTTATGCATTAACTCTGGGTGGCGCTGTGACGGTGACTCTGACTGTGACGACCAATCGGATGAGAAAAACTGCAGTAAGCCATTAGCATTACCATTAGCATTACCATTAGCATACAGGTCAAATAGAGTTTGATTTGGGGGCCACCTGTTGCTCCCCAGCTATTGCTGGTCAAGATTGTGGTGGCGGGATTCTTTTTGATGGCATCAGCAATAGAGTGGATCCACATGGGAGCTCATTCTGTATTTGCTTTATTCCAGCCACTTCCATCTGTACGGCCGACCAGTTCCGCTGCAGTTCAGGTCGCTGTGTCCGACTTGCGTGGCGATGCGATGGGGAAGACGACTGCTCAGATAACAGTGATGAGAGAGGCTGTGAGAAAACTGGTAAGAGGCAAGAGATACACAACGGATATACCTGGGGAGAATTTGATTGAAAGGATGGGGTGGATGGGCAGAGACAATGAAGACTGAAAGGGGTTGATGAAGGAAACAGGTATTTAAAAGAGGAGCTGATAATAGAAGGTGGAAGAGAGAGGCCAACTAATCCTCTAAAAGGGCAAGAAGTAGAGGCCAGCTGTTTCCAGAAGGGGCAACAGAGAAAAGGCAGATTATCCTAGGAAAGACGCAAACAAGAGGCCAGCTGCTCTTACTGGGTTCAGCAAAAGCAAAACCCTGCAAGGCTAATCCTTAAATGGGAATGACCAAGAAGTCAACTGAAGGACATGAACAAGGGCCCAGCTGCCTTATGGAGTTGCAAAACCAGCTATGTTTAGAGGGTGCAATGACCAGCTGCTCCTCAAAACAGCATGACCCAAAGGCCACTTGATCCTCAAAAAGTCATAAACCTGAGGCCCAACCTATTCTTGAGAACGAAGCCAGCTGCTTTTTGGAAAGGGAATAAAAGAGAGTCCTGCTGCTTCTCAGAATGGGTATAACCCAGAGGTCATCCTCTCCTTGAGAGTCCAACTTGGTGCAGTGATACTGAGTGTTATTTTGGGGTTCTGTATGAGAGTCCTGAGCCTTTTAGTAGGATTAGAGGAACAGGAGTGGGATAACATGTTCCCTGTATGTTCTGTCCAGACTTACCCATATGGCTTTCTTTATTCTGAAGGCTCCCCTCAGTGTGCACAAGACCAGTTTCTATGCAGTAATGGGCGCTGCATCGGGCAACGGAAACTATGCAATGGAGTGAATGACTGTGGGGATGGCAGTGACGAAAGCCCCCATCAAAACTGCCGTAAGTTCTTCCCAGCTCCCATTTCTACTGTAAATCCATCACCCACTGTTTATATCCATCATTATTAATATTCATCTCTCACCCTCCATCCTCAGGGCCGCGCACCGGAGACGAAAGCTGCGACCACCAAAATGGAGGCTGCGAACAAAAGTGTCAGACGGTGCGAGGACTGGTTCAGTGCACGTGCCAGACGGGGTACAGGCTGAGGGAGGACGGGAGATCTTGTCAGGGTGAGCCTAGATAAAAATCTATACTATGTTTCTCCCAGGAGCTTTGTTTTTTTTTTTTTGACAAATTATTGTACTATACCTTTGGCAAACATTAATGCTACAGCTCCATGTTTTGCGACTCCATACAAAAAAGCCATCCAATTTGCTTCCCATGTTAAATTAACAAGATTTGGCCTTTCAGATGTGGATGAATGCGCTGAGGAAGGCTACTGTAGCCAGGGCTGTATTAACTCCCAGGGTGGATTCCAATGTTGGTGTGAAGCTGGATACCAATTACGTCCGGACAAACGAAGCTGCAAGGCCCTTGGTAAGATACCCCAATCCAGGGATGTCCAACTGTTCCTGTTCTACCTGCTGCTGGGTGACTGTCTTCCCTATGGTTAGGTGTGGGGTTGGTATCCAACCCAAGTGAAAGAGCTGGGTTTGTGGCCCAGAGGAGTCTGTATAATGCAGTTTAATGCAGGTACTCTTGGTATACTGGTATGGAATCTGGTCCCATTTGCATTTCCTCATGTTTGAATTTAACCAACAAGATGTATTCTTTAAAGCAGTGGTTTTCGGATTTATTTTGTTCAACCCTACCTTTGAAGTCCAACATTTGGCCAGGATTTCCTCCACTCTTAACAAGAATATCTAGGACATCAAAACGATGTTCACCCCAAAACTTGTGTTGACCTTCAAGCTGGGCTTTTAGGATGGCTAGCTGTACACAGGCGGCAAAAAGCTGCTGACTTGGGCCTTCCAGATCAAGTTGGCAACTTATCTCAGATTTCAATCCATATGTATGGATTGAAATTTGGCTGAAAATCTTGTTCAGTGGGCATGTTGATGCACTCAACTCCTAACAAGTTTCCATAGGCCCAATTTGATAGTAGATCTAGGGCCAAATGATTAGATTATCTCAATTTGGTTAACAATGTTACATCCAAGATCCTCTCATTTAGTGGATCTTTCCACAAAATCCCATCTTAAGACAGCAAAACCAAAAGACCACTTGTTGACCACAATTGTTCCTGCAGCTCTTATGTTTTGCCTCTTTTGACCTTTTTGGTGTTCTCTTCTCTCTATCCTTTAGGACCAGAGCCAGTTTTACTCTTTGCCAATCGAATTGACATCCGACAGGTCCTTCCTCACCGCTCTGAATATACTCTGCTCCTCAATAACCTGGAAAATGCCATCGCCTTGGACTTCCACCACAAGCATGAGCTGGTATTCTGGTCTGATGTCACTCTGGACCGTATCATGAGGGCCAATCTCAATGGCAGCAATGTGGAAGAGGTGGTGTCTACTGGCCTTGAAAGTCCAGGTGTGTAGGAGATGGGAATGGCAGAGATTGCATATTGCTAAGCTATAATGTGAACCGAATGCCAAGGATAGGGAACCTGCTTTGACCTTGTTCTTCTCTGTTCTTAAATAAGGGGGTCTGGCAATTGACTGGATCCATGACAAACTGTTCTGGACAGACTCTGGAACCTCTCGAATTGAAGTGTCCAATCTGGATGGTTCCCATCGCAGGGTCCTCCTATGGAACAACCTGGAGAAACCTAGAGCTATTTGTCTACACCCCATGGAAGGGTATGTTAATAGCAACTCTCATGTTCCCATGTGTGCACTAAACTTTTGAGACCACACAATAAGAATTTTGTAAGAACTCATAAATTAGTTTATTGTTTCCCACACCTCATACGCACATAACCTCACCGCACATAATGGCTCATTTTCCACTGATATAGTCTCAAGGAAAGGCCTTTAGTTAAAACCTTTCTGTTTCTGTTTAGCACCATCTACTGGACAGACTGGGGTAACGTCCCACGCATTGAATATGCCAGCATGGATGGGTCCAACCGCCGTGTAATTGCAGACACGCACCTTTTCTGGCCCAACGGCTTGACCATTGACTATGCTGGACACCGCATCTACTGGGTGGATGCAAAGCACCATGTGATTGAGCGGGCTGACTTGGATGGATCCAATCGCAAAGCTGTGATTAGCCAAGGTATGTAATAAAATATGCAAATAACTAGCTGGATAATTAATATTCCCTGTTAAGATAAACCTTGCACTTGGATCTATAAGATTCCCTAGATGGTTGATATGCACACAGTGTTGAAAGTCATAGTATTTCTTTCCTTCCCTTTTTAGGGCTCCCGCACCCATTTGCTATCACAGTATTTGAGGACAGCCTTTATTGGACTGACTGGCATACTAAAAGCATCAACAGTGCTAACAAATTTACTGGCAAGAACCAGGAGGTGATACGCAGCAAACTCCACTTCCCAATGGATATCCACACTCTACACCCACAGCGGCAGCCCTCCGGTAAGGCACTGAAAGTGCAGTTGTGTAGGCATTGTGCTTCAGACCTCCCTCCGCCTATGTGAATCCAACTTTTTATCATGTTTAAACAGTTACAACATATGATTCTTATCCTCCTGGGATGCTCTCTTTCCAGTGGTCAAGCAAGGGCAGTCCTTGGGCTCAGACATAGGTTTTTATGAGCTAGGGAAGTGGTTTAAATTTCTCTTCTAGTATCATTAAACTTCTTAACCCATAGCGACCAATGCAATGGAATAACAGCCTGACCATCTTCTCTTTCCCATGGTCTTCGTAACCAAGAGAGCAGCCCAGGTTTAGTAGTAGTTCTTTGTACCATCATAAGTCCCCAATGGGGGAGACTTGATAAAGTTATGCACTGGGCAGGTCCTAATGTGGCTTAGGCTGATAGAACAAGATTTCCAATATACTGCCTTCTAAAATGACTCTCCATGTCCAACTTTGATTTGGTGGAGGTGAATAATATCTACATGTTGTAACTCCATTGTGTCCCTTTTTTCTTGGCCAGGAGCAAACCGATGTGGTATAGATAATGGGGGCTGCTCCCACCTCTGCCTCCCCAGTGGTAAAACCTTCACTTGCGCCTGTCCGACTGGATTCCGAAAGGCTGGTCTTCAGACTTGTGCTAAGAGTAAGTAACGGATCTGAATCCGGTGGACATATTGGGATGATTACCTTCCTTGGGGAATATAGGATGATATAGTAAATTTGCAGCTAGATGTGTTACATTCATGCTTCCTATCAAATCTACCCTCCATCCACAGTAAATTAACGGCTGGCTCCCCCTAGTGGCTGCACCTAACTCTCTGAGCTATGTACCCCCAACTGCTGAACTAGACCCCAGAGGGATGCAAGGACATGAACCCTGCTCTAGCCATATGCTGCATGCTGGATTTAATTCTCAACTCTTCTTTAATACATTAACATAAGTTATTTGGCTTGTCACCCATCCGACTGCTCCCAGTGCTAGTTAAAAAGCCTCTACCCCATTGTTCCTCCACTTTTGCTCTGCCTATGCCATTTTGAAGCAAAAGGAATTAAGATGACCTTTGACCTTTGATCAGGTCTTGACAAGTTCCTGCTTTTTGCTCGAAGGACGGACATCCGGAGGATCAGCTTTGACACAGACGACCTGTCTGACGATGTCATCCCACTGTCCGACGTGCGAAGCGCAGTGGCACTGGACTGGGACGCTACTGAAGACCTCATGTATTGGACTGACATCACTACGGACTCCATTAACCGTGCTAAATGGGATGGAAGTGAACAGGAGGTATGATCCACTACTTGTTACAGCATCTTTCTATGAAGTAACACTGGGTTAAAGTCTAATAGTCAGTAGTTATAGTTGTAGTGACAGGAGCAACACTTATCCCTATATTCTCATGGTCATCCATGTTCGACTAACAAGAGAATCACTTATATGAAGACAGAATTATATAAGAGGACATCTGCCTTAGACTTATGCATTAGGGATAGCAATGGGCACCAAAATGTTACTTATTCTATTATTTATCTTTATCTGCAGTTAGGCCAGAGACACACGCTCAGATTCGGGGAGATTTAGGCTCCCGCCGATAAATCGCCTCTTCTTCGGGGCGACTAATATCTCCTGTCCGTTAGAATCTAAATTGCCGGCGGCATGGCAATCAGATTGCTTCGTTTTCCGAAGTCGGCTGAAATTTCCTCGTTTAGAGTCACGAGTTATGGCCAATCAGTAACTGTCAAGTAGATTTTCTGCCTCAATCAATGGTCCTTATCTACTAGGTCACTAAGAGACTCTTTTTGGACTAGTGGGATATATCTTATAAAGACAATGGGAGGCATTAGATCTCTAGGTAATACATAGTCAGTTGATTGGTAATGGAAATAGATGTTCTTCCTTTTTCACATTATTCTTTTCTGCATTTCAGGTCATCATAGACACCAGCTTGGAAAGCCCTGCGGGCCTGGCCATAGACTGGGTTACCCATAAATTGTATTGGACTGATGCAGGTACTGGGATCTAAATGTTGTGCTAAATTGCTCTACACCCATGTTGATTGTTGCCAATGTATATGTTGGAAATATAAGCAGCCTGAAATTGATTGACTATATAGAATAGTGGTAGGTGGAAGAACCTTGGGATAAACCCTTCATAACTCCAAAACTAACGCACAGATAAGGAAAAGGAGGCCATAGCCTCTATGTAACATGGGACATTTTCACCCGTTGACTCGCCAGACAGCACTTCTCTCCAACCTATTGGTCATCTATTTATTGACCAAGCTCTGTTTTAACGGTTTCTTTTATCGCTGATGGCTTCTGGCAATGCCTTCCAAATATCCGGCACATGGAAATTCCCAAATCTTCTCCAAACATCCCTAAATTTCTTAAACTACTGAGATGGGAGCAGTTACTGTTTTGTTCTCATGGTCCATTGAGTGCTCCAGGATATCAGAGAAATTACCACAGAATGTATAATTTACAGCACGCAGCCTGACATTTCTTCAATTCCATTCTGTATTCCAGGCACAGACCGGATAGAGGTGTCAAACGCAGATGGATCACTGAGAAGTGTTTTAATTTGGGAGAACCTGGACAGACCAAGAGACATTGTGGTGGACCCTATAGGAGGGTGAGGAAGAATGTATTAATTGATTGTTGATAAATGTAGGTGAAATTAGAGATGTTTAACAAAGCCTCTCCCTAAAACTAGTTAGTTAGCTGGAAAAAATTACCTACCTAGCCACACTCAATCCAGCTTTTAAACTCCTATTGCAGAACTAAAATTCACAGAATTTCCCACCCAAGGGCACCCCATGTCCAATTAAGAGACACTATTCTGTAGGCCACTCATGTTAAACTTTAGGGGTGAATGACTTCCAGGACATCCCTGGAAATATAGCAAGGTCACCATAACAGCTGTTTTTTTTCAATATTCATGAGCTAAGGAGTTCCCAGCCAAATTTGGGGTCTCAAAAGTGGGTCTTAGCCAAATAATCAGGGGAAGGTGATACACTTCCCCATCATCTCTTTCTGTTTATTATAATGCATTTACTCCATTCTAGGCGTAGAAAGACAAATAAATTATGACCAATCAACCGACAGTGTTTTGAATTTTGCACTACCCTTGCAGTTTCATGTATTGGACAGACTGGGGGGCCAACCCTAAGATAGAACGTGCTGGAATGGATGCCTCTAGCCGCCTGGTCATTATTTCCTCTAACTTGACCTGGCCCAATGGGCTGGCAATTGACTATGAATCTGAAAGGTTATACTGGGCTGATGCCGGCATGAAAACCATAGAGTCAGCGAAACTGAATGGAGCCGATCGAATGGTGAGACTGCTGTCTTTTATAAACATATTACTGATCAAGCAGAAAGATTTGCATGTTGAAGGTCGTAATATTTGATTTATCTTGTGTTCTGTTGCATTATTAGGTACTGATTGGAACTGATCTCCCACATCCCTTTGGGCTTACTCTATATGGAGACCAGATTTACTGGACTGATTGGCAGTCAAAAAGCATTGAGACCGCTGATCGCAAGACTGGACTTGGACGCAGAATTGTGCAAGCGAATCTAGAGAATCTGATGGACATTCACGTGTTCCACCGTCACCGAACCCAAGGTACGGATGGCACAGATTGGTTCGTCTCAGTCAGTCACTTCTCTTGCCTTTAAATTAGAAAGCTCTGTACATGTCTCTGCTGTAGCACAGGGACCTCATCCAACAACTCTTTTCTCTGGGGGAAATGGCCATGTACCTACAGTCAATCTGTTGACCTGTGCCCAACCCAAATCTCTTATAGGCAACTCCACTTGTAACTGCCCAACTGTCACCTGGATGTTGACTCTGTTCTTGGGACCCATCTCCTAATAATTTACCCTCTGTCTACTGTATATTGGCTCTATAATTAGGGGGCACTTACCTTATAACTGCTCTTTACCTGATATTATGACATCAACCTTATATTATATTCCTACCTTCCAGCTCAGGATTTCCTTAAAATGACCGTTTTGTACTCATGCCTGCTCTTTGCTTTATTTATATTCTTCTTATTTCTTTGAAGTTGATTCTGCCTGTTCCATTGATAATGGAGGTTGCAGCCATATCTGCCTTCTAGCTCCAAAGCCCAAAGGCCACAGCTGTGCCTGTCCCACTGGGGTCAATCTGCTGAGCAATGGCAGGACATGCTCATCGGGTGAGTCTTATGGTAATATTATAGTGTATTAGGTGTAGTGTTATGTGCAGCCTCTGTGATTTTTTGTAGTGGTTTGTCCAATCTGACTCAACCTTCCCCACTGTTATTGCTAATTAGACAAAGACCACCCTGATTGATTCCTCTGCCCCTTGTCCCATGTTGCAACCCTTGACATGACTGGCCCATGATCATTAGAAAACCCATTTACATGTGATGTCATATTCATTTAGTAACTAATAGCAGGCTGCCCAGACTTCACCAAGGGATTGTAGAAGAAGCAATGGCCTGGAGCTTCACAGCCCTTCTTCTTCTTACTCCATTCTCTCACTTGGCACCAGTGGTACAATCCTTGCTTCTCTTACACACCCTTTTTTTTGCAGGAATGGATCGTTTCCTTATCTTTGCTCGGAGGACAGACATTCGCTCCGTCTCCCTGGATATCCCTTATTTTGCTGATGTGGTGGTTCCCATCAATGCATCAATGAAAAACACCATTGCTGTGGGAGTGGATCCTTTGCAGGGTAAGATATGTGGGTGGACGAGGCATGAGCATGAGTTCACTGTAGTAGAAATGGAAAACATTCAGCTCCCTAAATGTTATATTGACCTACCACTTCCCAATAGGTGGGATTCTGGGAGATTACTGTAGGTTGCTCATCCCTGTTCTGGGCAAAAACAATAGCAGTTATTAGCTATGTCTTCAAGTTACATGCTTAAGACTATTGCTGTTCCACTCAGAAAAGCCTGAAAGCCATTTGGTTTATTGGTCACAGTTTGACAAACCATTCTCCTCAGTAACCACCTGAAGGCCTCCTTAAAGATGACTTGAAGGAAGACTATTTGCAGATTTCTCAAACCAATGGATCTCCAAATGAGATCTTACTTTTCATTTTTCTTCAAAGGTCTGATATACTGGGCAGACAGCACCCTTAGGAAAATTAGCCGAGCATCTCTGGATGGATCCAGTCACCAGGATATTATATCCACTGGTAAGTGAATGCACTTACTGTCCTAAATTGAGCACATCAGTTGCATATTCAAGCTAATCATACCAATGTATTTACATTTATTCCTCACTTCTATTTTTTCCTTCTCAGGTCCATGAATAACCATTAAAATGCATCCTTATAAATAGAGCTTAGTGAGTCCATCCCTTCTAATCAGTGCTTAGTGATGCCATTAAAAATTTTTTTTATCATATTGTAAAATATATTAGAAGTCAACTTGGGGGGTCCAGTCACCATATCCTTTTCCAACTAGGGGTAGGTTATTCTCTATATATTGGCCTAAATGTTCGTTTATCTTGTGAACAGGCTTGGTGACCACAGATGGTCTGGCAGTGGATGCAATTGGACGAAAGCTGTACTGGACAGACACTGGGACCAATCGGATAGAAGTTGCACATTTGGACGGTACCATGAGGAAAGTGCTAGTGTGGCAAAATTTGGGCAGCCCTCGAGCTATTGCTTTGTACCATGAGATGGGGTAAGTTAATCCCTCAGTCCTACTTTCACTAGAGGTGTCTTCCTTGCACTATTTCCTTATTGGTTTCTATTTGCAAATGAATTTGTGTAAAGTCCCCACTGCCTTTCTTTGTGCCTGCCATAGTGGGTTGGATTTAATTGACTTTTATCCTTTTCCTCAGATATATGTATTGGTCCGACTGGGGAGAAAATGCAAAGCTTGAGAGGGCAGGAATGGATGGTTCTGAACGAGTTGTTCTGATAAGCCTAAACTTGGGCTGGCCCAATGGACTGGCAGTGGACAAGGCTGGATCCCAGCTGCTCTGGGCTGATGCACATACAGAGGTATAATTTGGTCCAACATGGTCTGTTCATTATCTGTTCTGCAACACATTTGTGGCCATATACTTGGTTGATTGGTTGCTATGGTTACTAGACCTTTTAATACTCTACGCGGTTTAACTTTGTTATAGTGTGGCTGGAATATGACTTTATTTTTATTCTTAACTTTCTGCCTTCTTTCCTAGAGGATAGAGGCCTCTGACTTAATGGGACAGAACAGACGTATCTTAGTGTCTCCAGTGCAGCACCCATATGGCCTAACTCTGCTGGATGCTCATATCTACTGGACAGACTGGCAGACACGTAGCATCCAAAGAGCAGATAAAGACACGGGTGGGAACATCATAGTGGTCAGAGACAATTTGCCTGGACTCATGGACATTCAGGCTGTGGACAGAACTCATGCTTTAGGTTACTATACTTTTTTTTTGTATTTTCTTTCTGTTGAGTGTGCCGTAACCATCTGTTGCATTCTGCTTTACGCTGAGTGTATAATTCAGTACCTTACATTTTATTGTATCATTGCATTTATTTTGGCTCCACATCCCATTCCTTATAGGCTACAACAAGTGTGGAGATAAAAATGGAGGCTGTTCTCACCTGTGCCTGCCAAACCCTACCAGTTATTCCTGTGGCTGCCCAACTGGTATCCAGCTCAAAGACGATGGCAAGACGTGCAACCCATCTCCAGATACATACCTGCTCTTCTCCAGCCGTGGATCCATTCGTAGGATCTCCTTGGACACAGAAGACCATACAGATGTATACGTGCCTATCCCTGAGTTACACAATGTCATCTCTCTTGATTATGATAGCGTGGAGGGAAAGATCTACTACACTGATGTCTTCCTAGATGTGATCAGGTGATGACTAGGGCTTGCATGGACATGTAGTTGTTATTCAGAGGATAAATAATATTAATGTAGAAATGCTCATCCTCAAAGTCATGTTTAAACACTTGCCCATTGTATTGCTCTGCATTCTGACCAGCTGTCTTCCCTTCAGGAGGTCAGATCTATCTGGCACTGGTATGGAAACTGTCATTGGTCAGGGACTGAAGACCACAGATGGGCTGACTGTGGACTGGGTTGCCAGGAATCTATACTGGACAGACACTGGTCGGAACACCATCGAGGTATCGCGACTGGATGGGCAACACAGGAAAGTGTTGGTCAATAATAGCCTGGATGAGCCTCGTGCCATTGCAGTGTTTCCAAGGAAGGGGTAAGTGGCTCTAGCCTTCATTCAAGGCAAATGTTCCTGGAAGTAAAAGATATTCCGTATCTTTGCTTCTAGAAGCCTCAGTGTAGTGTTAAGCTCTATTGTTATTTTCTGCTAAGATATAACCATACATACAGTATGTCCTCTTATTGTCTTCCTATAGTGTCACACTGTCTGTGCAACATGTCTGCACATAGTACTGGGGTACAACAAGTTTTTGATGTTTTTTGAGGAACATGGGTCTGATGATACCCTCATTTTTTTGCAGTTTCCTGTTCTGGACGGACTGGGGACAGATGGCCAAGATTGAGAGAGCTCATCTGGATGGCTCTGACCGGAAGACAATAATTAACACTGATCTTGGGTGGCCCAATGGATTAACACTTGATTATGACAGCCGCAGGTCAGTTATTGTTGGGCGCTGAGCTTCAATATGTAACATTTCTTCAACTACAACTCAAATTCACAAGGGTATTCCTTTCTTGGCAGGATTTACTGGGTAGATGCCCATCTAGATCGTATTGAGAATGCTGATCTAAATGGGAAGATGCGCCATGTTCTTATCAGTCAAGTCTCCCATCCATTTTCTCTTACACAGGTGAGCATTTTATAGTAATTTAAAGGGTAAAACCTACACCCAAAAACATTATTACTAATAATTTGTATGTTGTTTTAAGGTGCTCTTGCTCCATAAAACTGCCTCTATTTCTGGTCTTTAAGTTGGGTTCCAGCCTAAGCCCTTTTGGCCATAGGAAAGAGAACAATCCAGAAACATGGAGCTCTAATCCAAAGATTTGTCTCAGATTAATATTGTGCTGGTGGATAAGTAATTGGTGCTGAAGAATGTATGTGTGATTCTTTACTGTTTAATTAAATACAGTAAATTCTACTTGGCAGGAGGGACGCTGGATCTACTGGACAGATTGGCAGACAAAGTCCATCCAGCGAGTAGATAAATTCTCTGGGAGGAATAAGGAGACCGTTTTGGGCAATGTGGAAGGACTGATGGATATTATTGTGGTGTCCCCTCACAGACAGACAGGTACTGATCACATTGGATACTTCATTGGGTCAGTTACCCTTTACCCCTCTTTTCTGTTCTCATGTCATGTCCCTTTTCTTGAATATCACATATTGTTTTATCGATTCTCTATTTCATCCTTGTCTGTTATGGGCATGAAATTGACTAATAAATAAAGTATTTAATATAATAAAGTATATTGGATAAGGTTCCTTCATCAGCAATAATGGCTGAACTGCACATTTCAAAGCTATATTTAAAATGTAAAAGTATCAGAGATGACAAGAGTGTTCCTGATTCTTTTCTGCTACTTTAGGTACTAATCCTTGTGGCATCAATAATGGCGGTTGCTCGCACCTCTGCTTTGCTCGCTCCATTGACTACGTGTGTGCCTGCCCTGATGAGCCAGATTCAGAGCCATGCTTCCTCCGTAAGTAGTACCCCAATTTAGCCTCATCTTCTTGAGAACCCTAAATCCTCCAGTATCACTCCCCAATCTTGCCTTTCTCATCTTGGTTTTCTCATTGTTGCTCTGCAGTTCCTGGTTATCAGCCGCTGGCCCCACACCCAACCAACAGCAGCGAGAAAAACTCAGGTCCATTTATCACTGAGAGTGAACAAGCGGAGAGCACACTTGGAGCAACACAAAGAAGGTAAATCTAGGCCACCTCTCTCAGCACATTTGCATCTATTAAAGAGGTGGCAATAAGCTCTATGGCCTAGTTGCCCTTTATCATTTCTTCTCAGTTCTTATACAAATGTTGTGTTTCCCTGCAGTTGCTCAGATGAGATGGGTTCGCCGGTACTCTGTACATCTAATGGGCCCGTGCCAGCACATGCAGGTTAGAGCCAAAGTTGTTTTAAGGTGGAAATCAGCATTGAGTGCATGGTTACCTGCAACATTTTTGTTTTTGTGCTTAACTGTTCCCCCTCTTTAGGAGACAGGCTGAGAGTACCATATATCATTGCTGGATCCCTATCACTGCTCTGCTTGTTACTGTTACTATGTGCTCTACTCATCTACAGGTCAGTCATTAGAAATATGGAGCATACCAACATTTCTGTCCGACCTCATATTGAGCATTCCTCCCCTTTGTGTTTGTAGGCACCGACGTGCAAAGCTGTCAGACCAAGGGCTAAGCACCCTCACATACAGCAACCCCTCATATCGCACATCCACGCAAGAGGTGAAAATCGAGGCTGTACAAAAAATGAATACAAGCCTTCATCGACATCGCAAAGAGGTAACGAGAACAGCCTGTGCCATTAGAGCACTCGCTTTTCCTCTTTACGGAGGACATTGCATTAGATGTTGATGGGATAAATCCTGCCCTATGTCACCCTAATTGACCTTCTAGATGAGTATCTAGGAGCCACTGCTCTGACCTCCCCAAATGTTCCATCCCTTTTAGGGAATACATTTCAGGCTTTTTGCTTTTGTTCTGTTGGTACCACGGTTTCCATATTTACTAAAGAAGTGTATTCAGTGCACAATGATCGTTTTAAGGCTTTAGTTCTCAGGTTCCCAGAAATGTTTTTACATTTTTGAAGTATTCCAAAAGGAACTTGATTCCCAGATGCCCCATGTTCTTGATGCCTTATATGAAACATCCTCTTTTATTCAAGCATGTCAGAGCAATCCCTACTTTTCCTAAGGATCATCTATCAATGGGCTCACTAAACTTCCAAAACTACCTACGTCACCAGTAGTAATTTCACTCCCTGGATCTGCAGTGGAGATACAGCTGTGGGGTCTGTGCTATTGTCTCAAATTATCTCTTTGTCCTAATCTCACTGTATTCCACTGCCTTTACCCTACAGCATTCTGCTCCTTCTGAAAGCCTCTCCCCTTTCCTCTTCTGAATCCTCACTTTAGCCACAGGTACCAGCGGTTGCTGCTTGAGATTGGCACGTGTGTGTCTTTCCCACTGACCACAGAATGAGTCTTCTCTAGCCCTTTAATCACTTGCCCTTACTCTGTTTTGTGGGTGCTGTGAGCATGCACTCCCTCCCATGGGCATCTACTCACACATTAACAATATTGCGTTTGTTCTAATCATGTTTTTCTCTCTGTGTCTCCGTTGCTTGATTATTTATTAACCCCCCGATTGCTACTTATTTTTTTTTACACACTTAAAAGCTGGTGTTTATTTCTCTTTTTGTATGGTAAATATTAAAACTGGCTGCCATTTCTGTTATCCCTCCTCCTGAGAGGTAAAATCCAAGCAACCACCCAGTCCTACATAGCTCTGCTTTTGCTCCTGGATGGTTTTCTTTACCATGGCTAAGCGGGAAGTAGGGCATGGTCTGAGAAGCTTATCAGATCTTCCTATTGTATTATCAATAATGGCAAAAGGATATAAGCTGATAAGGGTATTGGCCACTAGCAGGAGCTCTGCTCCATCACCCTGATATTCACTGCTTCCCCCAACCCAGTGCTGTCCAGTTCTTTCCATGTTGTAATGTAGACCATTAGTTGACATACTTCTTGGACCAGAGTATAACAATGGCATGGACAGTAGTCTCTGGAGCCCATAAGCTTGCAAACATACAATGGAAGGTCACGTGCGGCCTTGACAGCCCTGCCTTAACCCAAAGCCAATATCACAATCATCTCTTTATTTGGATCCAGTGCCCAGTCCACCTACGTTTCTGTATTGAAGGTAATATAAATCTGCTTTTGCTCTTTCTTTTCTCTCAGGCTGTCCCAGACAGTGGTTTTACCAAAGAGAAGATACGGATTCTGGAGGGCTTTGGTTTACTGTCTGGGGAGGAGTGTGAATGGGATCATCTCAAGCAGGTGAAACCATCTCGAACTAGCATTCTCCGGGACCACGTATGCATTAAGACAGACACAGTGTCTCTACAGGCCAGCACAGCTTCTCTTGACCTGACCGAGACACAGCAGCTATTGCAAGAGGAGCAGTCGGAGAGCAGCAGCGTCATTCTTCCACCAAGCCCTGAGCGGCGGGTCTCCCTCCCGGACACTGGTTGGAGGGGTAAACACTTGTCTTCCACTGAGAGTGATGTGTGAGGCTGCCAAGAACACAGGTTAGACGAGATACAGACTCTGCAGCCCTCCTATTCATTAGGAGGCTCCATAATTGTGGTCCTCATCTTGGCTTCCATAAACATTCAGGAACTGTAAAGTGTTGGGATGTGTGGGAGATTCTATCTTATGGCCTCATGTGATATGTCTTCGCTGCTTCAAAGACTCTTATGCTGTTGCGTAGGGTTGTAGAAGTCCTTTGGGTTGATAGGCCACAAAACTTCATGAGACGTTCTTCAAGGAATATTTTGCACAGGACTTCAGAAGTTCTGAAATATGTCATCAATAAACCAATATGTTGTGCCCTCTTCCATATGTCGACTGAACGTCTAACACGGATGGCATTGCTCTACTGGCACTCAACCTGCTTCTCACTCAATCTGTTAAAAAAGGGACTAAACCCATCTCCAAAAATGGACCACTTTAAGAAAATCCTGTTACGTACAAGTAAACACCAACTAATCCTCAGCTCCACCACCCTGCAACATAACTGCTGGTCTGCAGGCCAGGTCCGTGCAAGAACAATGATAACACTGATTCTCCAGTTTAAAAAAAAAAAAAAAAAAAAAAAGATATGTCTAATTTTTATACCAAGTCAGAACAAGAAAACTCTCTGCCGTGGGTTGTTTATTTTGTAACTTTTTTTTTTTTTTTTTTAAACAATGTCTTGATGTTATTTTCTGTTTTATTTAACCAGTAAACTGGATATTTTAGACTTGTGATAACTTAATATAAAAATAGGGGTTTTTTTTGTACTCCGTCTCTTAAATTATTGAAATATCACATTTATTTTATATGTAGAATTGGAACCCGCAATCCTGAACAAAACACTGCTTCCAATGAATGCAAAATGGTGTACAAGACCAAGGCCACCATATATTTCTGAGTTTTTGGTTTAAAAATGGAATTTAGCCTCTGAATAGAGGGATCTACTGCCTTGAAAAAGCTAAAAACATGAAATTGGCATCAGGATAGGGGACTCAGGTGCCACCAATTTCAAAAATGCCCCTGGGTGTGCCGGATCTATATATTTTTTGGATGTGGGAAAAATTAACAGCATAAAGTTCAGCCAAATTCCAAATAAGAACCATAATTTGCCTATTAAAATCTGAGATAAAAATTACAAAATTCCATTATCTATGAACAAATACATGGGTGGCTTTGGCCCTGGGCTGTGCTACTAACCATTCTCCCCCTTCATTATGCCCCCTCCATATTTTGGTGCCCCATCATCAGTCCCGACAATCAATGGTTTCCCTTCCCGAGTGCTGGGTGCGTTTGTGTTTTGCTTAAGACTGATGGAAACGCACAAAGAATCTGAGGGTAAAAACCAATGTGTATTTTTATTATTATTATTTAAATACAAAATAAATCTTTCACAATAAGGTCACTTGCATGATGTGATGGCACCGCTGTAACTACCTCTCTGTCCCTTTATATGTCCAGCACAAAAACACAGTTAGGCGACTAGGTGCTAGGCGACATGTAAAATCACCTTGAATCACCCCCCTGTCCACGGCCCCTACATCTCCACAACCCTGTACGTTTGGTAACATTTAAAGCCAAAGTATGTGAAATACAAACTACAACCAATTATTATCCTCACCAAAGAAGACTGTGTGGCAGGTTCTCTTTAAATATCTTTCCCGTGAGCCTTCGGACCCCCCCTCCCCCATGTAAATGATAAAGTAACAATAAACTCCAGTAAACCTTGTTCATCAAAACAATGCTAAAAAATAAAAAACAGACGGCTAGTGTATAAGCTAAAGGAAAACTGGCATTAAAAGCACTTGCGCCAAAGCGACAGAGAGTGTTTATATATCTTAACCTTTATACTGGGGGCATATTGTCTATGCGCGGCCAAAACAACATACAACTGCAAGCAGAACTGCTGCATATACATCTGTTCTGAGAGAAGCTATAAGGCTGAAGGGGCAAAATAGGATTTTAAAGAGCAGTGAGCCCCCCCTCCACCCCCCGTATTCCAAATGGCTGGACTGGCCAAGACCAAAAGATCTATAAGCAAGTGGTGGAACTTTAGTACCGTGGTTATAGTGCACCGCCAAGATGGAAAGATGTATAAATCTGGTGCTGTGCGATGGGACATACACTGGCGGACAAATATGGTACCAAATGCTTTTGGTTCTGGGCAGGAGCCCTATGGTGGAGCTGCTGCCATTTTTATCCAAGGGAGAGACTGGTTAGAGGTGATAAACAATGATCACCCAAGAGGTTTGTATGTTGAGGAAGCACGGATTCATTTTGGCTATGGTTCCCAACAACTTTCGGAACAAGGGCCCCCCATCCACAAGGCAGCGGTGAGAGAAGCACAATGCACTATTATCCGGAACATATATTTAGCCAAGGAAACAGAATAACTGCATGTCTAAAATACATCGGTAAAAGCAGCAAATGGATTCAATAAGAATGATCCAATGTTTATCGGCTGTCCATTTCCCCACCCCACCGCGGGGGTCCACAATGCACACATGCACACACACAGCTTTGGAAAACACCGCAAAGGCCGGCAGGATCTCAGGAGGCAACTCCTTCTACGTAGTTGGCCGGATAGAGTCCGGTTCTCCCGCTCAGTAGACGTCCCCTGCACCAGCCCTGGTCATCCTCCGAGCCGATCTTCATGAGCTCTTCTCCTGAGGAAGAGACATACAGAAATGCAGGAACCAGAGGTAGAAGAAATGATAAAACCCTACACAACCAGGTTCCATATGATTTTCAGAACATACATGGTGGCCCCAAGAATCCTAACCTATATCTACTTACCTTGGTTATCATTTGGTTTATTGAGGACAACCATTTCAAAAACATGTCATCTGCTGACGCACCATGTCCGCCAGTGTATGGTACGTCGGCTGATGGCCCAAAAAAGCAGAACAAAATACCACGTAAATATAGGCTACAAAGAAAGATACACAATAGAAATAATGATAAAAAATGAAGCCACATGTCAACTGGGGGTCGATGACCATGACAACCAGATAGCATTTTCCATTGCAGAGATTTACATTTAAAGAATAGTCCATGTCTATGTACTGGGGTCAGTGACCCTAACAACCAGATAGCATTTTCCATTGGCAATTAAAGAATAGCCCAGTGATTGGTTGCTACGGGTTACTAGACCCAGAGCAAACGTTGTACATTTTATGACACAGCCTAGTCTTGTTAGCTCAAACTGACATAGCAAAAACCCATGTCTTGCTCCTCACATCTAATAATCATTTTGGAGCTTGACGGCACATTAAAAATAGTGCCAAGCGTGGGAGTCATGCGTGACTCACCGTGACTGTAGCTTTCATAACGACTGCACAAAGAGGAGTGTGACATCTCGGCACGCTATGATTTGCCTTCTTATTGGGCAGTTAAAGAGAAACGGGCCACAAGGGAACTTTCCTTTTCCCCATATTGAACAACATTTCAGAGTGGAAGGATTAAAGGAAGACCCATTACAACTGCATTAGACACAGGGCAATGTGCTGCTAACTCATTCCAAACAATGAGCAGGAAGTGGTCAGCTGTTTGAAAGGAGGGTTGTGATTGGTAGTTTTCAGACTCAGGCAAATGCAATGCCCTTTATTCCATTACCATAATGTAGAAAGAAACTCCTTAAAGAAGAACCCTATTTGATAAACAAAAGTGTCATACATACCCCTGATCCATCTAGTCTACTGAGCACTAAGAGCAACCTCAGTTATGTTTTTTACCTTTATACTATGTAACCAAACTTGCTGTTTTTTCCCCAGGCAACTGCAGAACCTGGGAAGCCAGGAGCTCCATCAGATCACGCCAACTTTGATACCTTTATCATGGTTCCACATCAAACTGTGTGGCACTGGGGCACAGGAGTAATGCTACACATGCACTTAGGCCCCATGGAACATGGAGGCCACATTCAGGTGCTTCTCCGCTGGATGGGAATATGCTGATGTGCCATGGGCCTTAGCATCACTGTGGCACAATGGATGGTCCAATGGTGGATGCTCCTGTGTTCATTTCAGCCATAGCTTTGTGCAGGAGGCTGGACCGTGACTGAATTAGTGTCGTGTTAATGAAAGGTGGTAGGGAGAAGTAGCAAGGAGCGTGCATCATGCACAACTGTCTGCCTGGAGGCTTTGCCTTATGCCTGGTACATGCACTAGACTATGGCCAGGGTCATGGAGGGTAAGGGCAAAGGGACATGCCTGTAGGGAGGAGACGGAGAGGAAGTTATGGGAAAGGTTAGTGTCTGTACCTGCCGTAAAGCTCAGCTCGTCAGCCTCCTGGCCCGTGTAATCATACAGAGCTCGCACGCGCACGCCCTCTACCTGTGACACCTCCCGGCCATTGCTGTCCATTGACTTTTTAGGACTGTCGTCTTCCGACCACTCAGATCCATCGTCTTTGCCAGTACTGCAGAAAGGAAAGGGTCAGTGTATAAAACATTAATAGGCAAGAATACTACCCAATGGGCTGGCACTTTGATATACAAGAAGAATGAAAATGACACTTAGAGGAGTGATCACTGGGATTCAACCTGGGCCATTTGCCCAGATTGGATAATATCCAACAAAGTGGATAAAATCATTTTAAAGCATTTAAGGAACATACAGGGAACCGAAAATGACTACATGGGGCAAGTAAACTATAATTAAAAACACATATAAACAATGACGCAGAGAAAGAAGAAATTTTTTGGATCACCACTATTTACTATGGAAGGAAACACCCAAAGGAATGAGAGGTAGGTCCAGGTAGGTCCATTGTTTGTTTATAGTGTATAAAGGCCTGCATTCTGCTGTGCAACCAGCAGGGGATGTTGTAAGCCAGAAATAAGAGCGAAATCAGAACCTCCAGACCCTTCACCACTGTAGTTGATCAGACACCCAAATCAGCGGCAGGGATAGTGAAGGGAAAATTTCAGAGAAGGAGTGAAGGTTCCCACGCCTCTGCAAGGGCAGATAGGGCGAGCTATACTGACTCTGAGTGCGGGGTGTCCGTTAGAGTGGCATAGAAATCCTGGTCTTCATCGGTGTAGGCAAACCTGAGGGGGGTTTTAAACACATTCTGAGCTCAACACGAGAACCTACAACTGCTCTGAACAACCTCCCGGCTGAACCCACTGATCCACGTCATTATATAATATATTATATTCGTACACGGTATGAGCTTCAAGTGAGCATTAGCAATACGGCTCTGTAGGGATGAGCAGGTTGTTGCCTCTTTAGCACCGCTCAGCCTATGTGCTTCCCTGCCAGTAAGTCATTTTGCCTGGTCATGTGCTCAGAAAGGCCAGCACTTCATGCTTTCTGGCAGGCTATTGTTTCTCCTACTCAATGTAACTGGAGGAGTTGCAGTGGGACTCGGATTTGTACTATTGAGTGCTGTTCTCTGGTTACCTTCCCACTGCTCTATTTTTAGGCTGCTGGGATGGGGGGGAAGGGTGACCCCTGAAATGAAGTGATTGTTTTAAAAAAAGGCTTTAGTTGCTCACATTTTTATGCAATCTTTTTGTTCAGCCCACTGAATTAAAGCTGAAAGTCTGCAGTTCAACTGCATCTGAGTTGTTTTATTTAATATTCATTGTGGTAATGTACAGAACCAAAATTAGAAAAAAAAAGTTGTCCTTCCAAATATTTATGGACCTTACTGTATATATATTTACAGGGCAGGTAACAATGCCCAGGGCAATTGAGTAGAATGTTTCTTACCCTCTGTTCAGCTGTTGGGTGGGTGTCCCTGCTGATACTCCGTCCCGTGCCGGCAGGATACCAGTAAGGGTCACTTCTTCCACGTTCTTATTGCTCCGCTCCTTCTTACTGATGGTTCTCTGCGTCTCTGGGGACCATTCCTGCAATAAGGAGTCAATTACACCATTCGCCACTGCATGGAATTAATGGCCTACACCATTGCCTTCAGCTCATACCATGGACCACCTGTCCCAAATGACCCCAGCTGGATATCTTTAACGTACCTCAAACTGTGGCCAGTTCATGGCCATGCTCGGCCCGTGAGTGTTACGCCACCATTTCAGGTCCTGCTGATCGTCCGCAGCTTGAATGCTTTGGTACAGATCTTTGTACAGAACATGGAAGCTGGAAAAGTCATACCAAGAGATGGAGTCAGATTCACAACTTTGGCTAAAGCTTCCCTGCTCTCCATATTGATGCTCTCTAGTTCAGTCCTGTGATTGGTGGATGTGTGAATAGCAGAATAACCAGACTGTAGGGGGTGATGTTGTTCAACCCAATCCGAAAGGCCAAAAGGAGAAGGTGAACCTACCCTATGGCCCTCACCTACTGACATGGTGCCTGGGATAAGCACATTCTATGCAGCTATAGTATAAATATATAAATAACAGCCACTATCTCACAAAATACAAGGGGGAGACAGGCGGTTACCTGTCCTTGCTGGAGAGATCGAGGTGCTTGTGAAGGTCCAGCAACATCTCCTTGAAGAAGCGCAGGCGTTTCTGCTCAGCTTCCTGGCAGCTTTCGAAGGCCTGCTCCATGTCTTCCATATAGCGGGGGTTGTACCGGTTCAGCTCCTCCAGGGCCTTCTCGTACAAACCCTTATTCTGCCAACCGGAGGGAGATGCACAATGCAACATTAAGTGTTCAGAGTGAATTAATCATTCATTTTCTCCCTTGGATTCTATGAAGGTGTTGCTTGTAATTTCAGCCTTGCATAATTTGCTATTGTCTGTCTAATGTGGTTGTTAGCCAAGAGACAGATGACTAAGAAAGTGTCTTGGCCAAATTTATAACCAGCGCCACCCTTTTACCCCCAGTGACACCGTGTTAGATAGGCTGCCCATTCTCACCTTCTCTACCTCCTGGTTGCACTTTTCCACGCGGTCTTGCAGTTTGCGCAGCTGTTCCTGCGACACAGTCGAGTCCGCCTTGGAGTGATCCTCTCGTACCTGGGCCGCCCTTTCATCCTTACGGGCCACGTGGTAGTGCTTTTTAGCTTCTTCTACCTGAGAGTTTAGAAGTGAAACAGTGGCTAGGCTGCACATTATGGAAACAGACCTGGTAATGTTTATCCTTTATTCTATGTAGTGCGGACATACGGACATACCATATAGCCACGGACTCCCTCCTAGGTATGTGCCCTTCCCCTGCCCTCCTTGCACACTTACATCCTTGAGCTTTTTCACCCATGGCTTCTGGGCCTTGCTGAAACTCTCCTCCGCTTCCTTTGACTCCCGGAAACCTCCAATCATCTGCTTGTGAAAGGCCTCCTTCTGCCAATCCCGCACCTTCCCACTGTCCTCGTCCCATATCTGGTTCCGCAGCTCTGTATGGATCTCACTCAGCTTCTCTGCAGCAGTCAGGAACGCCTGCCAGGACTTCTCCAGGGTGCCATACTGAGGCCCTGCAGGCACAGAAAGCAGCCATATTGCATTGCCAAATTTCAGATTAACAATGAAAAATCCTATCTGATCCCTACTGTAAGCAGCAGTCCTGTCCTGCTTTATGGCTGAGATTCTAGCTATCTGTATAACAGAACATTCTGTCCCAGTGGCTGCACAGATCCTGTCTGATCCTATTTAGATCACATCTCTGGTGCCTGTGATGATAGAAGGGCAAGCGTCTCTCACTTTTTCTCTACAAAGTAAAATCAGTTAGAGAGTTACAAAAATATCAGATATGCAGAACAACTTGTTTTAAATTATTTATCTTGTTTTCCCTCGAGGCTTGAAATGTTACATGAAAAATGTAAATGTTGGTATTTATCATTTCAGAAAACTGAAACTGACACCTTTTTTTATAAGCAAAATCTCCTCTTAAAGAAAAATTCATAAACAACCTCAACGCTCCATATAACTAAACAAAAACAACAACATATTTAAAATACATAATAATAAGAAATGAGAACTGTCTGCTGGTGTCTCACCCTTTGCCAGAGAATTCCTCCATTTATTGCTCCAGTCGGAAAGCTGTTGTGAGTAGCTCTTTTCGATCTTGGCTCTCTCGCGGAAACAACTGACTAGGTCGTTGCACAGCCGGTTCCCGTCCTCGATCCGTTTGACAGTGCGGCGGTAATTGCCGGCCTAAACACAGAGAGGTGTGTATATACATAGAAGTGCTGGGACACAGGAGAACACATATATATATATATATATATATATATATATATATATATATATATATATATATATATATATATATATATATATATATATATATATATATATAGTGGATGAGTTGCATATATATGATAATATATGATACTCAGAGTTCCCTGTATAATTCAGCCTGCAGCCTTGTGTCTTTATATGGTCACAGAACTCCTCAGGGTAGAGTCCTGCAGCGGGTCTGGTACCCGCAAAAACTTGTGGTACCCTGCGGGTTGAACTTCCGGGTGCGGGTCGGTGGTTCTGCGGGTTGTGGGTCAGGCTGCAGGCCTTCTCAATAGCAATATTTACTCCTTTTTTCTGGTCATGTCTACTTCAGATGACGTCACGTCCGGTTTACAACGACAGCACTTCCTGTTTTACTCCTTTTTTTCTGATCACGTCTACTTCCGATGATGTACTTGCGGGTCGGGTAGCGGTTCCAAGTGGGTAAGAATGCGGGTTGTGGATTGCAGGTTGCAGGTACGGGTCGGGTACTGGTCCCAAAAAATGGACCCGTGCAGGACTCTACCTCAGTGACTTCTAATATCCTTATCATTTACAGTAGGAGGTACATTATCCCTTATAATACATGAGTGATACTCAGAGTTCCCTGTATAACTCAGCCTGCAGCCTCGTGCCTTTATATGGTCACAGAACCACTCAGTGACTTCTAATATCCTTATTTACAGTAGGGGGTACATTATCCCTTATAATACATGAGTAGAGATGGCGCGAACTGTTCGCCGGCGAACTTGTTCACGCGAACATCGGGTGTTCGCGCTCGCCGGAAGTTCGCGAACGTCGCGCGACGTTCGCCATTTTGGGTTCGCCATTGTTGGCGCTTTTTTTTGCCCTCTCACCCCAGACCAGCAGGTACATGGCAGCCAATCAGGAAGCTCTCCCCTGGACCACTCCCCTTCCCTATAAAAACCGAAGCCCTGCAGCGTTTTTTCACTCTGCCTGTGTGTGCTGAAGAGATAGTGTAGGGAGAGAGCTGCTGCCTGTTAGTGATTTCAGGGACAGTTGAAAGTTTGCTGGCTAGTAATCGTGTTGATACTGCTCTGTTATTGGAGGGACAGAAGTCTGCAGGGGTTTGAGGGACATTTAAGCTTAGGTAGCTTTGCTGGCTAGTAATCTACCTTCTACTGCAGTGCTCTGTATGTAGCTGCAGTGGGCAGCTGTCCTGCTTCTGATCTCATCTGCTGACTGCTGCAATAACAGTAGTCCTTGTAAGGACTGCTTTTATTTATTTTTTTGTTGTTTTACTACTACTACTACTACTACTACTACTATAAGAGCCCAGTGCTATTAGTCTAGCAGTGTTGGGGAGTGGGACTGGTGTGCTAATCTGCTGCTCCTAGTAGTTCAGCAGCACCAACTGTAATTTTTTTTTTTTTAATATTCATTTTTTTTTTATTTTACTTTTTTTCATTTTACTACCGCTGTAGTAGTGTATAAGTTGACCTTTTAGGCATTATTTGCCCTGTAGGCATTTTTTGCCCAGTGTGTTATTCAACCAACTGCCATCTAGCTGTGTGACCTTGTTCACATTCTGTCTAAATATCCATAATATTACCGTCTCCAGAAAAAACACCGGAGTGACTTTTTTCAAGCAGCCATAATAAATTTTACGTAATCCGTATCCATCGCTGTAGTAGTGTATAAGTTGACCTTTTAGGCATTATTTGCCCTGTAGGCATTTTTTGCCCAGTGTGTTATTCAACCAACTGCCATCTAGCTGTGTGACCTTGTTCACATTCTGTCTAAATATCCATAATATTACCGTCTCCAGAAAAAACACCGGAGTGACTTTTTTCAAGCAGCCATAATATATTTTACGTAATCCGTATCCATCGCTGTAGTAGTGTATAAGTTGACCTTTTAGGCATTATTTGCCCTGTAGGCATTTTTTGCCCAGTGTGTTATTCAACCAACTGCCATCTAGCTGTGTGACCTTGTTCACATTCTGTCTAAATATCCATAATATTACCGTCTCCAGAAAAAACACCGGAGTGACTTTTTTCAAGCAGCCATAATAAATTTTACGTAATCCGTATCCATCGCTGTAGTAGTGTATAAGTTGACCTTTTAGGCATTATTTGCCCAGTGTGTTATTCAACCAACTGCCATCTAGCTGTGTGACCTTGTTCACATTCTGTCTAAATATCCATAATATTACCGTCTCCAGAAAAAACACCGGAGTGACTTTTTTCAAGCAGCCATAATATATTTTACGTAATCCGTATCCACCGCTGTAGTAGTGTATACGTTGATCTTGTGGGCATTATTTGCACAGTGTTTTCTTCAAACCGCCATCTAGCTGTGTGAGCTTGTTCACATTTTGTCTAAATATTGATAATATTATCGTCTCTAGAAAAACCACTTGAGTTACTTTTTTTCAAGCAGCATTCTTATATTTTACGTAATCCGTATCCACCGCTGTGTATACGTTGACCTTGTAGGCATTATTTGCACACTGTTTTCTTCAAACCGCCATCTAGCTGTGTGAGCTTGTTCACATTTTGTCTAAATATTGATAATATTATCGTCTCTAGAAAAACCACTTGAGTTACTTTTTTTCAAGCAGCATTCTTATATTTTACGTAATCCGTATCCACCGCTGTGTATACGTTGACCTTGTAGGCATTATTTGCACACTGTTTTCTTCAAACCGCCATCTAGCTGTGTGAGCTTGTTCACATTTTGTCTAAATATTGATAATATTATCGTCTCCAGAAAAACCACTTGAGTTACTTTTTTTCAAGCAGCATTCTTATATTTTACGTAATCCGTATCCACCGCTGTGTATACGTTGACCTTGTAGGCATTATTTGCACACTGTTTTCTTCAAACCGCCATCTAGCTGTGTGTATTATCGTTTCCAGAAAAACCAACTGAGTTTTTGTTGTTGTTGTTTTTTTAAAAATAATGCCAGGCAAAGGCAGGCCGCCACGCAGAGGCCGTGCTAGGGGCCATGCTGCTATGCAATCCTGTGGCCCTAGCAAATTGCCCAGTTTTAAAAAGCCAATGACCCTGAACTCCCAAAATGCTGAAGAGGTAGTTGACTGGCTTACACAGCACACCCCATCCTCTACCGTTTCTAACTTTACCACAACATCCTCCTCAGCCTCCACTGCTATGGCCACCCCACGTAACACTTCCTCCACCACCGGTGCCCCTTCTTCACTGGAGTCAGAGGAGTTATTTTCCCATGAGTTTCTTGAACTGAGTAATGCGCAACCATTATTGGCAGAAGAAGATGAAGGAGATGAGGACGTTACACCAGATTTAATTCTGGCAGAGAACACGACAGAGATGGACATAATGATGAGTGATGAGGAGGAGGTCCCCGCTGCTGCTTCCTTCTGTGATGTGTCAGAAGAAATTGATGCATCTGAGGAGAATGATGATGAGGAGATTGATGTTTTGTGGGTGCCTAGTAGAAGAGAGCAAGAGGAGGGTAGTTCAGATGGAGAGACGGAGAGTCAGAGAGGCAGTAGGAGAATAAGACTTAGAAGAAGCAGGGAGGACAGCCCGCAGGGATCAGTAGGGCAACAACATGTATCGGCACCTGTATTCAGCCGGCCAACGCACCCGCCATTGCCGCCAACTTCTACTGTTACCGCCAGATCGCACACTTCCAAAAAGTCAGCAGTGTGGGATTTTTTTAATGTGTGTGCCTCTGACAAAAGCATTGTAATTTGCAATGAGTGCAGTCAGAAACTGAGCCTTGGTAAGCCCAACAGCCACATAGGTACAACTTCTATGCGAAGGCACATGAGCGGCAAGCACAAAGCACTTTGGGAGCAACACCTCAAAGGCAACAGGCAAACTAAAAGCCACACTCCTTCTGGTCCAGCATCTTACTGCTCTACCTCTGCTCTCCTTGACCCATCTGAACCACCCTCCACTCCGCCTTCCACCTTGACCACCTGTTCCCATTCCCAGTCATCTGCCACCAGCCAAGTTTCTGTGAAGGCCATGTTTGAGCGTAAGAAGCCAATGTCTGACTGTCACCCCCTTGCCCGGCGTCTGACAGCTGGCTTGTCTGCACTCTTAGCCCGCCAGCTTTTACCATACCAGCTGGTGGACTCTGAGGCCTTCCGCAAATTTGTAGCAATTGGGACACCGCAGTGGAAGGTACCCAGCCGCAATTTTTTTTCTAAAAAGGGAATACCACACCTGTACCAACATGTGCAGAGCCAAGTTACCGCATCTCTGTCACTTAGTGTTGGGCCAAAGGTCCATATGACTACTGACGCATGGTCCTCCAAGCATGGTCAGGGCAGGTATGTCACCTACACTGCCCACTGGGTGAACTTGGTAATGGCTGGGAATGGGAAGCAGGGAATGGGTAGCTCAACAACAGTGGAGTTGGTGTCACCGCCACGGATTGCACGCGGTTCTGCCACCACCTCTACTCCTCCATCGCTCTCTACCTCGTCTTCTTCCTCTTCTTCTTCTTACTCTGCTGCTGGGTCCTCCTTCTCCTCCTCCACACCTGTGCACCCCCAGCTCCCCCTAGGCTATTCGACGTGCCAGGTACGCCGTTGTCACGCTGTCTTGGGGATGACGTGCCTGGAAAGCAAAAACCATACCGGATCTGTACTCCTGTCATCTCTGCAGTCACAGGCCGATCGGTGGCTGACCCCACACCAACTGCAGATCGGAAAAGTGGTGTGTGACAATGGAAGCAATCTGTTGGCAGCGTTGAGACTGGGAAATTTAACACATGTGCCCTGCATGGCACATGTGTTAAATTTAATAGTCCAACGTTTTGTCTCCAAGTACCCAGGATTCCAGGACGTTCTCACCCAGTCCAGAAAGGTGTCGGCCCATTTCAGACGTTCCTACACAGCCATGGCACGCCTTGCTGACATTCAGCAGCGCTACAACATGCCAGTCAGGCGTTTGATTTCTGACAGCCAGACTCGCTGGAATTCAACGCTCCTTATGTTGGAACGTCTGCTGCAACAACATAGGGCCGTCAACGAGTACCTTTTTGAACTGGGTGGTAGGACTGGATCTGCAGAGCTGGGGATTTTTTTCCCCCGTTACTGGGTGCTTATGCGCGATGCCTGCAGGCTCATGCGACCTTTTGAAGAGGTGACAAATATGGTCAGTCGCACCGAAGGCACCATCAGCGACCTAATACCCTTCGCTTTCTTCCTGGAGCGTGCCGTGCGACGAGTGACAGATGAGGCTGTAGACCAGCGTGACGAGGAGCTGGAAGCGCACGATTTATGGTCGGAATCACCAGAACGAACCCAGGCACCTGCTGCAACGCAGGGAGAGGTGCCAGAAGTGGAGTCAGAGGAGGAAGGTGGCTTTGTGGAGGAGGAGGAGGAGGACCAACAGGAGCAGGCTTCCCAGGGGGCTAGTGGTGACCTTTTGGGGACCCCTGGTCTTGTACGTGGCTGGGGGGAGGAGACCGTGGATGATGCAGTCCTTGATAATGAGGAAGCGGAGATGGATAGCTCTGCATCCAACCTTGTGAGAATGGGGTCTTTCATGCTGTCATGCCTGTTGAAGGACCCCCGTATCAAGAGGCTTAAGGAGAAGGACCTGTACTGGGTCGCAACGCTACTAGACCCTCGGTACAAGCATAAAGTGTCAGAAATGTTACCAACATACCACAAGTCCGAAAAGATGCGGCATTTACAAACCAGCCTGCAAAACATGTTGTACAATGCTTTTAAGGGTGATGTCACTTCAGGAACTCATCAACATTCCAGGGGCAGAGGTGCCAGTAATCCTGCCACGAGCACACCTGCAAGGACAAAGCCCTTTGGCCGGTCTGTAACGTCAGACATGCAAATGTTTTTCTGTCCAAGGCAGCGCCACGACCCTTCTGGATCCACCCTCAAAGAACGCCTCGACCGGCAGGTAGCGGACTACCTGGCATTAACTGCAGATATCGACACTCTGAGGAGCGATGAACCCCTGGACTACTGGGTGCGCAGGCTTGATCTGTGGCCAGAGCTGTCACAATTTGCCATGAACCTCTTGTCTTGCCCAGCCTCAAGTGTGCTCTCAGAAAGGACCTTCAGTGCAGCAGGAGGGATTGTAACTGAGAAGAGAACTCGCCTAGGTCACAAAAGTGTCGATTACCTGACCTTTATTAAAATGAATGAGGGGTGGATCTCGGAGGGTTACTGCACGCCGGAAGACTTGTTCTGACTTCTATGCAGCTGTCCTTCTCTTCAAGCCTCATGACTCCACACACAGCTGTCCTTTAGCGTCCTCCTCCCTCCGCCACCGTTACAAACTAGGGTGCAAACCCTACTGGTTTAATTTTTTCTGGCCTCTGTGCTTCAGTGGCTGCAACCAAAAAAACTGGGCAAACAATGTCTACAAGGTCAACGTATGGCGAAAAATGACTATTTTCAGCATTTATATGGCATATTTTTTCTGGCAACTGTGCTTCAGTGGCTGCGTCCAAAAAAATGCATATTTTCTGCATTTATATGGCATAATTTTTCTGGCCTCTGTGCTTCAGTGGCTGCAACCAAAAAAATTTATATTTTCAGCATTTATATGGCATAATTTTTCTGTCAACTGTGCTTCAGTGGCTGCGACCAAAAAAATGCATATTTTCTGCATTTATATGGCATAATTTTTCTGGCCTCTGTGCTTCAGTGGCTGCAACCAAAAAAATTTATATTTTCAGCATTTATATGGCATAATTTTTCTGTCAACTGTGCTTCAGTGGCTGCGACCAAAAAAATGCATATTTTCTGCATTTATATGGCATAATTTTTCTGGCCTCTGTGCTTCAGTGGCTGCAACCAAAAAAATTTATATTTTCAGCATTTATATGGCATAATTTTTCTGGCAACTGTGCTTCAGTGGCTGCGACCAAAAAAATGACTATTTTCAGCATTTATATGGCATATTTTTTCTGGCAACTGTGCTTCAGTGGCTGCGTCCAAAAAAACTGGGCAAACAATGCCTACAAGGTCAACGTATGGCAGTTGTTTAAAGAGAACAGTAGATTACTAGCCAGCAAAGCTACCTAAGCTAAAATGTCCCTCAAATCCCTGCAGACTTCTGTCCCTCCAATACAGAGCAGTATCAAGCAGATTACTAGCCAGCAAACTTACTATCATCTGTCCCTGAAATCACTAACAGCTCTCCCCCTACACTATCTCTTCCAAGCACACACAGGCAGATTTTTCAGATACATTTTTGCCCTTGATCCCCCTCTGGCATGCCACTGTCCAGGTCGTTGCACCCTTTAAACAACTTTAAAATCATTTTTCTGGACAGAAATGTCTTTTTTAGATGTTAAAGTTCGCCTTCCCATTGAAGTCTATGGGGTTCGCGAACCGTTCGCGAACCGCTCGCATTTTTGCGCAAGTTCGCGAATATGTTCGCGAACTTTTTTTCCGACGTTCGCTACATCCCTATACATGAGTGATACTCAGAGTTCCCTGTATAACTCAGCCTGCAGCCTTGTGCCTTTATATGGTCAAAGAATCCCTCAGTGACTTCTAATATCCTTATCATTTACAGTAGGGGGTACATTATCCCTTATAATACATGAGTGATACTCAGAGTTCCCTGTATAACTCAGCCTGCAGTCTTGTACCTTTATATGGTCACAGAACCCCTCAGTGACTTCTAATATCCTTATCATTTACAGTAGGGGGGTACATTAAACAAATGCACCAAGATGTCGGGCTGAATAGTCTGCTAAGCCTCTCACCTCCCAGAAGCTGCCCGATGCAGCCCCACCTCCACTGCTGTCCTCTGCCATAGCTGTGGATTTCTTGCAGCACAGAATGGTTGCAGATTAGCCGGGCACTGTAAGGAGAGGGAAGATACATGAGTTGGCACAAGGAAACACAAAGATGCCGGGTTTTGGGAAAGGGATTTTGGCGCAGTTAAAGCTACACACACGCAAATTCCCCAGAACTATTTATAGGCCCCTGGTAACACTTTCCGTAGACCAAGTCTCCCTATTCACATTTGGGATCTGGGTTCCCTGGAGCCCTTGATGGTGCCAACACGTGTATGACTTGGTTGGCCATGGTGCAAAGGTGTTTCAACCCACAATGCAATTGTCTTTCCCAGCATTCCAGAGTTCTACATATATAAATGCCCAAATTCCACTGCCTGTTGCTTTCTATGACAAAGGCCAGTCCCTTTCAGGAAACACCAAGTATAAATATTTACTGTTGATTGAGCCAGAGGTTCTGCTCCGTAACATTCCTGCAGCATTTCACGCAGAGCTCACGGCATGTTTCACCTTGAGGTGCCCGGGGAATGCGGCCAAGAAATATGCACTCGGCACAGGTAAAGGATACAAGCATATTCTAGTTTTATATTTCTACTTATACACGGTCGGTTCTGCAGAGGCCAATTTGCATTTAATTCTTATGTGTGTGTATTACCATACTGCTTGCTCACCTAAAGGATTATCATGCAAATTCCTTAATTTTTAATTATTTCTGCACTAGAAATAGGCCCCCTGTGCAAAAGTCTTGAACACCTCCCCAGTAATGACTACTACATATTTATTGTAAATGATTCTACTTTATTTATATGACATGTGCCCCTTGATTTTAATGGGCGTCCAATGTTGTCGGCGTCAAAGTTGTCGCTGGCGTCAATTTTCGCCAATTTTTCGCCCGTTTTGCAGGAAATTCCCAAAATCATGGCGAAGCGAAACGGGGCAAAGTCGCCCATCACTAGATATGAATTAAAATGGATAGGTACATGTAATTCTGCCACTGAAAAAAATACATTCATTCCTCATTTTGACAATGTCTTGTAAATGTAATTTTTCTGTTCTCCACCCTGGTGATTGCGACTCTTGAAGCGATGTAGCAGGGTTTATGTTCCCTTTGCCACACTCCTTGTTTAATTGCCACCTGGGTGGGCCACAATTACAGGCAGCAACCTTTTCATCCATTGTGTAGGAAATGGAGATGGGGAGGGGGGCAGATTATATTTGGTACGTTCCATATAGAACTGCAACAATCGGAATGGGATTGGGAGTCCCACAACCCCTCTGCTAAACAAGATGACGGCCAAAGTCCCCCCTTCCCCCCCGTGCCTTGATATTAAAAACTCAGACACTCCAAGAACGGAAACTGCTCTCGGTCCCAAAATAAACATTGAACACAGGCCTAAAATATCAGCACCTGCTGCCAGCCATGAGAAAGGCCCCTGAGAAGAAGCCCTCCAGCCCGAAGCTGCCTGTGACCCCCTGGAAAGGGCAATGCCAAGATTAGGGGATTAAACAGGCTTCGGTGTGAAATCCAAGTATTTTAATGACATAAATACACTTGGCTTGTTGGCCATAGAGACTCCACAATAGTCCTGAACCGCAGACCCCAAAAATGAGGAAGGTTTACTGGAAACTGGGTTGGATTTTGGGTAGATCAGGGGTTGGGTGGGGATAACTGGGGGCGGCCCAGCAACTCTGCATGTAGAAAGCAGGTATTGGAAATTAGTAAGCAATCTCAGTGCAGGGGACTAATACTTAAAAACAAGGAAGGGGTTTAGTTCCCCTTTAAGGTGTCTGTATGGCACTCCAGCAGAAAGTAGTCAGTCAGCCCTTATGTTCTATACAGGCTCCTCTATTTACCGTTGTCCCAGAGTGCAAATAGCACCCAAATAACTCTCTACAGCAGTGGGGTATTTAAATTGTGATTTTATACAAATCAACTAACAAAAACCCAAGGGCTCAATTAAATTGAGATCATTACTAATTTGCACCAGTGCAGTTGCCCACAGGAACCAATCAGATCTTAGCTTTAATCTTCTCTTACTGTATCTTCTTTTATTGCAGCAGTGCATCTGTGTTACTGGAGCAGAGAGAGCCCACAAATAACACAGGGCCCCAGTTCCACAAGACCACTGCCCAAAACACCCACTTTATACCAGTCCAAGAGCAAACATCACACACCACCAGTGTTCCAGAGCATATAAATCACACTAACAACCTTATTGTTTCAAAAGGTGGAATTCTACTGTTCCACAGCATATAATGCACCACTATAATCCTGCTGTTGCAAAACATATACTGCACCACTAGAATCCTACCGTTCCAGAGCATACAGTATACTGCACCCCTAGAACCCTACTGTTCCAGAGCATGTACTGCACAATTATAACCCTTCTGTTCCAGAGCATGTACTGCACAACTATAACCCTTCTGTTCCAGAGCATGTACTGCACAACTATAACCCTTCTGTTCCAGAGCATGTACTGCACAACTATAACCCTTCTGTTCCAGAGCATGTACTGCACAACTATAACCCTTCTGTTCCAGAGCATGTACTGCACAACTATAACCCTTCTGTTCCAGAGCATGTACTGCACAACTATAACCCTTCTGTTCCAGAGCATATACTGCACCACTAGAACCCTACTGTTCCAGAGCATATACTGCACCAGCAGAACTCTACCGTTCCAGAGCATAAACTGCACCACTACAACTAGGGATGCACCGAATCCACTATTTTGGATTTGGCCGAATCCCCGAACCCTTAGTGAAAGATTCGTCTGAATACCGACCTGAATCCAACCCCTAATTTGCATATGCATATGGCCGAATCCTACTGAAAAAGGCCGAATCCCGAACCAAATCCTGGATTCGGTGCATCCCTAACTAGAACCCCCACTGTTCCAGAGCATAAACTGCATCACTAGAACCCCACTGCTCCAGAGCATATACTGCACCACTAAAACCCCACTGTTCCAGAGAATATACTGCACCACTAGGACCCTACTGTTGCAGAGTATATAATGCACCACTAGAACTTTACCATTCCAGAGCATAAACTGCACCACTAGAACCCCACTGTTCCAGAGCACATACTGCACCACTAGGACCCCACTGTTCCAGAGAACATACAGAACCTCTAAAGCACATATAGCACCCAAAAAGCTTTCCTATTCCAGAGCCTTCCTGTGCTGATATATTACTGGGCCCCACAGCAAATTATTTTTCAGGCCTCCAAAATGTTTAGGTTGACTTTTTTACCAACATTTATTGAAACTGGTTATGAATTAGGGCCTTATGGGGCCTTATACCTCCTGGGCCCCCCTGCAGTCTCCAGGTCTGCTTTTTCTATAGTTACACCCCTGAGAACAAGTATAGCACCCACAGAACCATACCATTTCACACATCACTGTTTCACCGAATGTCATTCATTTCAGATCATCTGCAGCATGTAACAAAGCAAAGTAAGTTAACACACCCCAAGTTGTAATGTTCCAGAGCACACCATGCAAATACTAATCCAGAACAAAAACTTCCAGAGAGGGCACATTGCACATTCTGTGCCCAGTGGTTCCAAAGAACACAGAGTTCACCCAAAGACTTGGGATGTTCCAGAGGGCACAAGGGAAACACACAGAGTTCTTTGTTCCGAAAAAGACCAGAGACTTAAATCCCAGAGTGGACAAAACTCAAGATGCGACGCCTAACACTAATTTATCAATAGGGTGCAGCACGGGCAGCATCTACAGGCATGGCACCCACTCACTGCTCCGAGATGCTGGCCAAGGAGCACACAGAGCTTGTGTCAGACTCCCCAACAGCAAAGAACTTGGAACAGACCCAGGCTCTGTATATCAGCTCTGCCAATAGGGTGCATGCATGGCTTTATCATAATGATACAGATACTCCTCTAATCATATAGTCATATGGACGTATGGTGATGGGTCCATCTTGCATCATACTTGTATTTATAGCTATGAGGTCACAAGGAGCACATATGGGTTCATGTTCCGGGATGAGCAAGGTCCACACATGGCTTTGGAATTAGGACACAGAGCAGAAACTTTCTGGGGTTGTATTTTTGGAGGAAACTCACTCATGGTCCAAGTTTGCTCTTACCCTACTTAATGAATGACAAGGATACATATAGGAGTAACATTATTGCAACAATCACCCTTTTATGGTTCCAAGACAAAGACTCAACATTTACTCCCAAATGTGACTCTAGCTGGTCTTGAAACTGAGCCTCTCCTTCATTGCGTTGGGGCCCTTACAGAAGACCAACCCAGTTTGGGAACCACAAGCATATACAATCTATAAAGTTTAGGCACACTATTCTGCTCTTAATCTCAGATGTACATTCACACCTTTCTACTGCCAAGGCCAAGATCACATATACAGCTTCATGCTCCCTAACACAAGTGCAAATACATCTAAACTCAAGCGCACATACACCGCTTCTTGCACCCTACCAAACACAAATACAGCTTCCGGCACCCAAGCACAAGTGCACATATATATTTAAATATATACCATGGGACACTTTTATTAACACAAGTGCTAAAATGCACCAGTGCAGTTGCCATTAAAAGCCACTTAGGTTTGATCAGACCCTTACAAGTTGGAAAATGAAGGCAGAGATTTGATACTGGGGCAATTAAGCACCCACTCCCTAGAGATCTTCTGCCGAGTCCACGTACATCCACAGCTTCAAACCCCTAGGCCCCACCATACAAATACAACTACCTGCCCCTAAGGGCAAATTAGATATACACAGCCTTATACTCTCGAAAACCAGAACCAAGGAGGCACACAGCGCCCTGCCCCCCAGCCCCAAATATCACATTTAGGTTTGCCAAGTGTGTGTGTGTTTTCTTCCCAAGTGCAAGCACATACATACAGTGTGTAGAAGTCACATACAAGGATTTATTCGAATCTAAGTAGGAAGCAAACACTTAGCTGCCCCTTGTCAGACACACAGATGTTACACTTTGCACCCAGCACCCTTCAGTATTCACCATACTCACCAAGACAGCACCCTACTGTCAGCACCTGAGTTCCAAATGACATACCTTAGTCAGAAGAAAGCTCTCCGAGCGAGAGGGTGGGAGGGTGCAGGCTTGCACAGACCTGTGCTATTCCCAATCTGCAGAGACACAGGGAGGATGAGAAGTCAGAAGCAGCTGCAGGACGCAGACTCACTCTCACATGATGGCCTACTAAATATGGAGACCCCAATTTAGCCCTGTCCATAATGACTCCTCTGCCACCCCCTAGCAGTGACGCCACCACCAAGCAGTGACACTGGTATCCGTCCCACAATGACACGTAAAATTGAAGCCGTCAGGGAACAGAGCTCAAGAGGGGGGTGTTTGGTCCTAATCTCTTATACATATTTAGTTCAACCACCCCCCTTGACGCCACTTAGAGCCACCTGAACATTAATTCATGAATGTAACCCTATCAGATTTGGTAGTCGTTCAAGGATAGGGCAGTGAGAAAGCAGGCACTGCCCTCTGCATGAGACAGGAGTATTTGGGTTTATAAATTGGCACTTTAACACCTGTAGCTCCCCATTATTTCTCTAGTTGTTAATAAATGACAGTATATCTACCACCATTGTTGCGAGCTGCACATTGGGCAGCTCATTATATATAGACTATATACTATATTTTGCTCATTATTCTCACTATCCCACAAGTACATGCCCTTCCCCTGGCACCATCCTGGTAGAAAGGAGACTCATTACATTCCAGGTTCCAGTAATATATGCAGCCATAGAAAAGTGAGACTCCCTTATAGCGCCACTCCCTTCCATGGCTGCAATGACTTAATTAGAGTGCCAACCCGTGAGCTACAACATTACAGAAATCTAATAACATGGTTACTACTACTATGCGGTACATTCAAAGGATTGGATAGCATGGCATTACGTAAACCCCTAATGCTTCTGGGCGTCCGGAAACAAACCTGTTGTAAGGACTGTGTCCAGCCCAGCCCTGATATTAGATCTCATGGGTGTGAATATAAGTTAAAAAAAAAGCTTTTTTGTGCCCTTTAAAAGTTTGTTGCAGGTTGCAAAACGGGGAGTGACGTCACAATGGTGCACAGAGTCAGCTGTCAGAAAGAGGAGAAACCAGTAGCCGGAGTTATGTGCTCCTCGTGCTTGGTGACATAATTTGGTCTGGGAAATAATGCAAGAGCCGCGCCCGGCAGCAAACAAATGGCATTTTGGGGGTTGGAGCAAATTTAATATCAATGGTCTTGGTCATAATCTATTTTGGATGCAGCGTCTCTGAGACACAGGGCCTTTATTTTAGCCACATACATTCAGTGGTTTTCCCAGAATCAAAATTTCTCATTATGTCGACCCATAAAATAATATATTAATATATTAGGGACACACCGAATCCACTATTTTGGATTCAGCCAAACCCCCGAAACCTTCAAGATTTGATTGAATACTGAACAGAATCCGGATCTTAATTTGCATATGCAAATTAGGGGTGGAAAGGGGAAAGCATTTTTTACTTCCTTGTTTTCTGACAAAAAGTCATGCGATTTCCCTCCCCGTCCCCGTATATATATATATATATATATATATATTTGTTCCTGAAGACGGCTCCAGCGGTCGAGCCAAAACGTTGATTAATAAAAGTTTTTCTATTTTTGTATAAAGACCTGTTGGTCTGGTTTTTTTCTTTTGCTTACTATTACTGTTACATGTAACCAGCACACAGGCATTGTTTTCTTGGTTGTCCATGTGCACCGTGACCATTTGGGGGTGCAGAACAAATATGCTTGGTTTTATTGTATGCCTTCCCAGGATTCATAGTTATATTTTCCGTCTGGTACCCCATGAAGCTTACAGTTGATACCCCAGAATGCCTGCAGGCAACTTTATACTGCACATTCCTTAACATGTGCCCCACCTGACGTGTTGAATCACTCACCGGCCACTTATACGGAGTGTTGTCAGGGCCATATATAGCCATCTAAACCATTCGGCTCTGCACAATGAATGTGGGCTATTCAGTGCCGTATGGTCAATGGCAAAGAGTCACTTCCACTACCCCGCCACCTACTGAGGTTATGCTTCTTCCCGGCTAACAACATTGGCATCCAGTATCATTTTTTACTGATGAATCATAAAATAGTGGTCATCTGTCAATTTTTTGGGCCCCAGGAGAATGTTCTCTGCAGATCAGGGCTGTCCAACCAATAAAGACCATGTGTCCTTTGAAATAGAATAAATCCCTCCAAAGAGACTTAGACTGTCAGGAACTCTTGGTACTTTTGGGCAGAACCTCCCGTTGACTTCTTTTCCCATGCTTCCTGGTATCCCCTGTGCCACCCTTGCACCGGGTGGAATGTTCAGCACAGAACCTAATTGTACGAGGTTTCTTTACGAACCATGGTACTTAGGATAATTTGGAGCCTGGAATAAGGTGGTAGCAGCCCACTATGCACAGCAGGTCTGGTCCTTTTTTTTTTTTTAAAGGATACGGTCATGGGAAAACATGTTTTTTCTTAAATGCATCAGTTAATAGTGCTGCTCCAGCAGAATTCTGCACTCAAATCAGTTTTTCAAAAGAGCAGCTTGATTTTTTTTTATATTTAATTGCGGCGAGACACATTGCGACTTGTGCTCTGATAAACTTCAGTCATTTTTTACTGCAAGTTGGAGTGATATCACCCCCTTCCCTTTCCCCCCAGCAGCCGAACAACGGGAAGGTAACCAGTAGCGATGGGCGAATTTATTCGCCAGGCATGGATTTGCGGCAAATTTCTGTATTTCGCCACCTGCAAATTGTTTTGTGTAAGTGCTGCAAAAAAACTGCGTATGTAAAAATTGTCTTGTGTAAAAATTCTACTCTACTTCTCAAGCTATTCTTGCACAAGGCCCTAGTCTTGGGCCAACTAGGACACCCTCAGGTAGGTATATCCAACCTTGGTCAGTGCCACCACTGGTGTCAGGATTCTGATCTTGTCCAACCAACTTCACGGAAAGGGTGTAGCCTTACGGTCATATGGGGTCCCATTATAAATGTGTCCAAATCTGTCCCTCAGCTGACAAACACAACATTAAGGGTAAGGCCAAACGAGGAGATTCGGGGAGGTTTTGTCGCCTGGCGACTAATCGCCACGTCTTTTGCGCGACTATCTCCCCGAACTGCCTCAGCGTTTTTCCCCATAGGCTACAGTGCAAAGTCGCCTGCGCTTATGCACACACGGCGATGCGTTTTCAATAGTCGCCCAAAGTTGCCTCTAACGAATCGCCGCGTGTGCATTAGCGCAGGCGACTTTGCGCTGTAGCCTATGGGGAAAAACGCTGAGGCAGTTCAGGGAGATAGTCGCGCAAAAGACATGGCGATTAGTCGCCAGGTGACAAAACCTCCCCAAATCTCCTCGTCTGGCCTTACCCTTAACAGCCTGTGGAATCCTGACTCGCGGCATGACTAAGGGAGCGTGACATTCTATGCCGTTCTCCCTTCAAGTGACACAAATATTTACAGAACAAAACATCCAGGATTATTAATGTTTGTTTAAAGCTTAAGCAAACGGCACAGACAGATACACTGGCCTGGAATCTTCTGCGGTTTAACAGGTAAACAGGTTCCTAATGTGTTTAGGAGCTGGAGATTGACATGCCTCTGTCCTTTGACATTCCGCTAGCTCTTGCCTACTGTAACTCTCACCATCCTAGGATTAATGTAATTGACACAAGTGGGAGCAGTGCCTCCGTACAGCTTAGCTTATTCACTGGCTACATATTTGGATACGGAAGTTGCCATGTTGCTTGACTCATCTCAAAGGATTCTCAGGGTTGTCCATCAGCTGTTCCATGATGTTCTCTGCTATCTGCCTGTCTGATCCACAGAAATGCCCTCGCTGCTCAGATAGGGTTACCCTGGGCCATCCAGGGCGTGTTTTGGCCAAAAGCTAATAATAGGCACAAAATGGGTTTCTTCAGGGAAAAAATTAGTTGTTTATGGAAAAAAAATATCTGTGCATACGGAACAGGCCTCTTTGGGCTGTAAGGGTTTATGCAAATCCCCATCGCTCGGATGAAGCCTCAATTGTTACCTCTCCTTTGCGCCGTGCATAATAAGCCGGACAGCAGTGCGTCTTAGTGGTTAATATCCTCCGACTTGCTTCTCTGTGTGGGAGGCTGAAATATGAGTAGGTCACCCCCCATTCCATTGGTCGTTCCTCGGTGGAACTAATGGACTGAAACATCTAATTTCCTGCTCTGTAATATAGAACATTACCATGACTTACTCCAAAAGCACCATAATAACCTATAGCACTGGCTAGTTGGGCGGGGGAGATGCAAACGGGAATCATACGGGGCAGCCGTGCAGAACGGTTGTTTCGGAAGATGCACTTAGCAGTTTTTAACCCAGCTGGCGGCTTTGACATTCAGCAGCTGCTGAAAAAGTTTTATTCACCCGACAAGGGGGGTGAAAGCCTTCCGCCCACCTTGTTAAAGAGGTGGTTCACCTTAAAGTTAACTTTTAGTATGTTATAGAATCTTTCCAACTGGTCTTCATTTTTTAAATAGTTTTTTAATTATTTACTTTGTCCTTCTGACTCTTTCCAGTTCTCACATGGGTGGTCACTGACCCCATCTAAAAATACAAGTGCTCTGTAAGGCTACATATTTATGGTTACTGCTAATTTTTAGTCCTCATCTTTCTATTCAGTCCCTCTCCTATTCATATTCCTGTCGCTTATTCAAATCTGTGCATGGTTGCTAGGGTCATTTGGATCCAAGCAACCAGATGGCTGAAATTGAAAACTGCAGAGCTGCTGATTAAAAAGTGAAATAACCCAAAAGCCACAAATAGTAAAAAATGAAAACTAAGTGCAAATTGTTTCAGAATATCCCTCTCTACATCATACTAATAGTTAACAACCCCATACCTCCCAACATTTTGGAAGTAAAAAGAGGGACAACAATTTTTTTTCCGCACGTAGCACAGCAATTTTTTGACCACACCCTTTCTGTGGCCACACCCCCTAATTACCATGTTCGTTTTACAAAATTTGGCAGGTTATGAAAGTTTGAAAATATTTCTCCTTATCTAAACTGTGTTTTTGTGTCTCAAAATTGTTACAAAGTATCTTATTTGCACCTGTGGCTGTTCTGAGCTTTCTGCTAAAAGCCAATTAAGTGAGAAACGTTGTTTCTTTTTCGGCTGTTCAATGCAGAGAAAAGAGGGACTTTCCAGTACAGCTGTCAAAAGAGGGACTGCGGGTTGAGCTGTCAAAAGAGGGACTGTCCCTCCGAAAAAGGGACAGTTGGGAGGTATGCAACCCCTTTAAAGTGGACCTGTCATCTACACATAAAAAAGCTATATAGCAAAAGTCGTTTGCAAATTAAACATGGAACCCTAATTTTTTTTTTCATTAAAGCATCCATACCGGTTATAAAGACGTTTAAATATCCGAGCTGTCAATCAAATATTACCTGCCCCGCCTCTCTGCCTGAGGCATAGAGGCGGGGCAGGCAATTACTTTCACTTTCCATTCAGCACTTCCTGCATGTCACTGCTCTCCCCATATTCCCCCTCCCACTCATATAATTGTGTAGGGCAACGTGTATAGACATTAGGTCCCCATTCGGGCGCATACACAAGATTTTGGGGTGATACACAACTTATCTTAATAACAGTGTCCACAAAATGGCTCCTGCCTGCGTGCTGTGATTATGTAATTCCAAGACCGAAGGAAACAAAATGTGAATAATAAAATGTAGTGTATTTTGCTCAACTAACATGATAAAAAATAATTTTGAATTATTTCTTAGGGTGGCAGGTCCCTTTTAAATTAAAAAAATAAAAAATTCCCTCTGACCTGGTTAATCTGCTTCTGGACTGATGCAACTTCTAGTTCATGGTGCTGCCCCTTCTGGTTCTGCAGTTCCCATGTTGGGGGGAAAAATTGACCTTGCAGGTAGGGTGTCTGGGTCTGGCTGACCGGACCTGTGCAGGCCATGCTATAGCCACATACTGAGCAAGTGCTGCCACAGACGCAATTAACCAATTCATTAATTGCAGCACTTTATTAAGGCCAGAGTTCATCTTAGAATGAATGGGGCCCTTGCTGAGATCAGTGGTTCTGTACTGATTCTGAATAGGGTTAGTGAACAGGACTTTCATGGGTAGGAATAAGCCAAATACTTTCTCCCCCTCCTCTTACCTAAGAAAGCAGGTTTTAATGTTTAACCTTGTGGCTTCTGGGCAGGTCTGTGACCCACCTCTGCAAAGCAGCCCGGGCCCCTGAAGCATGCGAAAGGTTACAGCAGCTGTGAGGAGCTGTCAAACGCCTCTCACTGCCCACAGACACGTACTGGATGAACCTTACATACAAACAAGCTATCACTGGCTGAAAATTCAGTGTTCACTCAGAATATCCCTTGTGCCTTTATATGGTGCCAGAACCCCTCAATGATTATATCCTTATACTTTACAGTAGGGGGTACATTATTCCTTATGAGTGCTACTCAGAGTTCCCTGTATAACTCAGCCTGCAGCCTTGTGCCTTTATATGGTCACAGACCTCCTCAGTGACTTCTAATATCCTTATCATTTACAGTAGGGGGTATATAATCACTTATCATATATAACCAATATGGCTGTTGGCCTTCCTCATTAAAGGGGAGGTAGTATGCAAACATGGAAGGATGTTTAGACCCCCGCAGCAGTTGAAAGACCACATAATAGTCCTATGTGGTGATTATTCTCAGTCTAATGCTAATAAACGACCTCCTACGCCTTAGCAATGGCAGTCTGCTCCAAATTATTTTTCCCTGTATATCTGCTAAGGTATCATTATGTACGAGGCACACAATCAATCTCGCAGCCAAAAATGAGAAAGGTGAGGCACTGTGGGATTAGGTTACCAAGAGCCTTGCTATTAATACAACCACCGATCTCAACAGCTCACGCAATACAAGCAACCCTGCTAATTTTAAATAGGCAGACCCATTTTCTGCTGTCCCTGTATCCCCAGCTTAGAACAGACAAAACTGACCAAGCGCATAGAGGTATTAACTATAAAGGAAGTGTTGATGCCTGATCTTATATAGTGAAGAAAGGCAGGTACTAAAGAGCATTCAGTTGCCAATGGGTATTATAAAGACATAGCAGAAGTGATATTGCCACAATACCCCAAAGTTGACAAATGATTAATATAAAGCAACTAAAATCTCGCTGGTTGCTAGGACTACAAGAAACCAGATAAGAGTTCCAAATCTCAACTAAAAAGGGACAAAAAAAAAAACGACACAACTACAAATGTCTCGAAAATGGGAATGTAAGGTGAACTTCTCCTTTAAAACACCCCAGTCATGTTAAACCGGAAAAAAAGAAAATAAAAAGCATACATTTCGCAATGACATTTTACAGTAAAAACTCCAAACAACAAAGAATTCAGATGAGACGGAATGTAGCGACACTGCAATCTCATTTGCCCCCAATGGGTAATGTAATAAGAGATGCAAAGTTTGCACCAGGTCTATTAATCAACGGCAACGAATACACACACAGTATTTACTGGATACCTGTTTGAAAGCAAAAACTTTGCTATGGGTTACTAGATCTGGTGCACCTTTATTTTTAGTACCCCACGGCTGACATGATGACTAGTATAAATTAATCAGCCGTTTCATGGGTCCCAGAATATCCATATGTACTCATGGGTCCCCCATAGAACGGGCAATGGCATCGCCCTGCAGCCACTGGGTCAGTGTAGAAGTTTCGAGTTCCTACAGGAACAGGATCCTTCTGATATTATGAGACCTTGGTCAGAAGCTTCATCATGGGAAGGGGGTGGAAGCAGAGAAATGTCATTCACTGCTGGGCCAGTAACTACATCTCTATAATGTCGAAGTCCACAAGGTGACTGCATAGGAATGTCATTCTCCCTGCTGTCGGTAGTATACAGGTTACAGGGCCCACATAGGGGCAACCTTGGGCTACATACACAGAGCATGCACTTGTGGTTGTATGTTTCAGTGCTGCAATGCTTATATAAGGGATGATGTACGCCCTACTGTAAATAAGGATATTAGAAGTCACTGAGGAGTTCCGTGACCATATAAAGGCACAAGGCTACAGGTTGAGATATACAGGGAACTCGGCATATCACTCATGTATTATAAGGAATAATGTACCCCCTACTGTAAATGATAAGGATATTAGAAGTCACTGAGGGGTTCTGTGACCATATAAAGGCACAAGGCTGCAGGCTGAGTTATACAGGGAACTCTGGAGTATCACTTGTATATTATAAGGGATGATGTACCCCCTACTGTAAATGATAAGGATATTAGAAGTCACTGAGGGGTTCTGTGACCATATAAAGGCACAAGGCTACAGGCTGAGTTATACAGGGAACTCTGAGTATCACTCGTGTATTATAAGGGATAATGTACCCCCTACTGTCAATGATAAGGATATTAGTAATTATAACAGGTCATAGGATTCAGAAGTAACTTATCAGCTAATGTATAGAGCAGAAAGTATTAATAATAACAATTTACCCACAAGTTAGCAATGAACTATCAAGTACTTGGAAACAAAAATGTAACAAATTAGGATGGAATGTGAAACTCACACTTCCATCTTCATTGTAACAAGCAAAACTAGTTCAGGTAATTGTTGTAACAAAGTATCTAAAACGTAGCTTTTAATAAATGTTCCATTATAAAAAAATCGCTAGCATGACCAACACAGACTCACAGTGTATTTCATTCATACTGTAGCTGTGCAGGACCTTGTCCCTAAAATCACACATAGTTAAAAGCGTTCGCACAGAATCAATCGGTGGTGGATAAAGTTTAGTTTTTTTTTAGGATTCTAATATCCACATTTTAACACTGCAAAGTATCGGTAAATTATAAGGCTTAAATCCCTATGTATAAATACAATTACCCTAGAAAGGACTGGTTTCCGCACACACACACACTAAGTGAAACTTATAAGAAAGAAATAGGATGTTGTTTATGTTTATATAAATCTGGTACAATCATGGCGATGTAAGGAGGCGTAATTGTGTCTTTTGGGTTCAGAGGGGACACCTCAGTCCTGCTGGTTAATTCCATTTCATTCTCTGAAGCTTCACTGAACATGATGTATCCCCCCAGAACAATGCCTCCCCAGATGCGGCCCAGAAAATGATGAACCCAATTGCCATTGTTGGCTTGCTGAGTGCAGCAGGTCTCTAACAACAGGGGAATAACATTTATCTATAGACATTTCCCCTACAATTGTCTATTAACTGAACATTACTCGCTTCATGGGAATCTATGGGCAAAAGGTCTCTGTGCTGCATTACAGGGATTCACATTCCCAGGGGCAGGTTACTTTACTCCGACAGGTGCCAAGAAATTCTATTCCACAGAACTCAATCCAGGTGAATACAGACAAGGAATGTGGGAGGAGAGCTGGGGCGGGGGGTGTTTCTAATTAAAGGGGTAGTTCACCTTTACATTAACTTTTAGTATGTCTAATTTAAACAACTTTTCAATGGGTCATTTTTTTCTTTTCTATATTTTTTTTTTTTAAATTATTTGCCTCCTTCAGAGTCATTCCAGCTCTCAAATGGGGGTCACCGACCCCATCTGTAAGGCCACAAAATGTATTGTTACTGCTATTTTTTATTACTTGTCTTTATATTCAGGACTCTCCGATTCCAGCAGTGGTGGATTAATGACATGTCGGCCCCTAGGCTACATTCTCATAGGCCCCCCTTTTAGACTACTGCTGGGTCCAGATGCATGCACCTAAACTCTCTACACCGGGTTGGGTTAAGCATGTGCCAGTGACGTTACTGGATTTGCACACATCTAGGTGCTTTGTCTGCTTTCTTCTCCCAGAAGGTGCACCCAAGCAGTACAAATAAAAATAAAATAGAATTGAAAAAGGCTACATGGGTCCCTGAACATGCTGGGCCCCTAGTTTATAGCCTAGGGTAACCGTCCTTGTATTCTATTCTCATATATATGAATCAATGCATGGTTGCTAGGGTAATTTGAGCCCTAGCAAACTGGAGAGCTGCAGAATAAAAAGCTAAATAACTCAAAAACCACAAATAATAAAAAAAAAAATAGGGATTCGCCAAATCCACTATTTTGGATTCGGCTGAACCCTCGAATCCTTTGCGATAGATTTGTCCGAAAACCTAATTTGTATTTGCATATGCAAATTATGGGTGGGAAGGGGAAAACATTTTTTACTTCCTCGTTTTTTGACAAAAAGTCATGCAATTTCCCTATCCGCCCCTAATTTGGTTCAGCCAGGCAGAAAGATTCTTCCAAATCAGAATCCTGCTGAAAAAGGCTGAATTCTGGATTTGTTGCATCCCTATAAAAAATTAAAACCAACTGCAATTTGTCTCAGAACATCACTCTCTACGTCCTACTTACAGTTAATTTAAAGGTGAACAACCCCGTTAAGGGATTCCAAGTGAAACCCCCTCACACCAGAGGGAAGCAATGGGGGGAGTCAGATCTCAGAACTGTGTGTGCCATTGTTATAACCACTATGGGCCCGGCCCAGGCTCTAAAGGGGCACTCACAGCATTGGAATCTAGAGAGCGACTTGGCCGTGGTTCAACAGCTGAATGTTTTGCGGTGCCCTTTGCTTCTCCAGAGAGAGGATTCTATGGGAAAGCCGTAAGGGCACCACAAAGCATTCAGCTTTAAACCAGCAATAGACCACAATCTGGGGGCATTTTCTCTTTCAAGTGCTGCTCGACTACATACATGGCTGGCTCTATTGTGCAGAACTGCAACTTCCATACAACTGGATCTGTGTTTCCCTTTGGATCAAATGCAGTCCTAAGCTTTGATGTGACCAAGCAACATCCCTTCCACCTCCTATTCCGAATATAAATCAAAGAAGTAGTGGGGGTTGGCTTCTTTAATTCTCTACTGCCATTCCTTTCCTCAACAGCTGGGCTTTTATCAAACCGCATAAACATGCAAATTACTTTGTGTTTTTTCCTTCAAAATGGCTAATTTCCCCCTACAGTTCTGTAAAGGGCTACAAAACGTTTTATTTACAATTATGCCCATGATATCTTTCTTTCTTTTTCATTTCTTTCCAATGACTTCCCACGACCCTCCTATTTTTTGATTGTATTACAAAAAAGCCATAAGGAGGTTGTTCTACTTGTTTAGACATAAAAGTATAGATGTGAGAGCAGCCTTTAAGGGCATATCCCATAGAAGGGACAATTCTTTAAGTATTGTAATAGTGTAAGGAAAGGTTCAGGCATAAAAGCAGCAATTACAACCCCCTAAATTTGCTCATAGCCTGCACAGAGAGATCCCATAAAACTATGGCAGCATAGGTATTCCTCTGTACAAAGCACAATTCAGCAGGAACAGCCCCTAAGTTTGCTCATAGACTGTATAGAGAGATCCCATAAAATGATGGCAGCATAGGTATTCCCCTGTACTAAGCACAATTCAGCAGGAACAGCCCCCTAAGTTTGCTCATAGTCTGTACAGAGAGATCCCATAAAACAACAATAAAACACCTAATCACCCCCAATGAAAGTACTGGTGCCCAGCTGTTAATGCAATAGTCTTGTCCTTCTGACTCAAAGGTTAAGCAAATTATCGAAGGGCAAGAGAAGTCAACATTGCAGTTCAAAGAAAGAATTCAGGCTTGACATTGTTTGTCAGAGGCACAGCACTTCTACTCTCAGGTCAACTCCAAATCATTAGCTGGAACTAAAGTAAACTGGGAGATAGGGAAGGAAAGGAAAAACCTGAAACCAGGAAAGGTAAGGTATAATGTTTTCTTGCTGCCAATGGTACTAAAGTGGTTTAAGACTTTATGAGGGTCCAATTAGAGTCCCAAGGAACAAAATGTGAAGTCGGGTAGACATTATCAGATCCACTTATATAAAAACCTTGCCAAAGGTCATGAGGCATACATGGGCCAATAAGCTGCCTACTCGTTTTGGAAGGTCTCAGTTGGTAGTTATTTTATTGGCCCATGCAGGGACAGCATAAATCCTGAAACAGAGTTGTTTTATCATCTGGACCCTACATACACAGTGCAATTAAAAGTCAATTGCCCTTAAACAATGGTTGAAGAAGAAGGTTGATGCTTTGCATCAGGCAATGCTCACAATGAAATCTGGAGTCTTGTCTCTTCCTCCTGAATGGATAAAAACAAGATTTTGGGTATACCACCCCTACTTTTCAGCACTGGGATACATGAGAACATACACAGATGCCCCTATACAGTTAGTATCGTGGGCCTTTGATTAATTTGACGCAGTGGTGGAACAGTTTGCTCATCATAGAGGGGAAGACCCTGAGATGCTCAGAATATCTGATTGCGTCTTTCACTGTGGGAATGTTTACGATGGGGATTTTGTCAAAGTCTTTGTGTCAAACGTATTCAACTCTTCTAGGGTCTTCACACATTCCTTGATATCTCCTCTGTTTCTCATCAAGCCACCTGCATCTTCTCCCTTACTGGCTACTCTATCCCTGAATTACTCCATAGAGGAGTCACCTTGTGTCAATCTGTTACCCAACCACTTACACTTTAAACTCTATGGTCACAGGGAACCCTCTTCCTCTTTCTTCTGTCACTCAGACACTCGTTCCATAGACCTTTATGATAAAAGAATGCATGAATCCTCAACAGCCATTGAGAATTCCTGAGCAAGTAGAGTCACAGAAAGATTTCCGTTCTATCCCTTCTAATACAGATGTGCCCATTGGTTTAAATGGATCTCGGAAGCTTTGAGCACCAAATTCTTTTCTCCCAAGAAGACACCAGCAAGGAGATGCAAGAAGAACCAATAGATGCCAACAAATCTTTGCTTTGGGATCAAGCTACACATTTTATTTTCATCTTTCATCTTGACCCATATTTTCTGACGCGACTATATTTTTTTCTATATGAATGTATGTGTAAATAGGATTAGAGCATTGGTTCTTGAAAAATGACAGCAATTCTGATGACAAACACAATTTTATGGTCTGACACATATCCACCTTTTGCTTGGTTTTCAGGGAAATTCCAGAGCATGAGAACAAGTTGTAGAAGGTAATACAGTGACTCTTAACCTTTGGGTGGGACCTAAAAAAGGGCCCCGTGCTTTTTAGGGATGGGTCCCTATAATCCATTTTGATATTATGAGGCAGAGCCAAAACTAGGGGTAGGCAGAAGAGGCAGCTGCTTAGGGCGCAATAATAGGGGGGCGCAAGGCAGCTACCTCTAAAATTGTCTTCTCCCTACCCCTAGTCTGCACCTCTCAGTCCTACTCCCCACCGACGCTGTCCCTCCCCTCCCTCCCTTGCTCCCCCCTCCCTCAGTCGCACACCCCTCTCCGTCACTCACCCCTATACGTGTGTGTAAGGGATCAGTTATCTGGAAACCTGTTATCCAGAAAGCTCCAAATTACGAAAAGACAACCTCCCATAGACTCTGTTTTACCCAAATAATCCACATTTTTAAAAATGATTTCCTTTTCCTCTGTAATAATAAAACATGATCCAAACGAAGATATAATTAATCCTTATTGGAAGCAAAACCAGCGTATTGGGTTTATTTAATGTTTAGATGATTTTCTAGTAGCCTTAAGGTATGAAGATCCAAATTACGGATAGATCGGTTATCTGGAAAGCATTAGGTCTATTCCATTCTATTCTATTACTTATTGTATTTGTGTTTTTTATTGCTACCAAGTGTTAGCATACTCATTGTACTGACGAAACATATATAAACTTTTCCAAACGCTTGTGAAACTTTGGTGGCCAAGAAGGGAGTCTTCTGCACTTTGTCATGAGAAATCTCTCTAGATGATATTCTCAGATATGGGAGTTTCCTCTTTACTTGGAGGCCCCATGCCACATAAAGCATTTACTATTTGCAGAATCTCTAAACACTTCATAAAATTGTCCCTTTAATGTGGAGGATCCCAAACTGTGACAATGCTGTCCCTTAGGAGCCCCAAGGCAGTGGGTGGGGGTCCCTTAAGGACAATTATGGTGAGATTTGTGATGTTTATTTGCTGCCCTGGGTACCCCTGAGAATTACTACTGGGTTACACCACTGCTTCTATATCTTTAACCTTATGTGCTAAGGGGGCCCAGTCTGAAGGCCAGTTTGGGGGGAGATTTGGGGTGAGTGCTTATTTGTGCCCTGGGTGCCCCTGGAACTATAGCAGTAACTGTTACCCCAATGTTTCCATATATCTTTAACCTTGTTATGAGCTAAGGGGGCCCAGCCTGAAGGTCAGTTAGGGGGAGATTTGGGGTGAGTGCTTATTTGTGCCCTGGGTACCCCTGGAACTATAGCAGGGTGACTGTTACCCCAATGTTTCTATATATCTGTAACCTTGTTATGAGCTAAGGGGGCCCAGTCTGAAGGTCAGTTAGGGGGAGATTTGGGGTGAGTGCTTATTTGTGCCCTGGGTACCCCTGGAACTATAGCAGGGTGACTGTTACCCCAATGTTTCTATATATCTGTAACCTTGTTATGAGCTAAGGGGGCCCAGTCTGAAGGCCAGTTAGGGGGAGATTTGGGGTGAGTGCTTATTTGTGCCCTGGGTACCCCTGGAACTATAGCAGGGTGACTGTTACCCCAATGTTTCTATATATCTGTAACCTTGTTATGAGCTAAGGGGACCCAGCCTGACGGCCAGTTTTGAGGGAGATTTGGGGTGAGTGCTTATTTGTGCCCTGGGTACCCCTGAAACTATAGCAGAATGACTGTAACCCTAATGTTTCTACAGTTTATATCATATTCTGATCCTTTTCTATTTTATTGTCCATTCTACTTTGTGGTTGCTAGGGTAATCATGCCTAAGCCACTAGACGTCAAAATTCCAACCCAGAAAAGCGGCAGAACAAAAACAAAATGTAAATATTTCAAAAACCACAAACTAAAAACTAATGAAGGATAATTGCACATGATCCTAGAATAATGTGTCTACATCCTACTAGAAGTGAATTATCCTGCAGTGCCACAATCAGTCCACAGATTCAAACACTGTTATGCCCCTGACCTGCCCAATTTTTTGGGCTGAAAATCAGGACTGGGCACCCTATACCTCTGGTGTCTTCCAACAGTCACAGGTTAAATACAGCTATATAGTCACTAGTGTGAGTGACTGAACTCGGACACACTGGATAACCACTCACAAAGGGTTAATCCAACGTAACTAATCTGATTACAGAGCAACCAAAATCTTTAAAGCAACGGAATCACCTTTCAGCAGAATAAAACATGAGGTCTCCTGTACTGCCCTAAATGGAATTGAATAATGCACCCCCTATTGTATAATATAAGGATATTAGAATTTGCAAGACCCTTTAGGAAGCAAGAATCAATGGCTCGTTATCCAGTGAAACAGTCTCACTCAAGCAAAATAGGAAAACATTTCAAGACAGAAAATGCCTCTGGCAGGGGGCCAACTCCGGGTACAGCTGGCATGAGAAGTGCCCCGACTGGTATACAACACACTGAGTCGGCTGCTCATATCCCACAAGCGGCCAATAGATTTCAGCCTCACTCACTCCCCCCTCCTTAACCAGCATTAACCGAGACTCTGGGATTTAAAATGTAAATTAAAACAAAATACACAGTGCTTTCTTGAAATAGCTCATTGAAAGCCAAGAAAGAGCCAAAACCGCAAAGTTTCCAGTTGCTGAGATTCTCCCCCCCCCTCCCCTTACATAGAAACACAGGACTCCAATATGGCCGCCCGCATGGATTTTCCAACCAAAATAAACAACTCAAATCCTATCGCTGCAGGGAGCCTGACCCAGTCCAAAATAACACAGTGCTCTGCTGTCTGCTCTGTAAAATTAGCCGCTTCGCTGAACAAGCAGGGGATTGATCATTAGCTGGATATATGAGCATTTAAGGAGCTAGGACTTTTAACCCCGTTAATGCTAAAGAGATGGAAAGGGTTAACTTGGTGTTTATTTTTAGTTATCGTAAGGAACCGTAAATGTGTTTATGAAGCATTATAACCTTAAATTTAATTTCCTTGGCATAAGCAGAAGGTGGATTTAAAAAAAATAAATTAGGCTCCCTGTGCTCTCACTACCTAACATACCTATTATCCTTTCTATGGACTTTTATCCCACTGTTACTATAGGCACCATCTCTCCCTACTATACCTGTTATCCCTCAGTCACACTCCCTTCCCAGAGACTATTATCCCACTGTTACTATAGGCACCATCTCTCCCTACTATACCTGCTATCCCACAGTCACACTCCCTTCCCAGAGACTATTATCCCACTGTTACTATAGACACCATCTCTCCCTACTATACCTGCTATCCCACAGTCACACTCCCTTCCCAGAGACTATTATCCACTGTTACTATAGGCACCATCTCTCCCTACTATACCTGATATCCCACAGCCACAGTCCCTTCCCAGAGACTATTATCCACTGTTACTATAGGCACCATCTCTCCCTACTATACCTGCTATCCCACAGTCACACTCCCTTCCCAGAGACTATTATCCCACTGTTACTATAGGCACCATCTCTCCCTACTATACCTGATATCCCACAGCCACAGTCCCTTCCCAGAGACTATTATCCACTGTTACTATAGGCACCATCTCTCCCTACTATACCTGCTATCCCACAGTCACACTCCCTTCCCAGAGACTATTATCCCACTGTTACTATAGGCACCATCTCTCCCTACTATACCTGCTATCCCACAGTCACACTCCCTTCCCAGAGACTATTATCCCACTGTTACTATAGACACCATCTCTCCCTACTATACCTGCTATCCCACAGTCACACTCCCTTCCCAGAGACTATTATCCACTGTTACTATAGGCACCATCTCTCCCTACTATACCTGATATCCCACAGCCACAGTCCCTTCCCAGAGACTATTATCCACTGTTACTATAGGCACCATCTCTCCCTACTATACCTGCTATCCCACAGTCACACTCCCTTCCCAGAGACTATTATCCCACTGTTACTATAGGCACCATCTCTCCCTACTATACCTGATATCCCACAGCCACAGTCCCTTCCCAGAGACTATTATCCACTGTTACTATAGGCACCATCTCTCCCTACTATACCTGCTATCCCACAGTCACACTCCCTTCCCAGAGACTATTATCCCACTGTTACTATAGGCACCATCTCTCCCTACTATACCTGCTATCCCACAGTCACAGTCCCTACCTACCAAATATTAGCTACTATATACACACATTTGTTCACTACTATACTTGCTACCAACCCCTCTTCCTGCCGCTGCTTTGTGGGGCCTCTATTATGTACAAGCGGCCGTTGCTGATATAATTGTTGATAACTCTGTCTGGGGGGGCTAGCAAGATTTGTTGGCAAATACAATGCAGTTAGAAGCAACAGTCTCTCCCCTGTACTGACAGTGGTGCATTTCGGAGGATTCAGTGCGTCTCTGCTTCCATGGGAGATTCTCATGCTGAGCACATTCTTACTTTGGGAATTAATGGCTAATCACAAGGCTGTATTCTGTATATAAACTGAGAATGGACGTTCTTACCTGAGCCAGGCAGAGAATGGGAGGAAGACGAGGGCACAGAGCTCTGTCCGCTTGGAAGGCAATGAGGTTGGAAAATTTCAATCTGCTTTTGGCACAGGAGAGAAATAGCGCAGTGTGAGGGAGCGAGTCGTCAGACAAGGATCAAATTAATAGACGACATGCTAAAGTGATGCTAAAATACCCGCAGATCTCTCACAGTGGCACAGTAACCAACCCCCCCGAATGTGCTAAAGCATCTCTGCGCTGCGCTGGTCAGGCCTGGAAAAGATTGGAGGGGTGCTGAGGGAGGTCTTCAGATAGTTATAAATGTAACATGAATATTTGTACAAATAAATAATATATTACATTTATAGATAGATAGCAGTTCCCAAAACTGTGGGCAGAGCCCCAGGCTCCATCATTGATATAAAGCTGGCTATTGTTGTACCACAATTCCAAGCATACAGGGACAACCACTAGCAGATACTGAGAGTACACCCTAAAAGACACCCTAGACTCTGGACGTTGGACAGCCCTTAGAATTGTGATTTTTTTCATTCATGGGAAAAATAAATGCATTTACAGCACAGTCATATTGTATGCCAGACTCCATAAACTAGACAGGTGGCAGTTGTAATTGCCAGTTAGACCAAAGAATGAAGATTGATTGGCTACCCCGCTGCACAAATCAGGCTCTCTTTCCAGCAGCTGGTCATGTTCATCACTGGCAACATGGAACCCTGCCTGGTCCTATTTGCTCATGGACCGCAGTGTAAGAAGAGCCTCTGTTTGTGGATGAAAGAAGCTCCTGCCCAGCAGAACCATGGCACCATCACAGGACCGCTGGCATTAAACGAAGCCTAAATAAATCCCGTCAGCTTGGAAACTTGATGTTTGTTTTTTCAGGATTCGACTCGTAGCTTTCCATTCTGCATTTATCCTACATTCATTCTAACACTGAAACTCCTGCCTGGTTGCTATAAAAATGGCTGGCCCTAGCAACCATATAATTCTCAATGTCTAATTGAGAAAGAAACACAAAACTAACCACATACAAAGTTAAATGAACAACATAAACAATGTAAATGCCCAGCCAACAGGTTCTTTAAAGAAGCAGCAGCCACTGCCATGTATGGGGAGCAAATAGTCGTGTAGGACCTCAGCTTAGAGGGATTGTTCACCATTAAATAAACTTTTAGTATGATGTAGAGAGTGATATTCTGAGACAATTTGCAGTTGGTTTTCATTGTTTATTATTTAAGGTTTTTGAGTTATTTAGCTTTTTATTCGACAGCTCTTCAGTTTGCATTTTAAGCAGTCTGGTAGAAAGGTCCAAATTCCCCTAGCAACCATGCATTGATTTGAATAAGAGACTGGAATATGAATAGGAGAGTAAGAAAAACTAACAATACATTTTTAACCTTACAGAGCATTTGGTTTTTAGAGGGGGGTCAGCGACGCCCATTTGAAAGCTGCACAGAGTCAAAAGAAGAAGGCAAATAACTATAGGACTATAAAAAATAAATAATGAAGACCAATTGAAGAGTTGCTTAGAACCGACCATTCTACATACTAAAAGTTAACTAAAAGGTGAACCACCCTTACATAAACTTTTAGAATTATGCAGAGAGTGATATTCTGAGACAATTTGTAATTGGTTTTCATTTATTATTATTTGTGTTTGAGTTATTTAGCTTTTTTATTCAGCAGCTCTCCAGTTTGCAATTTCAGCCATCTGGTTGCTAGGGTCCAAATTCCCCTAGCAACAATGCACTGATTTGAATAAGAGACTGGGATATGAATGGGAGAGGCCTGTATAGAAAGAGGAGTAATAAAAAGTAGCAATAACAAGACATGTGTAGCCTTAGGGTAAGGGCATTCCTGGCGATTTGGGGAGATTTAGTTGCCTGGCGTCTAATCGCCTCTTCTTTGGGGCAACTTATCTCTCCGAATGGCTTCCCCCTGTCTTTTGCCTCAAGAGGAAATTTCGGGCGACTTCAGAATACGAAGTGCCGCGTGTGCCATGCCGCAGGCGTTTTTTAATTATAGCCATTACAAGCCATTCGGGGAGATTAGTCGCCCCAAAGTTTTTTAATTATAGCCATTACAAGCCATTCGGGGAGATTAGTCGCCCCAAAGAAGAGGCGATTAGTCGCCAGACGACTAAATCTCCCCGAATCACCAGGTGTGCCCTTACCCTTAAAGAGCATTTGTTTTTTAGATGGGGTCAGTGACCCCCCCCCCCTTTTTGAAAGCTGGAAAGAGTGAAGGAAGAAGGAGGCAAATAATTCAAAAACTATAAAAAATAAAAACCAATTGAAAAGTTAATGGCAAGGCGAACCACCCCTTTAAAGGAGACATGTACCTATGTTAGTAGTGCCACATTGGCTTAATAAGTTCAGTATTGACATGATATGGTAAATCAGGCACCGGTGCACTGCTGGTCGCCAGGGCAAACACTTTCCCAAACACGATTACAAAGGCCGGTGCATCAGGTGGATTCCTGCACAGTCAGACCAACTGAGTCACGTGGGACATTCCTGGGTATATTGTGTGAGCCCATAACACGGCTCAGGCCAAATAAAGTAAATGTGAAGCAAAGGTCACATGACTGTTAACCCATTCTGCACCAGGGCAGTCAGTGTTGTGTTTCAACACTGGTGCCCCCCAGCACTAATATAAAAAAATATAACTCTATAAACAGAGGCAACAACTTAAATATCTTATTTGATGGATAAGAAACACCCTCCCCCCCCAACAAAAAGTACCTAATAAAAGAAAAAGTTCCAAATACAAAATTGAAAAATATCCGTCACTTTAAAGTTATGGGGAGAGGAAATTGCTATTGAAGGCAGCATCTGTCAGTCCCTTGCTGCACTGCTGGTTCTGCCTCTTGAAACAAGACTTGCCTTGTAAGGATTTACACAGCTACTGCTACATTGTTTCAATAGTGAGAACCATCAGAGCAGAGAACAAAGGGACAGAGAGAGAGACCGTTAATAATAGCAATTACAAATAAAATTAACTTAAACTGTGCAATTAATGTTGACATCCTAATCCGTGGGGAATAGGTTTGCCACCTGGCCGGTATTTTACCAGCCTGGCCAGTAAAATATGATGGTTGATCTCAATGTTATTAATAGGGAAAAATTATGAATATATAAGAAGGCCGGTATTTTTTTCTGGAAAAGGTGGCAACCCTAGTGGGGAACCCAAATATCCCTACTGGGAAAAGTAAGATTGTATTTGAAAGACAGACTGCTAATGGGGCCAGTTCCAGATGTAGCCCCATAATAAAATCTTATTCTGCTGACCAGTTATGGATTTTAAAAGACACATCATTTCCAAAAAAAATGTGTGCAATAAAGGCCATCCTCCCAGGGTTATGGGGATGTTAAATTGTTGCTGCGCTGTAATTTCCAAACTACTGCCTGGTTGCTAGGGTAACTAGGCCCTAGCAACCAGTCAGCAGCTGAAGAAGCAGCTAATTGTCAGACTCCAAGTTAAGTCGAACTGTCTCTTTAATTAGTCAGCAAAATGATATAAAGCCACAAACAAAAGGCTGATGATTCAGATACTTTTACAGAATCTGTAATAATAGTCCAAATTTGGGGTTTAAAAGCCTTTAGCTTGCATGGCTGATGTGCACGTGCCATACACTTTAAAAGATCCATACATGACTGAAACCACTTGGGTAGTCTTTTCCTATTGTGCACTTTCCCTTTAAATAATAACTGCTATAATGCACACACTAGTGAGCTCTTGTGCCACAGGCAGTGATACTGTCACATGACCCTGATCCATAACTTTGTGCTGCCCCTGCTCTGATGCAATTGTGTCACTAGATTTCATGGGAATATCTGCTGCTCCCCAATATCTCCCACTCTGTGTCTGGAACAATAACTGACTCCCAGATAATGTTATTCCCTCCTGCTCCCCAACTTTCCATAAAAACCTTTGTCAGCATCTCCCTCTTTTCCTTAACTTCCATCCATCCCAATTAGTCAGCTCCCCAACTTTCCTGCATCCTTTGTTGCCCCCCCCCCAATTGCCTAAATATTTCGGTTCACCCTTCAGTCCCAGTAGCCCTGTGTATGTTTCACCCACCCATCAGCAGCAGTGAGTGGCCCATTGTGTGTCAGTCATGTCCAGCGTGACTCCCCGGGCTCCCCCCACACCTGCGCCCCATCCAGCACTCACACTCACACTCACCAGTATGCAGGTTGCGCGGTGCGAGGAGTCGGGCCGTGTATCAGGTAATATCGGTCTCAATGTGTCTCAGCAATTGAATTCCCAGCTATTCCCGTTGCTGCTGCGCTTCCAGCTCTCTCCCTTCTCCCCGGAGCCCGTTCCCTCCCCTGTGCCTAATCTGCTCCGTTCCCGCCCCTCTCCCTGCAATTAACTCCCCCTCCGCGGGGCTGGAACTTTCCCTCTCACCGTGATTTTCCAGCAGCGCCTGCAACAGTCTCCTCCCGCCGCTCTACCATTTCTCTCTCTCTCCAACTCAACTAACTGCCGCCCCAGTAAGGAGAGCGCTACTCACTGCCAGCCGACTCATGCCCTGCCCAGGTGCGCTCTACCTGCTGCTGCAGCCTTAAAGGGGAACTGCCCAGAATGGGGCACCATACGTAGCGCTTACTGCACAACTCTGAGAGTTGTTGAGAGCTCGTTGCACCGTTTCCCTGCCTGAAAACTAACTGCACCCTTTTCCTGCCTGAAAACTCATTGCACCCTTTCCCTGCCTGAAACTGACTGCACCCTTTCCCTGCCTGAGAACTCCAGGCACCCTTTCCCTGCCTCAGAGCACACTGCACCCTTTACCTGCCTTAAAACTGACTGCACCCTTTCCCTGCCTTAAAACTGACTGCACCCTTTCCCTGCCTGAGAACTCATTGCACTCTGCACAAATGACACCCAATGTACAGGCTGCGGTTACAGGAAAAGGGGATTCCAATCGAACCTACAGATGGTAGTTATAGTTTAATAACACCTATAAGTTGGACAGTTTCTCCCTCTTATTAAAGTGCCTCTGAGCAAATGCTTTCACTGTCCAGTGTTGTTAGCAGCATAACTCGCAAGTGCCAGCAGCTTACCTGCTCCCATTGGGCTGCCCTAGGAGAAAGCTCTGCGTGTGTCTCTCCCATAGCACAAAATCCCAGATCCACCTGTGTAACTCCTAAGCTGTGCAGCACTTACAAAGCAGATCCCAGGCTTATTAACTTATTAGCCACTCAACAGACTGCCTGGCCCCAGCAGGTAAATCAAACACAAATATTAAGAGTAATGGATCGCACACCCGATTTGAAAAATTAAATAGATTTATTACAAAAAGAAGAAAAAATAATATACAAAAAATAAAAAAAGGCATTTGTTTTGATTTTTTTGTTTATTTTGTGCCCCTGAGGAAGTCCTTTAAGATCGAAACGCGTCGGGCTTGCCTCCTTATATTTATTTTTTGTATATTATTTTTTCTTCTTTTTGTAATAAATGTATTTAATTTTTCAAATCGGGTGTGCGATCCATTACTCTTAATATTTGTAATCCTGTCTGGAGACCCTTATGGGGAGTCATCTATGGATAAGCACCCCGTAGTTCAATTTAAAGGGTGTGCGTCTTCTCTCTTTATTCCATATAGGTAAATTAAACACAGACAGGTATGCAGGGCTTGGCTCATGGCCAAATCAACTTTAATAGTCTGATATATTATTCAGGGGATAACTAAAAGGTTGAAGGTTAGGGGCTCTAGAATAAATATGGGGCCCAGTAACCTCTATTCACACCACTGGGATATAAGTCGGACAGTCCTGGTGGTGCTACATCCATGCTACAGGCAGCACTGAGGACTGGCACCTTGCCCCTTTAAGAACACACATTGACAGCAATTCAAATGCATGCTGCAGACTATACTGATTTCCATGCAGTCCTACAGAATGTATTGCTTAGGAGATATTAAAAAGAACAAGAAGGCTCCATATATACCCACTTATTTCTTCTTCTTCGAGCCATGGTGACAATATCAATAAGGCACAGTGTGCAGCCCACAACTTATGGTGGGACTTACCTCTATTCAGCTCAAAGCACAAGGTAGTTAAAGGGGTAGTTCCCCTTTAAGTTAACTTTTACTATGTTATAAAACATACTATTCTTAGCAAGTTTTCGACTGGCCTTCATTTTGTAATATCGTTTTTGAATCATTTCCCTTTTTCTTTTGCCTCTTTCCAGCGTTCCCAGGGGGTCGCTGATCCCTGACAGCCAAAAAACAATTGTTCTGTGAGGCTACAGTTTGTTACTTTGTTAATGCTTATATTCCTATCCAGACCCTCTCCTGTCTGCCAGTCTCTCAGTCAAACCACTGCCTGGTTGCTTGGGTAAACTGGACCCTAGCAACCAGATAGCTGCTGGAATACCGAAGTGGAGAGCTGCTGCAGCATGAATTGTAAGTGAGAGCAATGTAGCTGTGTGTCTTGCATTAAAAGGATGAGGTGGCACGCATGAAGCCATACGACTTACACCCGTAACCGTCCATAATAAATGTATAATGGGCCAAGCACAGAGCATATTTCATTAACCTGCATCATAAAAGGACCTACGTACGCTGATATGGGTGTCACCGACGCCTTGCACCCTGTAGTTAATTCACACAGGCCTGGAGGCCTAGATACATTCACATGACTCTCCCAATCCCTTTATCCTATTAGTAGGTGGATCCCAGCTCCCACCTGGTAAAAGGACGAACTATGACACTTCCTTGATGTCATTAGAATAGAAATAAAGCACTTTCCCTTTAAAGCTCATCTGTGCTGATACATCAGGAAGTGGCTGGTGCAACAGGAAAATGCCCCCCCCCCCAGTTTTAGCATTTCAAGCAAACAGAAAACTAAACCCCCCCCCCCCCCACACAGGCCCATTAAATAGTCACAATGGCATCTTACAGCAATATAGGGTGCCAGTGCAAAACTTTAGTTTGGGTTTACTTTTTTTTTCTCTTTCAGAGAATGTGATAAATGGCGTCAACCCCAGGTCTGGTTTTAGGATGGGGGGGGGGCAGAGGATATATTTGGGCATCCAGAATCACAGCCGAGAAGGGGGGGAGAATAAATGTAGATAAAATTACAAAGGACATATTAGAAGAGCACATAAAATACCCAATTTAGCCATGCAGTATCCAAATTGGGCTGGATTTACTAGAAAGTGGGTGTGGCTTCATAGACAGAGGTGTGTCTTGACTTTGCCACACCCAGTTACACCCTTTGCCCCACCCCTACCAGGAGTACCAAGTGATTTCCAAAATAAACTGGGAACTTGCAGTGAACAGTGTGGGAAATGGACCTTAAACGACACATCTCTGTCATCTTCTATCCTCTTTATATAATATTTTCGGATGAGGTAGCCCAGTATAGACCGGTGAAAATTGGGTGCGTTGTTCACCTTTAGCAGCTCTCCAGTTTCTATAGGAGAGGGACTAAGTTGAAAGATAAGTAATAAAAAGTAGCAATAGCAATAAATGTGTATTCTTACAGAGCATTTGTTTTTAGATAGGGTCAGTGACCCGCATTTGAAAGTTGGAAAGAGTCAGAAAAAGAAGGCAAATAATTAAAAAACTAAATAATGAAGACCAATTGAAAAGTTACTTGTAACTGACCATGCTATAACATACTAAAAGTTAACTTAAAAGTGAACCACCCCTATCTGTGTGCTCCTTCTCTTTTATTCTTCTTAAAGGATTTCACCTGTAATGCGGATTATGAAAGCCATGTAATAGGTGGATATCTAGGAAAAGAATGTCAGGTCCATATGGTTTCATCTCAAAGGTCCCTGATCTGCTCTGCACAATCTTTTTTCTCTTTCCTTTAGGTCTAGCTCTAGGGTAAGGCAGTCCTGGGCCCCAGAACTGCAGGGCACCTCTAATGAGGAATTAACAATAACATGTATAATAAAAATGTTAAAAGTACATCTATTCCAAATAAAGTGACGCATGAATGGCACCTGTACGGCTGGGAGTTGGAATCAGGGCAATATATTTTGCACTGTAAAGGCTTTATATGGCAGAGAGAATTGTGGGTGATGCAATGCAAACACCCCCTCACTGACTTGAATATGGGATATTGTGTCCATGAAAACCAAAAGTTTCCTAAACAAAGAAATAAAATTCAGGGAATCGTCTTATGCTTTACATTTCTTTTCTATATAATGGGAGCTGCCATAGACAATCCATTATCGGTATCAGGGCTGGAACTAGGGGTAAGCAGAAGAGGCACCTGCCTAGGGCGCAACAATGAGGGGGCTTTTGGTTCGTGCCTGTTGAAGCAGGGGCGGAACTACCGGGGGAGCAGGGGGTGCGAGCGGGCCAGGGCCCGCACCCCCTCAGGGCCCCCCGGCAGTCCGCGTGCCGCGCATATCCCGGCCAGTTCCAGGTTTACGGAGGGGGGCGGGGGGCCCGGCTGCGCGTCCTGCGCCAGGGCCCGCCCCCCTCTAGTTCTGTTTCTGTGTTGAAGGACCCTCTGCCTACCCCTAGTCCGAGCTTGCATACTCCCTGGTGTCCAGGTTCTCCACCTCTCTCACCTCTCTTTTGCTTGTCCCCCCTCCATGTGTGACATCACTGGGGCTCATTTATCAATGCTGGGCAAAGTTGCCCATTGGCAATTACCTATAGCAACCAATCAGAGATTAGATTTTTAAAGGCAGCTACAAGTAGAAAAATGAATGCAGAAATTTGATTGGTTGCCATGGGTTACTGCCCATGGGCAAATTTGCTCAGTGTTGATAAATGACCCCCAGTGTGCGCACATGCACACACGTTCGTGCGCGGAAGGGGAGCGAGGTGGTGAGCTGGGTTGCCTAGGGTATCCAGCCGGCTTGGCCCACCCCTGATCGGTATAGTTTCTTATGTACACTCGGGTGCATTTGGGTCTGGTGCTACCTGCCACACCTGAGGTCTCCATACCTTTTTCATCCAAGCCAAGGCAGGCTTTTTTTATACCATCTCATTGGGGTTGCCCCCTTTTGATTCTGTGAAGTCCACGGCTAACAGTGATCGATGCACCATGCACTTCAAATCCTGTCCAGATTTCCCAATTTGGAACCCAGACTGGCAGTTTTCACCTGAGCAGTCATTCCGAAAACCAGGCTGAAGGTGAAAAACAGGCAGGTGGCAACTCTACTACAGAATTCGATAAACTGCCCCGAGATACTGTATTCAAATCTGGACCACACGCTACACGCAGTGGGCACTTTGTATGCAAGGAAGCCATCAGGGGGGCACTGGGGGGACAATCATCCCGGGCCCAATGGCTTCTATATGTTAAGAGGCCCTGCTGTGCTGCATTTCCTAGATAAGCCAGGCCCCCTTGAGCTGCCGAAGTAGGAGCTAAGTTGTGCCAAAGTAGGATACGAGCTGCGCCAAGCCTAAGTAGGAGCCGAGCCACACTAAACTAGGAGCCGTGCCGAAGTAGGAGCCAAGTTGTGCCAAAGTAGGAGCCGAGCCACACTGAAGTAGGAGCCATGCAGTGCCGAAGTAGGAGCTACCGCCGAAAGCCGCAGAAAAGAGCCAAAGAAGAAGAAAAGTAAGTTCCACAACACCGATGGTCTTATTTTTTAAAAACCATTGGGCAGTCATTTTTTTCTACTTGTAGGGGGGACCCTGGCCACTGATGTTCTTTTTCTAACTTGGCGGGGTCTGGCCACCAAGGGTTTTTTTTAACTTGTAGGGGGGCCCAGAAAATATTGTTGTACGGGGCCGCTCAAATTCTGATGGTGGCCCTGTTCGTATAAATACCCAAAGGCTGGGGTTGCACAGAATGTGCCACACAGAACAAACCCTGCTTGTGAGCGCATTTCTGGGCCACAGTAACTTTAGCAAAGCACTTTCCCACAGTGCCGCATTCTTCCTCCTCGGCATGGTATTCTGGGTCACTGTCCTTTCTCTGAAAATAGAACAAGACAAGCATCTGCCTTCTGTGTGCAAAAATATTTTAAAAATGCAAAGGGAAATTAAACCTTAAAATTAAAAAGAAAGAAAGGTGGGCCTAACTTCTAAATAGTCCTGCTTTAATAAATGTAAAGGGTAACTAAAAAGTGTTTGACCAAATGCCCCAAATTTGCCCCATGAGCACTAGGCCTAAGAGGTGCTGGCATATAATTAGATAGAGAGCTACATAATTATTCACACACACACTCCTGTAATTCTTTCTCACACGGAAGCTGCAGGGGTCAGATTCTATTTAGGATTTAGGAACCTGATAAATGCAGAAGATCCTGTTGAAGATCCTGTTGGGGAATGTGGTTAAGTAGCTTCATCCAGTTTCATAGTTTCCATGTGCGCTTCATTACATTCCTCCATAACTGATACTATAAAATTGCTATTAAACCAGGAACTACTATATAGCAGACCCCCCCCCAGACTGAGGAGGGACCTATGAGATTCTAGGCAAAACGCTGCCCATGGTAATTAATTCGCCGACAACACTCCAATCCACCCACACCCCGCCCACTTTCCTATGGAGCCACACCCTTTTTCTTGTCTGCGCTGCAGGACTGTCCTGCAAAAAAGGGACCAATGGGAGGTAAGCAGCTGATGCCCATAGTGCATTACACATGGACACAGCATTAAAGGGCCAACATTTTAATTTTGCCAAGTGCTGTGCCGTGTTGTGGCCTTAACTGTAGGTGCCATTACATATACTGGTAATGTAACAACCTAGTTAGCTTATTCCACACCACTACCCTCTTAGTAAAGGAAAACTATACCTCAAAATCAACACTTAAGCAACATATAGTTTATATCATATTAAGCGGCATATAAAAGAATCTTACCAAACTAGTCTATATATTTAAGTAAATCTTGCCCTTTGACATCTCTTGCCTTGAGCCCCCATTTTGTGATGGTCTCTGTGCTGCCTCAGAGATCACCTGACCAGAAATACTACAACTGTAACTGTAACAAGAAGAAGTGTTAAAGCAAAAGACACAACTCTGTCTGTTAATTGGCTCATGTGACCTAACAAGTATGATTTGTTGGTATGTTTGTGTGCACAGTGAATCGTACGATCCCAGGGGGCGGCCCTTATTTTTTAAAATGGCAGTTTTCTATTTATGATTACCCAATGGCACATACGAATAGAAAAGTATATTATTATGAAAATAGTTTATTTACATGAAGCAGGGTTTTACATATGAGCTGTTTTATGCAATATCTTTTTATAGAGACCTACATTGTTTGGGGATGTAGTTTTCCTTTAAGTGACTGACAGAGAGGGACATACTGCATGCCAAAAGAATGGGCCTTACACATGTAAATAGGTTAAAAAATGTAGACTCTCGTTAAACCTGTATAGATCAAGCAAGTTCATTCTTGTTATAAATATAACTTATTGTACAAACAGACAGGCATGTTTTACATCCATCATTTCATCTCAGAGGCCACAGTGCTATTAGTTCCCCACTACTACTATAGGCACTATCTCTCCCTACTATACCTGCTATCCCACAGTCACACTCCCTTCCCAGAGACTATTATCCCACTGCTACTATAGGCACCATCTCTCCCTACTATACCTGCTATCCCACAGTCACACTCCCTTCCCAGATACTATTATCCCACTGTTACTATAGGCACCATCTCTCCCTACTATACCTGCTATCCCAAAGTCACACTCCCTTCCCAGATACTATTATCCCACTGTTACTATAGGCACCATCTCTCCCTACTATACCTGCTATCCCACAGTCACACTCCCTTCCCAGATACTATTATCCCACTGTTACTATAGGCACCATCTCTCCCTACTATACCTGCTATCCCACAGTCATACTCCCTTCCCAGAGACTATTATCCCACTGTTACTATAGGTACCATATCTCCCTACTATACCTGCTATCCCACAGTCACACTCCCTTCCCAGAGACTATTATCCACTGTTACTATAGGCACCATCTCTCCCTACTATACCTGCTATCCCACAGCCACACTCCCTTCCCAGAGACTATTATCCCACTGTTACTATAGGCACCATCTCTCCCTACTATACCTGCTATCCCACAGTCACACTCCCTTCCCAGAGACTATTATCCACTGTTACTATAGGCACCATCTCTCCCTACTATACCTGCTATCCCACAGTCACACTCCCTTCCCAGAGACTATTATCCCACTGTTACTATAGGCACCATCTCTCCCTACTATACCTGTTATCCCACAGTCATACTCCCTTCCCAGAGACTATTATCCACTGTTACATTGCAATGGGAAGGTGTGTCATATGCACTATAAATGTTATAGTGAATGGTGATGGTGGGTTAGGTCCTCTAAAGGGAGGCACAAATTTTGTACCAGACCCAGACTGCAAACCAGCAGGAGATACTCGCCTACAGCAAACTATGTCAGGAATTTCTTTACCTTCAAGTACCTGTAATAACTCTTTCAGAGCCATTTACTGGGTCATTAACAAAATTAAAAGAAGCTCTTCGTAACAGCCAAGCTTTCAATTGATGTCACAGAGAAAATGCTTTTGGAAAGGGCAAGTCCCTGTACATTCTACTTTCTCCCTGTACGTTATTATTACTCTAATTTTGTGATAATATACAAAGGCAGTATTAGGGCAGGGCTATAAAGGGTATTTATTGGCTTATTGTTCCTTATCAATAGCGGCATCAGACCCCCTGAGAACTTTTACAAATTACTTGAGCTTTAAAAAAAATGCTTTAAGGGGTTATTAACCTTTAAATTATCTTTTAGTATGATATAGAGAGTGATATTCTGAGACAATTTGCAATTGGTTTTCATTTATAAATATGATGGTTTTTGAGCTTTTTGTTCAGCGGTTCTCAAGTTTGCCATTTCAGCAATCTGGTTGCTAGGATCCCAATAGCCCTAGCAACCATGCACTGATTTGAATAAACTGGGGAAACTGGAACCTGATGCCTAGGAGAAGATCTGACTAGAAAGATAAGTAAGAGGAGAAATCAGGAGAAGAAAAAAGCTAATTATTCAGAAACTATACAAAAGAAAAAAAATGAAGGCTAATTGAAAAGTTACTTAGGATTAGCCATTCTATAATATACAAAAAAATAAACTTAAACGTGAACCACCCTTTTAAAGCGCCATTGTGTTATCACTGGTTTGCTAAACAGAGATCCTGTCCCCAGTGTTACATTTATGGTACCATTTTATTTTTCATGTAAGTTTTTCCCATCATGTTTACATTCATTCGTTGTTAAAAAAAAGGTTTGTTCTTATAACACGGGATTCCAAACTTGCAAATAAACTGACTGCAAATGTGTGATGTCACTAGTATGGATCTATTTCTAGGAGAACTCTGCCCCCCACTGGATCTATAAAGGAAATCAGGCAGCAGAGAGATACTTGTATAATCTATAAACAAAAAGAAGAAAAATTGTCAGCGCACGGTTTGCCTTTAAAAAGAACTATTACAAAAAATCTCCTCTCCTCCCTTTATTCTCCTAATATTTTATATCTACTTACTATACTCTTTTCTTCCATTATTAAGCCTCTTTTTTCCCATGAAATTTGACCATGAAATAGGCTAAATGGTTAGAAGCAAGAGGCCCACTGACACCTGGGCCCACCAGGAATTTTCCTGGTATCCCAGTGGGCCAGTCCAACCCTTAGAACCACACTTTGGGCAAAATATGTAAGCTCACGTGCCATGTCAAGGCCCCTCATTGTACAAGAGTCCAACACTCACTGTTAGCATTCTAAATATGTAGTGCATTTAAAATATTGGCTTTTTAATCGTTTCTAGCAGTTGGTCAACTCCAGATTTGGGTTGAACCGAGCGATGGCACATGGGTGTTTCTAGCAGCTACATCGTGGGCTAGACAGAGCGCTGGTGATTGTTTCGTAATCTATACACAAGTTAAAGGAGTTTTTGACCTTTAAATGAGCTTTTAGTATGACGTAGGAAGTTTTATTTTGAGACAATTTGCACTTGGTTTTCATTTTTATTATTTGTGGTTTTTGAGTTCAACAGCTTTCCACTTTGCGATTTCAGCCATCCATGGAATAGGGTGAACCGGGCAGGCAGTTTTGACCTGGACATCTCTTCCTAAAAATCGGGCTTTTGGACAAAAACTGGATGCACTTTGCAGTACTTTCCCCCCATTTTTTGCAACATAAAAAACCAGAAAGTTTAAACTACTGTAGTCTGAGTGACCCACAACCAATCAGGCGTTTGTCATGTCACCAGTTAATGCTGCCTTTGGATTGGTTGCCATGGCAACATCAGCATGCTATAAAATATGTCAGATTCCTATGAATTATGGGGGGCGATGACCCCTCCCCTTGACTGCTGGGAAAATCAAGGAGGGCTGACAGTTCTGCTGCTATTGCTTCACACCGGCGCACTTCCTGATTTGCACTTACAGTGCAGACACTGTGTTGATATTCACTTCCTTAGTAACAAGGGGCTTCCCTAGCAACACTTACCCTACCACCTTGTATACACAATACTTTATTTCTGTGGAAAGGCACCAATTTGTAATTCTCTGGCTCCTTTCATGACCTGCCCAGTAATGCCCCTGCCTCAGTCTCCAGCCAGCAAGCCCCAACCCACTGCCCTGATCTGCCCAGGCCGCACATCTGATCTACTCACCTCAAACACTTTATTTTTCACTCAGACTCTTTCCAAGTTTTGAAATGATGGAGATATGTTAAAGGAACAGAAAAGAAAGTAACAGATAAGTTCTTAAGAATGCCATTGTATACTACAGAGCTTATCTGTTATCTGATGTGTATCATGTGCCTTTTCTCCTTTTTCAGCTTTTAATGGCTGCCCCATGGCTACACAGCAGCTTATTTATATCAACTATAGTAGAGTGTCTGAAGCAAATGCCCTAGTTTTACCAGTGTGTAAGGGGAGTAAAGGGTTAATGCCCCGCCATCACCATGGCAACCAACCTTTGCTGTAATGATGGATATCCACACGATGGTGCAATCACAAAAATGAAGAACTTTTATTGGTAATGCTTTTCAGTATCCATCAACTTTGTACAGTCCATACACAGTCCCATGGGTTTTACTTACTCCCTTTCTTGCAGAGCAATAACTTCCTTCAACGAACCCCTCACACGAAAGTACTGGAAACACCGGAACACCCCTTTCCAAGGCGACTTACCACCTTCCTACTTCAGTCGGGCTGACACCACAGCAGTGCACCGCTGACCTTTTAGGATAGGAATTTTCCACCTTCTGGTCCTACCAGTCCGGCATACGTCCTATGCCCCTCTGGCCTACTCCAGATAGGAATTTCTCTTGCGCCCCTCCTTCAGGATGTTCGTGTTCCCCTAACACTCCAGCCCTCACTGGCAAAGCCTTGGCTCCTAAGCCACTTACTCCTCGTTGGGGTCTTAGCTACCCATTCTAGTGGTCCACTCACTATCTATAGTACCTAGTACTTTTACAGTAGCCTGTCACTATCTACTTTTCTTCAGAAGCATCCACTGAACACCCATGACTGTGTTTCACCCTTTAAATACTATCCCTAATTAACCATCCCCTTAACATTCACTGTACATGTGCTTGTAACATTTCCCTATCATGTACTGTCCTCACTGCAGTGCATGTGCCTTTCACTAGTTCACCACATGAAATCTTTGCTATTCATTTACATGACAACACTGCCACCTTGTGGTGCATTTTACACATTACAGTCTCCAAAAACATTTAACATTTCCAATCACTTACATTTAACACTTTCAATCATTTCAACATTTTGTACAACACTCACATTCACTTTACACATACAATACACATTTTCATGCACACAACCCAAATCACCGTCTTACAAGTGCAGCACAACAGTACATTATATTTTTATTAGTTTAGGACACTTTCCTTTTTTGGTGTTACTTGTTCCTTTAAGCAGGAGACTGGCATGCCACTTCAGGTTACAAGGAGACCAGGAGAATCTTAAAATATTTGATGTGACATGTCATTACTTAGTACACTGATATCAATAAATATTTCTCACCTTACAGTGTCTCGTCGCTCATTTTAATCCCCATGCATCATTGCCCCTACACACAGGCGGGCAGAAGGGGTCCCTTACCCACCATGGAGTTTTTGCCTTAATCAGGAAAAGAACAAGCATCACAGATTCCCAGTAGTGGAGTAACTGCTGATTCTCTGTCTCCTGAGAACATTATGGGTGTCTGATTGTCACCTGCAGCCACATGTATTCCAACCTTACTGTCCCCACTTGGGACTAGGGATCAAAACATTAGAATGCACAGTGACTGAAAAAAAATAGCACTTTTATCCCAATAAGTTGTGCAGATCTTCCTATTGTTATTTATTCACTTTTGATCCAGCGCCCCATTGTAAAAAGTCTGAGCATGGACACACAGCTGATTGGGTTTATTTAACTTTTAAATTATTTGTTAGTAGATTTTATATATTGTCATCCAAGTTACAGAAAGATCCCTAACCCGGAAAACCCCAGGTCCTGAGCATTCTGGATAATAAATCACATACACCCCCTCCCCTGTCACTCTCTTTATATATATTTATGTACAGTATTTTAAAGAAGTATGAAAACCATTTAATAATTTCGTGTCCCCCTTCAGAGCCCCCTTTGAAAAACACCACAGTGGGACCCAATACTGCCCTGTTTGCCATTTATGCTAATAAAACTCTGAGTAACATAGCAGGGTTCATGGGATTTTGGGCCGTTTGACATAATTTTCCCAACTCCAGGTAGTGATGAGAAAATCTGTCCCGTTTCAATGGACATTTTTTCCAATTTCCACTCCACTGCAGAGGCTTTTGCAATACACAATACATTGGAGTATATGGGTGTTGTGTGTAAAAAATTTGAGCTAAATGGATGCCCAGCTATTTGTGCGTATTTATGTGTGTTTATTTAGGGTTTCTATCTGTAATGTGTAAATGGAGAGACAAATGCCATGACACTATAATAAACACAACATAAGGGGTTTCGTGCAAGATCTCCCACTTCTATGAATTATGTCCCCCCCGCCCCAACATTTGGCAGTAACAGTGTTTGTGCAAAATGAGAAGTGGAAATGTTGCAATGTTGCATAAATTTTTTTTTGTTTAACAGATCTGGCCGGGGCCATGTGTTTCCTTATGGGGGCTGTGTTTCCCAGTGCGGGCTTCAACGCTGGCAAAAGAGGAAATTGTAATTTCTTTTCTATATGTGTGTGTAGAATACAAGATGATTTTGCAACACACATGATGGTATTATACACGAAACTGACACTTTATTTATCCTGCCATGTGCTTTAAGGGGTAAAATTGGCACCTTATTTATGCTACACGTGCTCTGGGTTATTATGGAAGGAAATAGCACTGTATTTATGCTGCCATGTGTTCTGGGGTATTATTCATTGAATTGGCACTGTATTTATCCTACCATGTGTTTGGGTTATTATGGATGGAAATAGCACTGTATATAGGGCAAATTCACTAAGATTCGTAGTTGTGCCAGGCGTAACTTTGCCGCGCGTAGTTTCGCTAGCGCTCCACAAATTCACTAAAATCCGATGTAGTGCTCAGGGGTAGCATAAGGTTGCGAAGTTGCGCTAGCGTTGATTCGCTAAGCGAAGCGAAGTTACTCTAGCGATGGTTAGTTTGCATACGGCGCCAAATTCAAATTTCAGTGGAGGAATATGTAGCAGCACTACAAATGCCTGGGAAACCTTCAAAACATCAAATAAAATTTTTATTTTGCCCTACACATGTGCCCACTGTGTAGTTAAGTTGCCATGAGTTAGGAAATGTAGGGGGGAAGGAGGGGAGCCCCAAAAAAAATTTCGATCTTTTTCAGCCTATCACCCATAATATAGAAAAAACGCCAGCGTTTTTTGGGACTTAGAAAGTTTTTTAACTTTTTTTGAAGCAATCCCTATCTACTCTATTGCGCTTCGCCTGGTCTGAGGTGGCAAAGGAATTCTAGCGTAAAAGGTAGCGTTCAGTACAATGTACGCGTTAGCAAATTCGCCAGGCGTAAGGGTGCGAAGTAACACTAGCGAATGTACGCCAGCGTTCGTGAGTGAATTTGCAAAGTAACGAAAATGACCAACGCTAGTGAATTGACGCTAGCGTTAGGCGCTTCGGCGCTTAGTGAATTGCCCATGTCCTGCCTTGTGTTCTGGGGTACTATACATGGAATTGGCACTGTATTTATTCTACTATGTGTTCTGGGACATCATAAATGGATGGGCCAGGCAGGGCGGCCGGGCACCCTAGGCAACCCAGCCAGCAACAACGCTCCACTTCCACGGAGAGATTGGTGAGGGGAGGAGAGCGTGCAGGACCAGAGGATTTGAGGGCCAGGACTAGGGGTATGCGGGCAAGAGGTACATGCCCAGCGCCTTCCCCCAACGATGCACCCTAGGCACATACCTCTTCTGTCTATCCCTAGTTTCAGCCCTGTTAGCTCTGTATTTATCCTAGAGTGTGTTCTGGGGAATTATACATGGAACAGGTCCTGGGGAACTATAAAGTAGTCTCCCAAAAAAAAAAAAAATCACCCACCCTCTATGTGAGTGGAAATATTTGTCCTCAAAATATTTGGGTGTATTTCCTTCTAAGCTGGGTATATTCCAAGACTATTTCACAAGTATTTGCGTAACACTATGATCCCTTTCTAGTGATTGTTCAATTCATGCTCGGCTTGCACTAATGCCCTGCATATGGGAGTAATATTATGCCTATTCATGGTGAGTCGCTGCAGGAATAGTGAAGGGCGTTTGTATTCACTTTTATATCTCAGTCTGGTGAAACATTTCTTGCTTCATGCTTATCAGAATAGATACAATATTTTATTAACAAATTAACTATAAATACACATTTTTTCAATTTTTGGTTATTGCATTTAGCACAGACAATCATTTCCCCCTCTGGTAGGCTCATATGTATTCTGTATAGTCTGTATACTATATATTTTGCCCCCTTGTGCCATTACCCTAAGGCTTATCACATGCACTGTTCTTCACAGCATTTTCTGGCCAAAATATTCCCAGATTGCACCTCGGTAAGCCAAAGCTGTACCTATCAGTGCTTACTAAACATGCGCCGGATAATAGAGTCCTACGACAGACATGCAACTGACCCACACTTCCACAATCTGACCCGAACCCCCTACCTTAAAGGGATACTGTCATGGGAAAAAAAAAATTTTCAAAATGAATTCGTTAATCGTGCTGTCCCAGCAGAATTCTGCACTTAAATCCATTTCTCAAAAGAGCAAACAATTTTTTTTTCAATTTTGAAATCTGACATGGGGCTAGACATATTGTCAATTTCCCAGCTGCCCCAAGTTATGTGACTTGTACTTTGATAAACTTCAATCACTCTTTACTGCTGTACTGCAAGTTGGAGTGATATTACCCCCTCCCTTTCCCACAACCTCCCACGGCCCATCTGCACCAGGGTCGGACTGGACAGGCAGGCAGCCGGGAAAAAAATATGGGTCCACGCTGTGGTCCAGGACATTGGGGGGTGAGTGTAAGCAGGTTCTTAGTTTGTGATTTAGGTGGGGGTATTAGCCCTGAGGTCCAATGCTGCTCTGCACAGTCAGGTCTTTTCCTCCTGAACCCTGACTGATTGTGTATATTCCATGGGTACCCGACCCACTGCAGCAGATATTCACAGCAGTTTTGTGCTCATGTCAGTACATGTCAGAAAACACCATAGAGTTCATTTACAACTGCAAGTGCAGTGAGGAAAGTGCTAATTTGAGCTCAATAGCCATTTTTTCTTACAATGCAGCTTTTTCTGCCCAGAATCCATATTGTTGGCATCACCAGGGGAGTTGCAGCTGTGGTTGTTCACCTTTGAGTTAACGGTTAGTATGACGCAGAGAGTGATATTAGCGATTGGCTTTCATTTTTCATTATTTGTAGCTTTTGAGTTATTTTGTTTTTATTCAGCAGCTCTCCAGTTTGCAGGTTCTGCAGTCTGATTGCTAGGATCCAAATTACCCTAGCAACCAAGGAATATGAATAGGAGAGGCCTCACCAGAAAGATAAGTGATAAAAAGTAACAAAAATCAACAAGTAACAATAATTATGCATATTAAGCTATACAGAGCATTTGTATTTTAGATCGGGTCAGTTCCACCTACTGACATGGAGGAACCCCCATGGTATCTCTGCATAAAAAGGCGCAATGGTATTTTATTTTTTAACATAATGAATGTAAATGACCCTTCATGTTTAGCAGCCTTAGCCCTTACATTTGATATAGGTGTGACTAGAGGTATATATATTCCTGATAAAATGGCGTAATCCCTCTTTTAATATTAAAGGAGAATTGCTTCCGATTGAGCTTCATTTGATAAACAGTTTCTTGTTTAATGTTAAATAAATGAGTTTGTTTTATACTGGGGCGTCAGTGTTATAATAATCGAGATGAAAGGTAAATACAGCTGGCAGGAGTTGTTTGGCATGGAGGTTACTTATGAAAGGAGGGTACAGAGTTTGCTTTGGGGAGGGAAAGGCGTTCTGGTGCAAAGAGGGGGAAGTCCCAATTAAAGGAAGAGGGGGGAGGCCATGAATCTGATAATTGTTAGTGTAACCGCTCCCTGGGCATTCACAGTCCCGTTGCTGAGCACCTAAGAGCAGCCTAGTGGGTGACACCCTGAAGACTTTCTGCCCAGTATGGCACAGCAGGTAACTAACTACATAGAATGTCAATAATCCCACAGTGCATCTATGGCGAACTGTACTATACAGTAAATAGGAGCAGAGTAGTCTGGGGGGAGAGTAAAACCCTCTATGGGAGCCAAGGCAGCAGGCTAGGACTGGAATGGGTAGCAGAAGGTGAAGGAGAGACTAACTGCATCTGCTCTTAAGCAAAATAACAAGTTACTAATTGCAGTTTTCTGCTTTTGAAGCTTCTATGGTGTTTATTTATAAACCCTTACATTACACATGGGTGTGACACTTTCTTCTGCCCCTTAATGAGATTCACCCTAGTTTGCGCGTGAGAATGGGTGCTGGGGATCTTAGATTGTAAGCTCCACTGGGTACTGATGATAATGATAAGCTTATAGGATAATAAATAAACATATTCAGAAAAACATGGCTCAATTTCCAAGGGTTGTTTCCGTGACATGGGGGTTACTCAGGAAAGGAGAGTGATGGGCAAAACAGGGATGTCACATGAAGAGGAAGAGGGGGAGAGGCTCTAGAACCTGATAAATATTCATAAGACCACCCCAGGCATGTCCCATTGCTGAGCTCCCAAGAGCAGCTTATTGGCTGAGACCCCAAAGACTTTCCAACCCACCATGTCAAATCAGGTAATTAAGTCTAATGGGAACCGTTCTGTATAGTAAAAAAGGAGCAGAGCTGAGTGAGAAGGGGTTTGAGTAAAAAAAGAGTCAGAGAGGTGGAATTGGGACAGAATCTGTAGGTGCCAAGTGATGGAGGAATGCGTTAGTGTTTTGCCTACTGTAGCTATTTTTTCTCCTTTTTTTGCTGGTCCCCTAAAATTTGGGGTTCTCAGGGCAGTCACCCCATCTCAGCGTTCCCTACTGAAAGACACCATTCATCATTATCAGAAAAGTTGTAGTAAAGGTGTCATTAGCAATTTTTCAGTCTGATCCATCTATCAGCGGGAGCTCTGCAAAGGGCCGAGGATAACATGAATGTGGTTCTGACTCTAATCTCCTTCTAGTGATTGCTCCACTGACTGTTGTGCAAAAGTCACATTTCCTCCTTTGAGCAGTTATACAAGCTGGGGGTTCTGCTTAGTCATGTTCAGCTCAATTTTACTATGGATCTCTTCAGCGCCACCATATAGAGGGGAAATTGTGTAACCTGTGGCTGCTGTGAACCTCTTCAGATTGCTTTAAGTGGTAGTTCAACAACAGCTAAATTGCAACAAGTTGGAAATTCCTGAAACAGCCCCACTAGGTGTAATGCCTATTCCTCTTATCCCATTTAACAGGAAGCTGCCATGCTGTTTGCTAATTTTTAACTGTAGTCACAATCAACTAAAGGTCCAGTCCCAATCCAGAGTGTATAATGCAATCTAATTGTCTTTATATCTCTGCAGACTCATCCCATCTTGACTACGGGAGCCGGAATCCCCACTGGGGACAAGCTCAATGTTCTGACGGCCGGCCCCCGGGGGCCAATGCTGATGCAGGATGTGGTGTTCACCGAAGAGATGGCGCATTTTGACCGGGAGAGGATACCGGAAAGAGTTGTACATGCAAAAGGAGCAGGTGTGTTGTTAGAATTATACCTTCATCTGTCTGTGTATATCAAAAGGAAATGTAGTTGCTGGTGACCAGTTATTTAATTGTTCTACTTGCCAGAAACTTGTTGACACTTCTGCTCTTGATTCCAGGGGCGTTCGGCTATTTCGAGGTGACGCACGACATCACAAAGTACTGCAGGGCCAAGGTGTTTGAAAAAGTTGGGAAAAGGACGGACGTTGCAGTGAGATTTTCCACAGTTGGTGAGAATTCTGCCCCCCCTCCATGTATATGGCATAAAGGGCCCCCACCATCTTCTGTTAAACTCTTTAGTGCAAGGGCCCAAGAACAAAGAGTGCCAAAGTAAAGCTCTGCCCCCCCTCCATGTATCTGGTATAAAGGGCCCCCACCATCCTCTGTTAAACTCTTTAGTGCAAGGGCCCAAGGACAAAGAGTAAAAGTAAAGCTCCTTCAGCCCTTCTTATAAGTGGTCCCTTAATGCCCTTCTCTCTCTACAGCTGGGGAAGCAGGATCAGCAGATACTATCCGTGACCCGCGGGGTTTTGCAGTAAAATTCTACACGGAAGAAGGAATCTGGGACCTGGTTGGAAACAGCACCCCCATTTTCTTCATCAGAGATCCCATATTGGTCAGTTCTGACTCCAGGCTCATTTGCAGAAGATGTGCAGTTTGTGTGTAGGACAGTATAGGCTAAGCACACTGGCCTACAGACTCATGTTCTACATCCACATCTGCATGTGATCCAGCTAAATATAAGTTCACTTGGGATTAGACCTGGTTCTGTGTTCATTTGCCCACTGAGGATCATTTATGAATGTAAAGCCAATTTCAAGGTTTTCCGATTGTAGTGGTCTCTATATGCAACACAGAGCTTTGGTTAGTGTGGTCTTCATCATTCAGACTGCCTTATTCGTCTTCTCCTCATTTATAGATGGCAATGTAATTGGAAACCCCCAGTTAGCTGTGTTAGACAGTTCCAAGCTTTCTCTTGGTGGGCCATGGAGAAGAATGCAGCCCAGAAGTACCCGAGTAAATTCTGTTAGAAGAATAAATACATTTTGGAGGTTCTTGGGATGTGGCTGAGATGAATTTAGATGTAATCCCAACTGTACATGCCCTTAGGGGCACATTTACTAAACTCGAGTGAAGGATTAGAATGAAAAAAACTTTGAATTTTGAAGTTTTGTGTTGGGTACTTCGACTATCGAATAGGCTACTTCAACCTTCAACTATGACTTCGACTTCGAATCGAATGATTCGAACTAAAAATCGTTCGACTATTCGACCATTCGATAGTCGAAGTACTGTCTCTTTGAAAAAAAACTTTGACTACCTACTTCGCCACTTTAAACCTACCGAGCATCAATGTTAGCCTATGGGGACCTTCCCCATAAGCTTCCTAAGCTTTTTATGATCGAAGGAAAATCCTTTGAATCGTCCTTTGAATCAAACGATCAAAGTATTTGCGATAAATCCTTCGACTTCAATATTCGAAGTCGAAGAATTTTACTTCGACCAATAGTAAATGTGCCCTCTAGTGTAGATAATCATATAAATTAAATTATGGATCCCTCTTGCTCCCTAATGTTTTGTTAACATGGTTGCTTAGTCATTTTAATCACAGCAATCACCCAGGCCAGTTTGGTCATGTGAAACAGGAATTAACACTTATTAACGAGTAGTAATGTATCAATTTCTATGGTTATAAATGGAGTAACTTCTGCCTTTTCTGCAGTTTCCATCATTCATTCACAGTCAGAAGAGAAATCCACAGACGCACCTGAAGGATCCAGATACAGTCTGGGATTTCTGGAGCCTGCGTCCCGAGACTTTGCACCAGGTTGGTGGGTTAGCTTAAAGGTATACTGCCATGTGAAAACATGTTATTTTATATAAATCCGTTGGTTAATAGAGCTGTTCCAGTGTTTTTCAAAAGAACAAATGGATTTTTTAATATTTAATTTTGAAATCTGACATGGGGCTAGACATGTCAGTTTCCCAGGTGCCCCCAGTCATGTGACTTGTAATGTGATCACGGGCTCTGTACTGAATCTGCTGCTCCCCACCCCAGACCTTGATGTGTGTTCTTATTTCTTTAAAGGTTACTTTCCTGTTTAGCGACCGGGGAATTCCAGATGGACATAGACATATGAACGGTTATGGGTCTCACACCTTCAAGCTTGTGGATACGGAAGGAAAGGCAGTTTACTGCAAGTTTCATTATAAGGTATAAAATCGGTGTGAGGCAAATAGGGAATATTTTGTAAGTGGCCCTCAAAAAGACATATCAGTTGGGCTAAGGGGATCCAAGCAACCTCCATTATTTACCAGTTAGAAAGCTTTAATTCTGGCAGCTGGGATAAGGAGCAGTAAAGTCCAAAAATTGAATTGGAGAGATATATGGCACAAGGAGAATTTTCAGTCTTTTCATTTCCTATAGACGGATCAAGGGATTAAGAACCTTTCAGTGGAAGAAGCAGACAGGCTGGTGGTGAGTGACCCAGATTATGGCATCAGAGACCTATTCCAGGCCATCGCCAAGAAGAACTTCCCATCATGGACCATGTACATCCAGGTCATGACCTTCGAGGAAGCAGAGAAATGTCCTTTCAATCCTTTTGACCTCACAAAAGTAAGTGACCCCCAAAGTCTTCCAAACTTATTCTATAGTTCAAAAAAATGTGGTTGTATCTATCTGTCCAGACCAGAGGCAGCACAGCCAAGTGCAGGGGGTGCAGTAGATTGCTTATTTAGGGAGGACAACACAGACAGAGCAAGCACTGAAGTGATACAATCCACTCCACAATGACTTTATGGCTTTAATGAATTTATTGTTACTGGCATGGCGCAATTACAACTTCTCATTTGCTCTGGTCAACTTATTGTGGTCAATGCTTACACTATAAATAAAGGATAATAATAATAGCACCGCTGTGCCGTGTTTGGATAATCTGTAGAGTGGAGGAGAGCAAGGGATAAAGAGAAAGAAATAAAGAGAAAGGATTGGGGGGGGGGAGAGCAGATAAGGTGGAAGAAAGTGGGTGTTGAAGGAGGAGAGTGGGAAAAACAGAACTGAAAGGAGAAGGTGGGTGTTGAAGGAGGAGAGTGGAAAAAACAGAACAGAAAGGAGAAGAAGTAGAGTTAATAAGATGGGAGTATAATATTTTAGAAAGAAATGGGAAGGAAGTATAAGGGTGAAAAAGACACATTGGAAAATGGCAAAAAGGAGAGTTGACCCAAAAATGTGAAAATCTCTGCAGACATCTGATTCTCTGTACTTTCTGCTCCTGGGTTGTTTCCCATGGTCCATAGGCAGGCTGAGAGACTTGGGAAGCAGTTTTCATCTTCCTCTTCTCCTTGATCCTCTTCAGGTCTGGTCACATAGAGATTACCCACTCATCCCCGTCGGCAAACTGGTGCTGAACAGGAACCCAGAGAACTACTTTGCCGAGGTGGAACAGGTCGCCTTTGATCCAAGCAACATGCCCCCAGGGATTGAAGCCAGTCCGGATAAAATGTTGCAGGTGAGACGGGCTTGAGCTGTGCCATAAAAGTCGACATTAAAAGTCTCATAAATGGTCTCTTGGCTTCCACCAGTGTTGTAGATTTCAGCAGTTGTGTTACTTCTACAGGGTCGCCTGTTCTCATACCCGGATACTCATCGTTATCGCTTGGGACCAAATTATTTGCACATTCCTGTCAACTGTCCTCGGGGAGTGAAAGTGGCTCATTACCAGCGGGACGGGCCCATGTGCATGTTTAATACCCCCAGTAAGAACTCAACCCAACTCAACTTTCAGGCCTGTAGTGGGGAAATGTTTCATATTTACAAATTTAAATTATTTCTGGCCATAGAAGCAGCTCACAAACAAAATATCGTAATTTTAAACTACCAACCTTTTACCCTTTAGGCCATATGCCGAATTACTATCCAAACAGCTTCAATTCTCCTCGGGATGATCCAAAGTGCAAAGACTCCACATTCGTGGCCTCAGGAGATGTGGATCGACATGACTGCTGTGATGAGGACAATGTGTCCCAGGTAAGAGGGTCCCCCTGCCCAATTCATGCCAGGGTGTGCTGGTAAATGTATTAATGTATCTATACTATCTACTGTATATACCTGTTATATATATATATTATTTGGCTTCCATCATCCAGGTGAGATCATTCTACACCCAGACTCTGACTGAGGAAGAGCGACAGCGACTGTGTGAGAACCTCGCCCGACACTTGAGTGAAGCTCAGATCTTCATCCAAGAAAGAGCTGTAAGTATCTGTTTTAAATATGACTGCACTAGATAGGTGCTCACGTGATCTCATTGTGAATATATATATATATATATATATATATATATAAGAAAAGCTGTGGCGGCACACACTCCGGTTCAATAAAATTTAACTTTTATCTATCTTAGATGATACATATTAAAAGCATCAACGTTTCGGTCCATGGTCTGGGACCTTTATCAAGATGCACTACCTCATAATGATTATATGATAATATTTTTACCTATAAATGATATACCATTATACATGGGAGACAAGGAATAAGGTGAAACACAGAGGCATAGGGTGGGTGGGTGCAAGGTAAAGAAGCAAGTGTTGGAAGTGTTACTGCCTGCTTTAAATTACCCCTACAGATATAGGAATTGGTAGACTGATATCCTGTATATAGGGAGAGAGAAGGTTTGGAAGGGTTACTGCTCTGCTCTCATTTCCCTACAGAAATAGGGATTGGTAACACTAGATAGGTACCTAATATATAGGGAAAGAGACAAGAGGAAAGTGTTGCTCTGCTTTCATTTCCCTACAGAAATAGAGATTGGTAGCACTAGATAGGTCAAGTCCAAAAATATATTCCAAAACATTCTTTCAAAGTTTTTATTTAGCATAAATATTAAAAAGTAGGCATACAGACCAATTGATGCTCTGCCTTACGCGGTTCGTACCCACCGGTTCTTATTCATAGGCATTACTGTTGTTCCATTTGGTCACAAAATTTATACCCCAGGAGATCCCTCCCCAAAAATTAAAACCAATCACGTGTTGCCTATGAATAAGTACCGGTGGGTACGAAACGCATAAGGCAGAGCATCAATTGGTCTGTATGCCTACTTTTTATGCTAAATAAAGAAGAATTTTTTAAACTGTGAAAGAATGTTTTGGAATATACTTTTGGACTTGATATATGTGCCCTTTTGAGCTGGGGGCTATATTTCAATGTTTTTGGCCCTTTTTGACAGGCCCTTATAGACTGCAGCAGTTGGTCAGCAAGTTTGGAGCACTAGATACTGTAGGTGCCTAATATAAAGGGAAAGAGACAAGAGGAAAGTGTTGGAAGGGTTACTGCTTGCTTTGATTTCAGAGACTTTAGTGAAATATTTGTAAAACACAGATTGAAAATGTAGTACCCGCAAAAGACACAATATTAGGGTAGGACTACACGGACAATTTTCATGCAATCCGACGCGCTGCTCTAAAACGCAGGCGTCACGTCGGATGCGACAGAAATAAGGTAAGTAATGGTCGGATGGTGTCACAGTGTTGATCCGACACAACGTGACTGTCGGATGCAGACGATGTGCGCTTCATCTGCATCCGACAGTCGCGTCGCGTCGGATCAATGCTGCAACACCATCCGACAATGCATTCACTTACCTCATTTCCGTCGTATCTGACGTCCTGCCTGCGTTTTTTGAGCAACGCGTTTGATAGCTCCAAAATCGTCCGTGGAGTTCGCCCTTAGATATAACCATAATTATTTTCTTTTGTTCCTTTTTTTTAACCTCTGGAATTTATAATATTTATGTGTATTTCCCACCCAAGGTTAAAAATTTCAGTGACGTTCATCCAGATTATGGCGCCCGGATAAAGGCCTTGCTGGATAAATTGAATGCTGAAGGTGGAAAGAAGGTAAAGTTAACTGAAAGACATAAATGCCATTGTTAAAACGGTAGTTAAGGGCAAATGAGCGTTTAATAGCAGCACTCGTATAGAAAGAGACTCTGAAGTGAGGTTCCACCTGTTGCTTAGCAATGGGCATTCAGCTACATGGTAAAAACCATTATGGCAGCTTCTCTGTCCAGAAAGACTGATTGTAAAAGGGTAACTAGTGCTGCTGATTTTTATAGGGTAAAGATTTAAATCAATATTCAGTCTATAACCTATAATGAATTGCTTCTGTAGTAAGAATCATAACATTACACGTTAAACATTATTGTTAATAATTATTTTGTCATATTTTTTCATGAAGGAGCCGTTGCACAACTACAAACGTTATGAAGCCGCCCATGTGTAGTGGTGACCACAGTGCCCTTGTGCAGAACCAATAGTGAGCCATCCAAACGGAGGGGAAATTCCTCCAAAGAACTTATATTTGTATATTTCTTATTGTTTCACCAGTTCCAATAAATGGATGTAAAGCTCAACCCTGTACCCTGTGGTATTTCGCTCATATCTGTAGGTATGGGGGGATATAGAAGGGTGAATGTTACATCAATGTTTCTATATTTCTGTAACCTTGTTATGAGCTAAGGGGGTCCAGTCTGAAGGCCAGTTAGGGTGAGATTTGGGGTGAGTGTTTATTTGTACCCTGGGTACCCCTGGAACTATAGCAGGGTGACTGTTACCCCAATGTTTCTATATATCTGTAACCTTGTTATGAGCTAAGGGGGCCCAGCCTGAAGGCCAGTTAGGGGGAGATTTGGGGTGAGTGTTTATTTGTGCCCTGGGTACCCCTGGAACTATAGCAGGGTGACTGTTACCCCAATGTTTCTATATATCTGTAACCTTGTTATGAGCTAAGGGGGCCCAGCCTGAAGGCAAGTTAGGGGGAGATTTGGGGTGAGTGTTTATTTGTGCCCTGGGTACCCCTGGAACTATAGTAGGGTGACTGTTACCCCAATGTTTCTATCTATCTGTAACCTTGTTATGAGCTAAGGGGGCCCAGCCTGAAGGCCAGTTAGGGGGACATTTGGGCTGAGTGCTTATTTGTGTCCCAGGTACCCCGGGAACTATAGTAGGGTGACTGTTACCCCAATGTTTCTATAGATCTGTAACCTTGTTATGAGTTAAGGGGGCCCAGCCTGAAGGCCAGTTAGGGGGAGATTAGGGGTGAGTGCTTATTTGTGCTTGGTTACCCCTGGAACTATAGTGCAGTGTTCTCCCCAGGCTGTTTTGCTGGTACTCTGGGTACCCACCCAGTTCCTTAATAATTGCCTTTCATGCTGTGTTTGCAGAAGTGGACTGTTCTACTGATGCCTCTATAAAGCTTTCGGAGCTGGATCTGGCTAAGTCACATGGTGATTTGTTCTGGGGGTGGTGGATTAAAGCAGAACACTACATTTACATCTCCATCCCATTACACAAGACGTAGCAGCCCCTATTATTCCTTATAAAGAGATCAATCAGGGCAACCATTAGAAAATATCACAGTCTACAAGGCCCCAGTTGTTAGTCCACTCCAGGGCTCACTAAAAATCTAAAGGTCATTCCTAGCCATGTCCCCAATATGCTCAGAATATTCCCAGAGCCCATACTTGGCCCTTCACTGCCACAAGGGCCCATGATGGGTCTTCGCCCTCTGCTGCCCTTTTATTTACCATATAGGCAAATAAATGCATTCAAATTAAAATTCCCCCAGCTGGCAGTAGGATGTTCTCCCCACATACAAAGCAAATTCTAGCCATTTTTTTTTTTATAGATTGCGCCTTGGGAAATATTCTGAACATCATTAATGCTATATATATGACCATTAGGTGACAGTGTGGGACAGGCTTAGCCTAGAAAAGTGTATGGGGTGAAAGAGGCAGCGGTTACTGAGCTCTGTCCTACATGTGTTGCATTATCCCAGCTTTCAGTTTTATGGTTTCTCCCTTGTTCCCCTGTAATTGATACCAATTCTACTGAGTGTTTTTAAATGTTTCTTCTTCCCAGCCACTAACAGAAGACAATGTGAACCTGGAAAAAATGGTGGCAGTGATTGCTGTCCCCAAATGCATTAAAGTCAATGGGTGTCCGAATAATTTTGACGAGCGACAATTTTTTTTGTTGCTGCAAATTTTTGCTGCAGTTTCTCAAAATCACTTGCGTGCATCGAAACGCAGAAATTTGCTGCAAATCCATATCTGGCGAATATATTCGGCCATCACTAGTTAAATGTCATTTATGGGAGTTCTTATATATAGAAAATATAATGCAGATATATTTTGGTCCCCTTGCAAAAAAGTATAGCTGCCTTTTTATTTCAGTTTCAGAGTAACACAATACAACAATAGATGAGGTTGACAAAACACTTGCATTCAACCATGAACACAATATTTGTGGGGGCAGATTTATCAAGGGTCAAAGTGAATTCCAGGGAATTGAAAAAAAAATTGAAATTCAAAGTAATTTTTGGGATACTTCGACCATCGAATAGGATACTACGACTTCGAATTTACTTCGATTCAAAGTAAAAATCATTTGAATGTTCGACCATTCGATAATCGAAGTACTATCTCTTTAAATAAAACTTCGACTTCAATACATTTTTCTAAGTCTTTAGCGGTTGAAGGAAAATCCTTTGATCGATTCAGTCGTACGATAGAACGATTTTACTTTGATCGTTTGATTGCCAAATTCGGTGAAAAATCCTTCAACTTCGATATTCGAAGTATTTTAATTCGATGGTCGAATTTCGAAGTATTTTTTACTTCGAAATTCCACCCTTGATAAATCGGCCCCTGTGTGTAAGTGAAAGGTTAATTGAATTGATACAATATTTGCTAATATTCCTCCATATTCTGCTAAAAAATGTTGTATCTAATTGTATCAACTAATTGTAGCAAATTGTAACAATTCAGATGCTCCTGAATCACTGAGCTGCCAGACTGAAACACTAGAGACACGAACATTAAACTTTAAAATTCTTTAAAAAACTTTTACCAGGTAGGGATTTTTTTTCTAAAGACACTAGTCAGCAGCACCCCCTGCCCCTTCATAGAGAAGCTCAAATAGACACATTGGTCATTTAGAGGATTTTTATTTTTTTTTTCTTTGAATTTTTCTTTAATTTTTTTTAGGCAAACAGGTTAGGGGTGGCTTAGCTTAGCGTCCCCAAGTCTTAATGAAAAGTATCAGGTTATAACTTTTTGTAAAGTGGGTGAAATTAAATGTGAATTACCTGCAGTGAGACAGAAGAACAGGAGAGGGCAGTAGAGTTGTTCAAGTTTAAAGGGAAACATTGCTTATGTTATTAAAAGCAGAATTTAGAACCAGCTTGATGTACCCCAGGCATACCCTTGATTTACCCCCAAAAAAGATTTTTCTTTTTTTGCTTTTATCTCATGTAGCACAATATGAATACATGGGCCTATATATGGACCCTGGCAGTATCCCCCAAATTATATAATGCATTTTGCTGTCAGGGGACTTCCAAAGGGGGCTTACATTGGTCAGACATTGGTCAGAGAGCTCCATACATGGGCAGATAAACTTCAAAAATTCTATGCAGGGGGCAAATTGGCAGCTTAAAAGGCACCCGTTGGGCTTTATCCCCAACCAAAGGAGTAGACTAGTAAAGCCTGCACTCTGGTTGGAGGTAACAGTAGTTTTTTTTAATTGCCCCTCCCCCACCCACTCTAGGCCACCCACAACGGGAGGGATATTTTGGGGCTCATGCATGCACATAATGAGTAAATGCTGCAACTTGCTCATTATTATGCACATGCGCTATGCAAGACGTGGGAGCTCCCTCCCAGTGTGGTAGCGCTGGGTGGGAGGGGCAATTAAAAAAGATTAAATTGAAAAAAAAACCAAATACTATTACCAGCATCTGGAGTGAGGGATTTATCAACCTTTGGTTGGAGATAATATTTTTGCTCAACAGGTGCCCATACATGGCCACCTTAACATGAAAGGATTGTGGATCCCAGTCTAGAGGCATCATCAATAATGTGCCTTTCATTCCCCTTGGGAAGTTACCCAGAGCAATGTTAACAGAATTAAATGGTAATGAAACAGAAAAGGACACAACAAGATTTAAGCCCATTCAAAAAGTTTGAGGCTACAGTTTGGACTTCTCTTTGGAAGTCAGATAAGATGAATGATGTGTATTGGGTCTGGCAGATTCCTGCAAGTGGAAAATAACTGAGTTATCAAACCCAAAGTCCCCAAACATGGAAACCTTTGCAACTAAAACTGCCTTTAATCAGAAAAATAGAGAATATTCTATGGTGTGTGAAGCTTCTAGGATTTTCCTTTTGCAGGTTTTCTGTTATAGGGTATTCTCCAACAGAAAGTTGAAGTAAAGCTGGCCATTCAGCTCCTTGAGACCAAGTTGGCAACTTCTCCCATGTATGGACCCAAAGCGGGTAGATATCTTTGGGCAGATTTGGAAATCCCATCGGGCAGGGACCCTACTGGCACATTAATATGATCCTCTCCCAACAGGCCTGTGTAGGCCTCTGTTATGACCAGATGATTGGGTTCTTTCAGCTTCAAAAAATACATTTTCACAGGAAGCACCGTTATAGTTAAGTTGGGTTGAAAAAAGACCAGAGTCCATTATGTTAAACTCCTCCATGAAAATATTAAGTCAACAGAAATTCTCTTACAAAACCCTTATATTTGCAATAATATTTATCATACCGATGGTGGAGAATCGGGCGGCAACGGAAGTTCCCTTTTAAACCTTTTCAAATACTTTGGCCTTGCAGTACTGTGTGAGGTCATGAGTAACCTCAAAATAGCCAAAAGCGCCTAAAAATAAGTAAGTATTACATAACAGTAATGGTCCGGCACGAATTGGACAAACCAGGGTTGAGTAACATTGCAAAGTAGATATAACCCTCTTTAATGAGTTGTGTAAGAGACACCAGCAGTATAATGACCATGGTTATAATAAAAGCAACATTTGCTTAAAGCTGGGCATGTATGATGCAGGATGATTGATCAGATATTAGTACAAACTGGTCACAGACATGGCTAACGATCTTGTACTGATGCCCACATGCTCTTTGGCTGGGTCACTGATCAAGTCTAGAGGGGTAGAAGGTCCATGCATTAATTGACCAAACAATGACTACATTTTGGTGAGACAGCAGCAGCACAATCTCTTCTGCAATGTGACTCAAACCCTGCAATGCCAGGGGGAAAGGTGACGTTTTAAGTGGTCATTCATGGCATGCAAGGCAGGGTGTAAAGTCCAAAAAACAGATGCAATCCTCCATGTTTTTGCCCTTTGCACCCATACCCTGCCAGAGTAGATGGCCTTCAGCAGAGGTGCTTTCATGAGTAGTGGGCAGGTGAAGGCCCAAAGTTGTCCCCCTGCCTACCAGCGATTTGAGGTGCTGAGATAGTGCAGGGCACTATCTGCATGGAGTGTGTAGGGTAGGTTAATTGGCTCCTGGGGAAACTGACCAAAGTATTATATGACCTTGTAAGCTCCACTGGAGCAGGGGCTGAAGTGAATGAAGAACAGTGTCAGTAACTGATGTGTAAAGCTGATCAGAAAAGTATACATGAAGGATAATAACTTGAAGTTTATTTAGTCATACTTCTACTGACAGGTCCTCTTTTTCAGAGCAGACAAACAAAAGGAGCTCAAGAGGTGGAGAGGGAGAGCTGAAGAAAGTTGAGATGGGGGAGGGATACTTGTAAGATTTTTCAGAGAAAAAACCTTCTTTAAAGAGAAATAATCTGGGCTTTGGAGAGTAAGGAGTCCATAAATAGGGAGATCCGCTAGTTTGGCAATGTCGCCAAACAAGCAGATCTCTCCCCAATATGTCCACATTGAGGTGGGTGATATCGGGCTAATCCGATCGTGGGCCCTTGCTGGGGGGAGAGAGAAGCCTTCACTGGACAGTGGCTGTAGGAGGAGGAGGACTGGACAGGAGATCTGACACTTATGTAAGCAAAAGTCTGTACAAAGGGGAAGGAGACAGGGAAGAGGAGGAGGGAGAACCAATTTTGAGGACTGGTGGGCCAAGTAGCTCTGCTATGAGGTTGTATAATAATCTTTTAAACTCCTGGCACACAATGGCAAGTAAGCAAAACAATGGGGATCTCCTTGAGTTCTGGACCAATGATACCAATAAGAAGTGCCACCAGCAGCCCATGGCCAATCATGTACAATGTACTGTAGCTAGGGCTGTATTGCACCTGCTGGAAAACATGCCATGTGCAAAGATTAGGAGCAATTTAATATGATTGTATTGATAATAATCATTTAGTTCTTTGGGCCACCTGACCAGGACCATGTGATTCTTTAATTTGGCTTCTGGGTCAAATTATCAGATTTGTATAATTTGTATGAATGTGTGTGACCATTGTTTAAAAAGTCATCAGACCATTAAAATTTAAATTACAAGACATTATATAAGGTTCAGGCTTCTTTTCAGGTTACATTGGGGTAACAGTCACTCTGCTATAGTTCCAGAGATACCCAGGGCACAAATAAGCACTCACCCCAAATCTCCCCCTAACTGGCCTTCAGGCTGGTCCCCCTTAGCTCATAACAAGGTTACAGATATATAGAAACATTGGGGTAACAGTCACCCTGCTATAGTTCCAGGGGTACCCAGGGCACAAATAAGCACTCACCCCAAATCTCCCCCTAACTGGCCTTCAGACTGGGCCTCCTTAGCTCATAACAAGGTTACAAATTAGGGCTGCCACATTGCTATTGTGTCAGTGGCAAGGAAGGGGTTAATGGCTAGGCAAATGGACACAGCATTGTTTTCTGTCAGTGAATTATTAGCATTGAGGTTAATGATTGTGCCTAAAGCACAAACAGTATCAGTTGGGGGTCACCCTCTGGCAAATATATAAATGAAGAACAGTGCATGCTGGGAACTGACAGGCTTTGCTGTTGACTATGATTCTTTGGCTCTTTATTGACTTTCTAAGAAAGAGCTGGGCTCATGCCCTATGCTGTGCAGAGAAAAACACATAGGGGGTAATAAGGGGCTGTGTATAGGGCAGTAGATTTAGGGACATGGCCCTTGGGTTCCTAAAGTAGAAAAATAACATTATTGATTTTAACACAGCAGCTCACTGCCAGTGGGACCTGAGTAGAAGCTGGCACCCTTCTTTATATCTGATTGGCCCCTGCGAATATGCTGCGTAGAAGGCTGATCCCTGGCACACACATGGGTGAAACACCCCCCCCCCCCAAAGATGAAGCATTTCCCCCCAGAATTCCATTATAGTTGCAGGCAGCAGAAAATACACAATACAGATTTATTGTACAATTGCAAGAAATACAATTAAACGCTCTCAAAATACATTCATATTTTTTTTTGTAAACTTTATTTACAGAGTATTAGGTGTCAGTGAATGGCAGGAGATGAGGACAACTGTTGACTAAATAACAAACAGGGTCATTTAATGAAAAGGGCAACATTGGGAGGTCTAGTAACCCATAACAACCAATCTGATGATTGTCTCTAAACAGCTGAACAGTAATTGGTACTAGGGATGCATCGAATCCAGGAATCGGTTCGGAATTTGGGCAGGATTCTGCCTTTTTCAGCAGGCATATGCAAATTAGGAGAGGTGAGGGATATCGCGTGACTTTTTATCCCAAAACAAGGAAGTAAAAAATTGTTCCCCTTCCCATCCCTAATTTGTATATGCAAATTAGGGTTCGGATTCGGTTCGGTATTCGGCCGAATCTTTCACAAAGGATTCGGGGGTTCGGCCGAATCCAAAATAGTGGATTCGGTGCATCCATAATTGCTACCAGTTCTTAGCCCTGTAGGATGCCAGTTTATCAGCAACTGAGTGGACCTGAGAGGGAACTGCAGTTTATATTTCATGGGAAGGCAGAGCTGTGATTGGCTGCCCATATCTAAATATGTTTCTTACCTTATCTCTAATTTGCTATTGCTGCAGTTTTGGGACACAGTATCCAGGGCCCATCAGAGGCATAGCCTAAATTGTACCCCTCTTTCACTAATAATGCAGGATGAGAATATATTCTAATAGGGTAACCTATAAATGCTAGCTGCTGATTGTAAATTCAGCCCTACATTTATGGTGTTGAACATTTGTAGTGGCCATATTTGGGCAGTTTAAAGGACTAGGACAAAGGTGGAAGCCAGGAATGTTTGGGAAATGTAGTTCCATCCTGTATTATACAAAAGGCAAGTGAGTCTCAGCTACTGTACTTTCTTGTGGCTAAAAGGGAGTTGTCCATCATGTGGAATCTGCAGAAGATCTCCATCCATGTTTTTCTGCTGTAGGCATCTCCACCATGCTTTATCTGCCAGTTCTCATTTATTGCCAGACAGTCCATATGGTAGTATTGATAGTTCTTAGCGATGGGCGAATTTGGGGCGTTTTGCTTTGCCGACAAATTTGCTAATTTCCCACGAAATTCGCGAAATGTCGAAGAATTTGCGAAGCGTCCATTTTTGGTGAAATTGCTCCGGCATCCAAAAAAACAGACGCCGGCGTCCAATTTTTTTTTACGCCGGCGAATTTTCGCTGCAGTTTTGTGAATTTATTTGCCGGCAGCAAATCGTGGGAATTCGCTGTGATTTCTCGTCTGGCAAATAAATTCGCCCATCACTGATAGTTCTCCCTGGCATATAGCACTTAAACTTCTATGGCATGGTCACTTCCAACCATGGGCATTCTTCCCAAATTTGTACAATAGCCTCCTGTCTACACGTTCCAGGATCCCAGTTTTATAATAGTGTCTGCAAATAGATTGAAAATTGTATCAGTGCGGAATAATACAAAGAGTAACAGCCTAGCCAAATAAAAATGGTAGGATCATCTCTTACGCAAAGCTTGGGCCCCTTTGCCGTTATATGAAATACTTCCTTCATACTCTGGAACACCACTAGCTTGAAATTTCATGCCCCGTAGTGGACTTTTGTCCAGAGTCTTCTAGCCTGATCCTGCCTCTTCCCAGGTATAGACATGCTATTTGTCTACTCCTGGGTTTCTCCTTCATCCTTTGATGGGCAGGTGGTTCAATGCAATACAAAGGCCCCAGTCATTCAAGCCCAGTTATTCTGGCTGGCCCATTTAATTCTAGTTATCTATTCTGATTGATGTCCATCCTCCCTGTATTGGAAAGATGGCAGCCCAAAGCTTTGAACTGCTGAAGACATACATGACCCTTTGAAGAGTACCCATGGCAAGTACATACTGGTGCTTCCTTTTAGGTAGAGTTGTCTCTAGTTTTAATGGGGCTTAGGGTGAAACAGACCGTGTGGGACCTCATTATTTATATAATGTTTGACTATCCCTCCTATGTCACTTTATTTGTTGTTGGGCTTCATCTCCAAGAACCCCTGGATATCTTCCATTGTAAGTGGGCCCTGAAAGTTGTATCTAAAGACTGCAGGTTTGACAACGCTGATATAAAGGTTTAATTGGCCTTCTTGTTCTACTGCCACCATTTTGCCTTTTGGTTGTCATCTTGACCCTCTATATATACTAATGTGTCCTACTTGTGTAGGACACTTGGTAGTCAACTCGGTTTAGTCCCCCTTAAAGAAAGGTCTGCTTTCAGTAATGAGCTTACATCATTGGTGTCACATTTATATGTTACCACTGGCCATTGATAGATAAATGCCAATGTTTGGTCAGATTGGGAGCATAACTGGTGGTTTGACAGATTGGAGCAAAGGCTAAATCATCCTTAACTGTTATTTTAAAATGTAGGCAAATGTACAACCAAAGACAAACTTTGCCCTCTCCAAGGAACCTCTATCCAACATATAGATGCCTGCTGCCAATTCTATTGTCACTCACTAGAGAATTCTGGGACTCACCTCAGGGCTCGGCTGAGTTTTTCATAGTTCATCCTTTCATTCTTTTTTTTCCTGCCCCACATCTGTGCCAGGGCTTCAGACTTCACCACTCGGAATACCCCATGTTCTTTATCATCCCATTCCAGGATCCCATCATTGGCATCGGGGGAGAGTAAAAGGTCCCTCACAAATTCCCACAAGTGAGAACTGTGTACAGCTGAGATACAAACACACACAGGTTCAACACCCATGGTACATGTAAACACAGAACAAAGAAATTGGGTCAGAGCCTTCTTAACTAGGTTTTTTGTCTCGATTATAAGGTACACTGATCTGGTCCTGACTTCAACTGTACATGCTCCTACTAGGCACTACTCTGCCTATTGTTACCAGGTAGGGGGGCAGGGCCATATTGTGTGTGTGACGTGGTTCTGGGCAGGAGAACTTTTATATGGGTAGGTATACATTGCTTTGCCCTTTAAGCACCTAATAGCTGTCTACGGTGTCTAACTGGGACACCAGGGGCCCACCCAAAAACCTTAGACCAGGGGCCCACTAAAAAACCTTAGACCAGGGGTCCACTCTCAGTACTATTGTTGTTTCTCACTCACTCAACCTCTATTCTCCTAGTCTCTTTTCTTTACATACTATAATCTATTATTCCAACTAGTTAGTCTATTTTCTCATAGAAATAGGGAATGACCATGAAATAGGCCAAATGTTTAGCAGCATGATGGCCAGACACCTTGGCCCACCGGGAGTTTTCCTGGTATTCCGGTGGGCCAGTCCGACACTGGCTGTCTGTCCACTGGACCCATCCTACTTTTAAATTCTGTTCTTACCAGGTCTGTTGATTGTGGAAGGTTTGTTCCTTTTCACAACTTCTGTTTTCACTTCTACTCTTTCTTCTTCTGAAATGAAAAGCGATAGCAATGTTTAGTTCTCTATAAAAATAACCCGCTGTAGAACCACAAAGCATCTATGAAGCACTATGAATATTTCTTCGGAGAGGTCATATAACATTGGCGTCAAAATAATTTATGTGCAAAGATGAGAGTATTTGCTGTATTTATATAAACAAAATGGAAGAAGGCACTCACTGTTTGATATTGGCGGACTTCTGTTTTCTGTGTTGGTATAGCATGGGAACCCTGTAGGAGAAACACATTCAAAAATACATTTCTAAAAGCATATAACAAAGAACAAGAGCTTCATCGGAACATGCTGTACAGTTAATAGCCTGACCACAGTAAATGGTCCCTTAAAGTCACATTACGATGCAATGATGGTCACCCTAGCAAATTCCGAAATATTATGTTCAATGTGCATTTTTAATTGAAATCACAGTGAACTCCTCAGATTTTTGTTGGTGACTCACCCAAGACAACTGACTATGTTCCCTTGGCCACAGGTCATACTCTCACATACTTATCTGGAAAGTGGGCAGTAACAGGTCAATCATTATCTATCAGTAGATCTCAAACTTTTATAGGAAACCAGGCAGCAACAGGTCTGTCATGATCTACCAGTACATCTCAGGCTCATCGTAGGACAGTGGGCAACAACGGATCTATCATGACATACAAGTAGATCTCAAGTTTATTGTAGGACAATGGGCACGAACAGGTCTATCATGATATGTCAATAGATCTGAAACTTATTTTAGTACAGTAGACACCAATTGGTCTCTTATGATCTACCAGTAGATCTCAATCTTCTTGTAGAACAGCGGGCACCAACAGGTCTCTCATGATCTACCTTAAGACAATAGATTTGTAGATATCAGCAGAATAGCATTGTCCACAAACATCTCCATCACGTGACTTTACCTATCTCTGAAATTCTGAAATGGTTTGTAGAGTTGGTACTAACCTTGTGTGCGGATATCTTGTAGAAGACTGTAGAGATAGTACCCACACGTTCCTGCTGCCTCAGTGAAGTCGTCGCTGGTCATTTTACAAAGCTGCAGACCAGACACATTAAAGTGGCTGAAGGGGATACAGTCGGCATCAAGTTTGTAGCTGTCACAGCAATACTGCAGCCACTCGCAGACATTGTTCTTAGACCAGTGCTCTGGGAGCAAAGAGGTCCAAGAGATCCCTGGGTCAAGAAGAAGGAAATTACAAGGGTTATCTATGTAGTCAATCACCTAAGCACCCAGTGTTTGTATGTGCATTTGCTTTATTACTGGCGGCCTCAGTTCCATACATTAAGCTGGCAGTTTTATACATAGGGCACAATTATACCTTTCAACCTGCATCAACCTGCTCTGCTCATTTGCCTACTTGAATGAGGGAAAATCCCTAAGCTGATTTCCTTCTGGTACAGTGCGGTGATTAATATACCGGAACTTTAATAACAGACTGGTAATTAGGAATGTGCTAATGGTAGGACTGGTTTGTTTAATAGGTATTCCTGTATGTCTATAACCATTTCCAGTATCCAGAATGGTCATTGTGCCGCACTTCCACCGTGCCCCGAAACAGTAAATCTAAGCTTTTGGTGGTTGGAGTATTTATTGAGAAATGAATTGGACAGCTAGCCTCCGTTATTATTTATATAATGGGTACTATGTGAACTGACAATATTGGGTTTAATAGGAAAATATATGCATGTTATTCAGAGCATATCGCCATCTAGTGGCCAATGGGTTGTACTGTTTATGCCTCAACCGAGGTAAAAAACATGGCAGCTCCTGCTCATTAGTTCAGACGAGAAGGAATAGTTGTTTCCTTGCTAGACATGAATAAAAGGCAAGCCATGGTTAAAGGATAACTAAACCCTAAAAATGAATGTGGCTAAAAATGCAACGTTTTATATACTGTACTTATTGCATCAGCCTAAAGTTTCAGCTTGTCAATAGCAGCAATGATCCAGGACTTCAAACTTGTCACAGGGGGTCACCATCTTGGAAAGTGTCTGTGACACTCACATGCTCAGTGGGCTCTGAGCAGCTGTTGAGAAGCTAAACTTAGGGGTCGTCACTAATTATCCAGCAGAAAATGAGGTTGGTCTGTAATATAAGCTGATGCTACAGGGCTGATTATTAAATTCTGATGCTAATTGCACTGGTTTCTGTGCTGCCATGTAGTAATTATCTGTATTAATTAAAATTGTTACATTTCTATTCTATGTGTACTGTATATTGTGAGTGGTCCCTAAGCTCAGTAAGTGACAGCAGCACAGAGCATGTGCAGTGAATCAGCAGAAAAGAAGATGGGGAGCTACTGGGGCATCTTTTCTTTACTGCTAAAGGGCTTTGGTTGTCTGGGGCTAGCACAGAAGTCCAAATGACGTACACCATTTCTAGCTACTTCTTTAGTTTAACTTTCTTTGTCCTTTAATTAATCATGCATTCAACCATATGGGCCCTGGGATTAGGTAGATAGATATTAAGTCTGGGGTCCCTAAACAGATTTTGCTGGTGGGGCCCACTAATTCTAGCAACATGGCCACTCTAACCCAGTGAAGTAGAACCTCCTTAGCTTCTCTAGCTGGAAACCATGAGTGCCCAGAATAAATATGATAATGTTGGTTAAAATTCCTCTTGATATTTCCTTCTTCTGACAGGGACATCATAGGGCGCGCACATTATACGGATTCCCAAGGTGACTAAATTGATGTGAGTCACAGCCAAGGGTGTCAGCTTGGTGATACTTAAGTCCAGAAGTGCATGCAAATTAAAAGCGACTTCCTCTAATTAATGCTGATCAAGGGATGGGAAGAATTCTGATAAGGGAATGGGTTTGCTTAGTGGAAGTTTGTGTGTAGCCTTGGAAATGGCATCATCTTCTATTTTAAGGAGGCTTTTACCTAATTTATTGCAGGTGGCTTTTCAGATCCTTGTAACCACCTCCACCCCTAACCTCTCTGGTTCTTCAATTTGGGGGAAGAAGATAACATGGATAGGACCTATCCCTTGGCAAAGACCAACGAGTTGGACATTCAGCTGGCCAAGTTCTCAAGCAAGAGCAGCTATATACACAGTTCATCATTTATACAATGCTTTCCATAGCTATTTTAATGAAGACCCCCCCCTCCATTCTTTGTGTGTGCATGGTCAAGCCCCTAATCCAACAGGTATTGTTTAATTTTGCACAAATCCCACCAACAATTTGCCCAAACCTCACCAACTCCCCCTCACCCAATTTAAAACCCAAGAACCAAACTTTCACTTCTCTTGGATCCCTTATTCTACTTTACATTGTAGGGCTTTTTGGCCTAAGCTATAATTTAGAGCACCTTTAATTGGTACAAATAGGGGTGCCTGCCCTGGACCTCTCCCTGTTAGCATGGAGAGATTGCTGCTGTTTGCTCTAACCCTATAAAAGAGAACAACCCCCTCTACAGGATGGACACTCCTTACCTGGTGACTGCTGTCTTGGCACTGGATACAGATCATGGCAGAAATAATCCGCCCAAAAGTGAGATTCTGAATCCATCGGCGTAATGGCGCCATGTGCAACAGAATCTAGCATTCCCTGCAACACACAAACAGCACATACATGATCCTGCTTTGTTTCAAGGGCTTGGATAAAGGGGCAGCTCTCCTATAAAACGTTTTGGTTTCAAGTAGAAAAATTGATTTTAGATTGAAATCTAAACAACAGCACCACCTGCTGTTAATCTCAGCCAACTGGACACAATCGGCAGAAAATTATGTTAGCGAGAAGAGGAAAGTCTTGTTGTCAGAGAATGAACTTAGTGAAGAGAGAAGAGTCATCTCATACTTCTATGGCCAGCCAATCAGAGCAATATCGCAAGACTGTTGTTTCAAATTCACTATATTATCAGGGTAAAACTGCCTATATCTTGAAAATTAGAAAAAATATATAGAAATGCAAGAAATCATACATCATGGAACTCAGCATATATCTATTTTTGCCCACACTGTATAATTAGTGCAATTAGAGGAATCTCTCCTATCCAGGGATTCCGGTAAGTCCTTTTACCTCATAGAAGGAAGCTAAGGCTGTTATGACAAGCCAGTAAATTTACAGACTAAACCCCATAATACACCAAAAATAGTTTTATTTTAAAGAAAAACTCCACCCAAAAACAGCTCTGTGTCTTTTGAAAGAAAATGGAATTTCTAATATCCTTTCATTCCACATTTTCGGTGATTTTGAAGTTATGGGGAAATGTAAATGTTTATAGGGAGCAGCATCTGTCTGACTTTTTATAATCTTTGCACTGTTGGTTTAGACTTCTGAAGCAATGTAGCAAAAGTCAGCTGTTTAACAGACCTGGAGGAGAAAGGACTTCTACACTGAGAATAAAATGGATCAGACATGAATAATGGTGACATTTTTGAATGAATGTGAAAATGTCCATTTTCTTTCAATGTGCAAAATCAGTTTTGGTTGGAGTACCCCCTTCATCGGAATGGTATGGTAAATTGCGATGCAGTAAAGAGAATAATGAGATGCGGTGCAGGGCTGCATTTATTATATAGGCTCTCGAGGGCCCGTACCCAGGGCAATAGCATATATTAAAATACACTTTCCAAAATAATTGACCCCAGCTCACCACCCAACACTTTCAGACAAATTCAGCCACAGAGCTCAGGGGGGGGGGTTTGCTCCTCTTGTCGCAATTAGCGCACGCGCAGACTCTCCTGTTATGCATGGGTGGCATGGGTGTATTCTTCCATGCCCTTCAGTTGGCACAAAACAAATAGCATGTAGGTGCAGCATGCAAAGGGTAAATTAACCCCTAGTTAGTGAAGCGTCCACAGAATCACACTCAGCCCCTTCTTCCCATTTAAAAGGGGTTCTTCACCTTCCAATACTTTTTTCAGTTCAGTTGGTTTCAGATTGTTCACCAGAAAGAAAGGCTTTTTTTAGTTAATTCCTATTTTCTATTCCTGCAACATCGGAGACCAGGAACATTTAACTTTTGAAAAACGGTCTAAAAGAAAACACTGGGTAATAGAATAAATGTTAAATTTCTGGTGAACAATCCGAAAACTGGAAAAAAATAGTGTTTGGAAGGTGAGCAGCCCCTTTAATTGGCATGAAGTTGGCGCGCTATATGCGGCATGGTTAGGGATTTCGGTATAAATGTTTCTGGACACTAACGACTTCTGGTTTCTAGCATGGTACCCAGGCTCTGTTATTGAGACCTGTGGTGATGGGTCAGTTAAAGGACAGAAAGACTGGGGAGCAGAGACAGAGAGGGAGAGAAAAGAAGACAGAAGGGAGAGAAATGTAAAAAGATAGAAGGAATATAAAGAGGAATGAGAACATCATTGTTAGTAACCTCTGGGCCCTTTACAGCTCATCCGGCTCCCCCTGTCCATTACAAAGCTCTCGCGGTTGGGCACTGGTGGGACTTCAGGCAACACAGCTGCAGTTGGTCTATCTCCATTTCAACTACACAAGTCTGTATAAGATCAGAAGACTAACAGTGCTGCAAGTACAGGGACTTCAAAACCTGTGACTACAAGGGGACCCATGGGGATTGGGGGGCATAAGTTAAAGTTGCTGGGTCCCTTTGAGAATAAGACATTGTTTCTGAACATTTGCTGGCTCCACTATACCTTCTGGCTCCGATAGAAGGTGCCAAATCGGCTTAATCTATAGTTATACCCATATGGACCTAATAAAGACTCACATTTCATGGGCCCCAGCAGGATATGAGGTTTAAGCAGTCCCACCAATTATATTTTTATTCCTAGCTGCACTCTTGCATAGAACAATGCTCCTGGTCGTCACCTTTCTTTCCTGAAGACTCTACAGCTAATTGGGTTGATCTCTAGAAAGAGAGGGATGCTCACCTTACAGATGTATCGGGCCGATTCCTAGAGCTGAAGGTAAAAACAGCTGTCTCTTCCACACCGAAGCTTTGGTTTGTCTAATATGCACACGCAGCTGGTTTTGCTACAGGTTAGGTTGGTTTTGCAACTTGCAGCGCACACGCCCTTCTGTTACGAGAGACAAGGGCTAGATATTCTGCCAACCATAGTTTACGAAAAAGTCATGACTGGATCCCAACATTACATAATTGGGGTCCATTTGGAATGGGTAACAACCAGAGGGTGGGAAGAACCATTTGCAGTAATCCGAGTATAGATGTAAAGTTGGCTTTACAACTATTCGCTTTAACTCACACTCAAACTTGAACAAGTTGTCTTTAACTCAAACTTCAATACCCTTGCTACACTTAATACACTTAATATAGACTTTAACTTGGTTGGCAATACTGTCAACTATATTAAAATATTAAGCCTATGGCACTTCTCTTTTATATAAAAAACCATTTGGTTGAAGGACCTCTACCATATCCAAGCGGTTTCTTGAGTGAAGAAGGTGCCATGGGCAAATTCTTTCTATATCATGCCAATATTGTATTTGAATGCCTTTTTCTACCCTCTGTCTCAGGTTAAACATCACGTGGCAATGCTAAGGATTCATTAGTTGCCCCAGTGAACAACAGTGTCAGGTCTGCAAGGCTCTGTATGATAGCAGATCCCTTCAGTATGCTGCACAGGGCTGCCATCATGTGGAACAGGTGGTACACCAGTCAGGGACCTGTGGCTGAAGGAACCCAAGAGCCTTGAAAGTGCAATTTGTGGATTGAAAAGAGGGAAAGGTTTGTGGGACAGTTGGTGGATCATGGGAGTGATTTGGGCACAATAAGGTGTGCAATCAGAACTCTGACCATACAGACATGGGGCATTTTCTTTTCATTAGGTCCCCATGGTGACCCATGATCCTAGGTGACCCTTGGTCTAATAATGAATCTGTTAACTTAGTATTATGAGATTACTGATGGAAACCCTCGGCACCACACACAAATCTATTCAGTGTATTTGAGATATGACTCGACGGCGATGCTACAAAACGTACTTGGTATCAGTCCTAAAAGACTGATAGGCTTTCATTAAATCAATTTAATGATCATTGTATTTGTGTACAGTGGGGCTGGCAGTCTAGGGGTGCTCAGGTCAGTAGTCTAGAGCATCGGCTATACCCTAATAGGCCTTCATGTTGGACTTTCGGGTGTATCTAAGACAGCAGTTGGTCATTCTCCCCAATTCCCACTGTAACTGGTCTTCAAGCTGGACTTTCAAGTATACAGAAGAAAGCAAATGGTCATTCTCCCCAATTCTCACCATAACTGCCCTTTAAGCTGGAGCTTCAGATATACATAAGATAGCAAATGATCATTCTCCCCAATTCTCACCGTAACTGGCCTTCAAGCTGGACCTTCAGGAATACTTAAAACAGCAAATGGCCATTCTCCCCAATGCTTAACATAACTGGCATTCAAGATGGACCTTCAGGTATACTTAAGACAGAAAGAAAAGGGATTGCACCAGAAATAGTGGCAACTCCAATGGGCTGTGTCCTAGCTTTGCTTTAAAACACTCTAGGTATCAGAGCCATTAAAAATGGAACGCTTTGAAGGAAAATTTGACTTTTTCAGAGTTATTAATGGGGCTTAACAAAATGTGTGTGTGTTACATAACCCCCCAGACTCACCCCAACCAAATCATGATCACCCATGCCCTGGAATCCGAGAAACAAGAACAAGGTTTTATTTTGTATTACTGATGTGTAGCTTTAGGGGTAGGTCAAGTTAGAAACAGAATGTTGCTCATGGAAGGCTCATGTTTTGTTACAGGCCTTACTGTTAGTCAATAAGTGGTACTAGTACAGGGCCTAGTTTAGAGAACTCACAGGCACACCCAAACTCTCAATATAGTTAAACTCTGGTTCTCATTACTGAGAGGGGTTGGCTCCTGCCTGGAATACTCACAGAGTAATCGGCACACAGAATTTCTCTTCCACAGGGCGATGCTTTGTGTTTATTGTGTTAAACAGGCTGCACACAATGTTTTGTGGGTGTACAGGGCCCCTTGCAGTCTCCATCCGTTACAGCTTGTCGTTAGTGTGGCTGCAGGTCTCTGATACCTCTGGCAATTCCTCAAGGCAGTGTACAAAGTAAAAAAAAATTACATTGCACCTGTTTTTGACTTTCTGCACATGGCCGTCAAATGAGTTAGTGGGGCATATTCACTAAAGGGCGAATTTTCACCTGGAAGGTTTTGCCACACTTTGCGCCACTTCATCAGACATTAATTTGCAGCGCATAAGCTAATTCATCAAAATGCGGTTACATCTCGGCAGCTGAACGCATAAATTCGTCAGCGCAAACATTTCATAGCAAACGTTCGCCAGCGTTACTTTCTTCCTATCGAAACTTCGTTGACAAACTTACGCTTAGGTATTTGAATAGGGCGGGTACATATAGGTCATATATGTGTCTTTATTAGTGATGTTGCAAATGCTTGAAGCGGCCACTTATTATTATTAGGGATGCACCAAATCCACCATTTTGGATTCGGCCGAACCCCCGAATCCTTTGTGATAGATTTGGCCGAATACCGAACCGAATTCTAATTTGCATATGCAAATTAGAGGTGGGAAGGGGAAAACATTTTTTACTTCTTTGTTTTGTGACAAAAAGTCACGCGATTTCCCTCCCATAATTTGCATATGCAAATTAGGATTCGGTTCAGCCTAGCAGAAGGATTCGGCCGAATCCGAATCCTCTGAAAAAGGCTGAATACCGAACCAACTATCTTTATTGACCTCTCAACTACATGACAATTCTGTTTCATACCTCCCAACTGTCCCTTTTTCGGAGGGACAGTCCCTCTTTTGACAGCTCAACCCGCAGTCCCTCATTTGTACTGGATTTGTCCCTCTTTTCTCTGCACTGAACAGCCAGAAAAAGAAACAAAGTTTCTCACTTAATTGGCTTTTAGCAGAGAGCCCAGAACAGCTAACAGGTGCAAATAAGATACTTTGTAACAATTTTGAAAACATTTTTTGTCCCTCTTTTTACTTCCAAAATGTGGTGAGGTATGCTTTTTTCCGGCCTTCTTTTTCGTTGCATGTGACAAGGAGGTGGCTGAGACGCGTCATCAGACTGCAGCCATGAACCAGGAGAGCAGCTTCAGAGCCCGTGAGTGGGATTTGTACCCACATAGCTTTGAGTGGGGGGGCGTGCTAGTGGGGATAACATTGCTATTTAGATGTAGGATGGTTTATGGATGGTTTCCATTAAAAGTTCAGTTACGCAAGCGTGATAAAGGAATTCATCTGTTCATTTGACATAACTGGACTTCCTGGTGTCAGAATCAGAATTTGCTAGGCACAAGGGGTGTGGCTTTGGGCGGGGCTAAGGCCAGTAATTTTTTTCTAGAAAATGTGGCAAGCAGCGGAGGTAGGCCCAGGCCTGGACGTCAAAATAGGCCCTGCTATTCCAAGTACGCAGAGGCCCAAACAGCCCACTCTATGATAACTTTCTATGGAACCATAAAGCAGCCCTTCTGGCATTTGCCAGAACCCACAGATTGCCAGTCCGGGCCTGGAGGTAGCCCCTGGCAGGGATGAGCAGCTGGGGAACTACACGGTGAATACACTCAACCCACAGGCGCAACATTCTCCAGGAAATATGTTCAGACTTTAATTCCATAAACAGCTTAATAGGGTGGCCACTAACCGGCAGAACTCGCCTTCCTTTCATATCACTGGCCGCGCTGCATCGGCTTCCAAGGCTTTTATAATAAAGTTCCGTGCGCCACCTAGTGACCCAGTGCAGAACTGCTCGTATATATTCGTGCGCGACCCGCTGTCTGACACTGATCTACGCGGAAACAGCCAATGCGCAGTGTTATTTAGACTCAGCAGTGACACTGTCCCTTTAAAAGGCATGGCAGAGACAGGCAATGCTGGCTGGGCGCCCCAGGCCGGCCGCGACGCAAACGATTGCAGATGGGCTTTCGTAGGGTAGGCAATTTATGAGGTACGTGATTGGCGCTCCCTACGTTTGATCCCCTGTCACGTGCCTCTTTTGCCTGCCCCTAGTCCCGGCCCTGGTCAATGTGGCTACTACAGCCAGGATCTCCGGGTTCAGGTAAGAGGAACCTTCTTTGTGCAGCAGCAGCTCCATGCTGTCCTGGAAGTCTTCCCAGCTGCCCTCCAGCAGAGTGGCCTTGCACAGGAAGCGCCCGGTGGTCTTGTCAATAAACAGGCACGTGACCTGCTCGGGGGGGTGAAGGGACTGGGGACATGCAGGCAGCTGTAACCATCGCGGAAGGATACGTTCTTGGAGCGGAGGTACTGGCGAGTTTATGTCACAGGCTGCAGGAAGCCATCCAAGAGACAGTCAGGAGACCCTGCTTGAAGCGCCTATGGATGGGCTCCCCGGCACCTGGGTGGCTTTACGTGGGTTCCGCGCATGTTTCAGTCCGCCCTGCTTCCTGAGGCACTAGGCGCGGAGGTAGCCCCTGACAGGGATGAGCTGCTGTATAAGTTTCACCGGCAATTGAATTAATACGGGGGAATGGGGATGATATGTGTGGGAATGGGTCCTGTGCTGGGAACGCTCATAGAAACAAACGAGTTGTACGTGCGTGGGCTGGATAGTCTCTGAGCCGCAGACACTCAGCGCTCTGTTATGTGATTAATTACCAGCTGAGAGGGAGGGCAGTGTCATTCCCTATTCGTGTCATGGTGAAGGGACTTGTACTGTGTGTATGTGTGCCTGACCATTACAGTGGGGACATATTGCCCTCCAGCGGTGATTTTTACAACTACACATCCCAGCTGCTGTCAGTTGTTAAAGGGCCACACAGTATAAAAGTATATTATCAGTGATGCTGCTGATGTTCATCCTGATATGTCTGGGCAAGTCTGAATGAAGGGATTAAATTAAACTGCAAACCCTTTTCCCATAATCCCCCTGCACTCGCTTATCAGGACACATTGAAAGCCTTTAGGTATTTTTTAATCTCCGTTCCACTCGCTGCCCTCGGTTGTTCTGAGGTAAAAATCACGTTTGATATAAAATCTAAGCGCCCCATTAATTTAATATCTCCTCTGCTTGCTAATAAAACATTTCATTGACTCCATTTGGCGAATAACCTGTAAATAAATGGTGGTGTTTACCTGCTGTCGGCAGACATTTTGAAATGAACCAGGTTTTGGCTTCAGAAATGGAAATAGTGTGAGGAAAGAACTTGGCAGAGTAGAGCAAATCAAGGCTGAGGCTGAAGTATGTGCTAGAGCTAGACTGTACTTTTATAGATTGCAAGGGGCTGACAATAAAGACAGCAGACCCTGTGACTGCTACTGAGTCCAGGAGAAGAGAGGCCCCATTGAGTGGGGGAATTTGTGCATCTGTAACCCATTGAGTCTGAGGTGCCTTCTATCATGTTTCTGTACCCCAGTAGCCCCTAGTTATACTCAGGGTTATTATTAAAATCATGAAAAAAACCAGAAATGTAAGGACAACAACAATGCAGCCCTATTCACCATCTCTATATATTTTATTCGGAGACCGGCAGGCACATACAAACACAACACCCATCGTGCCCTCCATGTTGTTTTCTTTCAGCAAAATCTGAACTGTTGAATGTCACACATTTTGTTTATCTTGTTATATTTGTACATTAAGATTAGGAATATCCAATATATAACCCCCGAATCCTTCGCAAAAGATTTGGCCAAATACACTGGAAGTACATTGCCTATTCTAAAACAGCAATTGGACCAGTTTTTGGATCGACCTTGTATTGCTCACTTTCAAAAAAATGTGTCCAGCCCTGTGTATCATATTTTGCTTTATTTAAACTGAACAACTAGTGTTTTAACCATATTTTAGGAGAAACAAATAAAAGCTTAACCTGTGCTGAAAGCTTGTTTTTAGCATAAAAAGTTTAACCTTTTTTTTGGTCTGAGTGATAAGAGGCCAGTTACTTAAGGGCAGGACACATGGGCAGATTCGGGGAGATTTAGTCGCCTGACGACTAATTGCCTCTTCTGTGGGGTGACAATCTCCAGGAACTGCCTTCCGCCTGCTATAATAAGAAAACACCAGCACTAATGCACTCGCGGCGCTTCGATTTCCAAAGTCGGCCGAAATTACCGCGTGAGGCAACTTCAGGTGACTTCGGAAATTGAAGCGCCGCGAGTGCATTAGCGCTGGCGTTTTCTTATTATAGCAGGTGGAAGCCAGTTGGGGGAATTGGCTGCTATAAAAGTATTTTCTCAACAACTCACTCTTGAGCCCAGCTCTGGTATAAAAAGGCTTCAAGTGTATAACTCCCCTTTCACTCCAGCTTTAAAATTTAATAAAACCAGTGGAAAATCCCCCACAGCCAAACCAAAACTTTCCTGGTGCTTTAAATTCATAGTAAATAATATAGAAGTACACTATCGAAGTAATATATATGCTTTGTGCCTTTATTTCAGATTTTGTCTCAGAAATTGCCCTTCAACATCAATATCAAAGAACCCCGACGGGATCAGAGCACCTTCAAGGGAAGAGCAAAGCTTCACAGTGACCGATCCACGAAATGACCTGCTTGGGCCTAAAGTCTTAGAGGAAGCAAAGAATATTATACATAACTACAGGTCTACTTAGTTAGGGTCCTAACACACTGTGGAAATAAACCTTAATAGGATACTGTCATGGGAAAAAAAATTTCATTCAACACATCAGTTAATAGAGCTGTTCCAGCAGAATTCTGCACATAAATCAGTTTCTCAAAAAAAGATTTTTTTTTAATTTAATATTGAAATCTGACATGGGGCTAGGCATACTGTCAGTTTCCCAGCTGTCCCCATTCATGTGACTTGTGCTCTGATAAACTTAAGTTGCTCTTTACTGCTTTACTGCCAGTTGGAGTGATATCACCACCTCCCCCCCCCCCAGCAGACTAACAACAGAACAATAGAAAGGTAACCAGATAGCAGCTCCCTGATGTCTTCCCCTAGTTCGGACCGGTGTCCAGAAGCTGTGGCAGCAGAGTGTTGTAGAGTGTTGTAGAGTTTGCACTCTTCGCCCGTCCTCTGCGATTGCTCTCACGTACTCAGCAGGGGGCTAAGTAGTCGACCGGTTTGCCGGGCACTGACAGAACCTAATGGTGCCACAATATGGTGATCTTTCCTAGAAGCAAGTTAACTTATAATATTTATTAACTAGTGCCACTTAAATATGTTTTTTGCTTTCTGGTCCTTTTTTTCCCCAATGTTTACAACGCTTATTTTATGGAGTATAAATTACCCTTCTGTCTCTGTGGAACCCCAACTGAACTTCATTCAGTCTCACTCTTTGGATCACGAAAAGTAAAATGTGTTGGGTTGTCCAGTATCATATGAAGTTACAGTGGGTTTAGTTACATGTTCTGCTGGGCTAGGGTTTGTACAAGGACCACGAACTGTGGTTCAGTAATTCAGAGACTAATAACATGAAATCCAGGACACCTTTAATAGGTTTCCATCCATAACTGCATTACTGTTCTACAGATCTCTATGGCCCTATTATTATTAACAGTGCAGATTCATATCTACAGGCATGTCTGGACTGAGATTCAAAATCCTGTAGGCCCTGGTATTTCGTTTACAAAGAAGGCCAAATATATCCACCCGGGTTCATAAATAATGACTCTCTATGGCATCATATAGCAGCCCCTCTAGCATTTGTACAGGTGATATGTGCACAGAGTTTTGTATTGGTCCCCATGGGGCTTCTAGTTGTGTTCCTGTATTACAACTCTCACTTCAGTTAGAAGGCTTTGGGAAATCATAATGGCATAAAGTTGTGTCACTATTATTAGAGCAATGGGACATGGTTGCGGTTTGGGGTGCTTTACAGATGCTGAATTTTAGTAGCTTGGGGGCAGTGGCAATTCAAAACCTTAAGCAACTTGGAAATGTGGACTGTCGTGTTTAAAGAAATAATTGCGTGACAAATTCTCAGACAAGTGTTTTCAGGCCATTCTCATATTCGCCATCTTTCCCAGTCACAGTTGCCAGGCAAGCGATTGAAGCAGTGCTTTCCAGTGACTAGCATAGCAGGCAATGAGGGGGGATTTTGGACTAATTTGCACTGCCTCATGGGTGCCAACGTGTCATCGCCTTTACTGTTTTAGATCTCAGACAGCCATTCTGTCATCTAAGGAACCTAGTACCTTGCACAAAGCCCTGATCTACACACTAGGCAACCTCTTGTGGACCCAGATAGTTTATAAATCTTTGTCGCTACACATACTTGCAGATGTGAGCATACATCTTTTGAATGGCCATTACATTCCCAGAAATCTTATTATAGTTCTTATTTAAGGGCACCCTTTCCTAACCCCTCCCCCGGGTCAGCACAAAGAAGCATGGATGGCAGGTTTATTCCTCCTCAGTTCCCACCATAGAGCATAGAATAAAGAAAGCTCTGTATAAAATAGAGTACAAGTATGAATAGCCCAAAATATGACGGACACAATACCCCATGGATTTTAAGGCAGGTCAACAGGCTGATGTTAGTATCAGGGCAGAAAGATGACAGATAAAGAAGGTTTGTACTTTTTCCTAGAGAGGTGGCATCACTAGTCTCTATGGACTATACTGTTCAGTTTCCTGCCTTACCAAATGAGTGCAATGTAGAGATGTGGCCTCCCCTGACATATTATATTGATCCTTAAAGGGGTTGTTCAGCTTTGAGATAACTCTTATTATGATGTAGAGAGTGATATTCTGAGGCAACAAATGGGCAAGGGGAAAGCAACGCCCATTTGAAAGCTGCAAAGAGTCAGAAGAAAAAGGCAAATAACTAAAATTAATAAAAATAAATAATGAAAACCAAATGAAAGGTTGCTTAGAATTGGCCATTCTATAACATACTAATAGTTACCTTAAACTTGAACCACCCCTTTAACAAATGAAGACTTGACACACAGATAAGAAATCCTTAGTATACTACTGTCATTATGTTATCAGCTTCAGAGCCTAAGGAACATAGTTGCATCTTTGGGAACATCGACTTCAGCTGATCAGGCAACTAATCACTAGGGATGTAGCGAACGTCGGAAAAAAAGTTCGCGAACATATTCGCGAACTTGCGCAAAAATGCGAGCGGTTCGCGAACGGTTCGCGAACCCCATAGACTTCAATGGGAAGGCGAACTTTAACATCTAAAAAAGACATTTCTGGCCAGAAAAATGATTTTAAAGTTGTTTAAAGGGTGCAACGACCTGGACAGTGGCATGCCAGAGGGGGATCAAGGGCAAAAATGTATCTGAAAAATCTGCCTGTGTGTGCTTGGAAGAGATAGTGTAGGGGGAGAGCTGTTAGTGATTTCAGGGACAGATGATAGTAAGTTTGCTGGCTAGTAATCTGCTTGATACTGCTCTGTATTGGAGGGACAGAAGTCTGCAGGGATTTGAGGGACATTTTAGCTTAGGTAGCTTTGCTGGCTAGTAATCTACTGTTCTCTTTAAACAACTGCCATACGTTGACCTTGTAGGCATTGTTTGCCCAGTTTTTTTGGACGCAGCCACTGAAGCACAGTTGCCAGAAAAAATATGCCATATAAATGCTGAAAATAGTCATTTTTCGCCATACGTTGACCTTGTAGACATTGTTTGCCCAGTTTTTTTTGGACGCAGCCACTGAAGCACAGTTGCCAGAAAAAATATGCCATATAAATGCTGAAAATAGTCATTTTTCGCCATACGTTGACCTTGTAGACATTGTTTGCCCAGTTTTTTTTGGACGCAGCCACTGAAGCACAGTTGCCAGAAAAAATATGCCATATAAATGCTGAAAATAGTAATTTTTCGCCATACGTTGACCTTGTAGACATTGTTTGCCCAGTTTTTTTGGACGCAGCCACTGAAGCACAGTTGCCAGAAAAAATATGCCATATAAATGCTGAAAATAGTCATTTTTTGCCATATACGTTGAGTCAACGTATGGCAAAAAATGACTATTTTCAGCATTTATGTGGCATATTTTTTCTGGCCTCTGTGCTTCAGTGGCTGCGGCCAAAAAAACTGGGCAAACAATGCCTACAAGGTCAACGTCGTTGACCTTGTAGGCATTGTTTGCCCAGTTTTTTTGGCCGCAGCCACTGAAGCACAGAGGCCAGAAAAAATATGCCATATAAATGCTGAAAATAGTCATTTTTTTGGTCGCAGCCACTGAAGCACAGTTGCCAGAAAAATTATGCCATATAAATGCTGAAAATATAAATTTTTTTGGTTGCAGCCACTGAAGCACAGAGGCCAGAAAAATTATGCCATATAAATGGAGAAAATATGCATTTTTTTGGTTGCAGCCACTGAAGCACAGAGGCTAGAAAAATTATGCCATATAAATGGAGAAAATATGAATTTTTTTGGTTGCAGCCACTGAAGCACAGAGGCTAGAAAAATTATGCCATATAAATGGACAAAATATGCATTTTTTTGGTTGCAGCCACTGAAGCACAGAGGCCAGAACAATTATGCCATATAAATGCAGAAAATATGCATTTTTTTGGTTGCAGCCACTGAAGCACAGAGGCTAGAAAAATTATGCCATATAAATGGACAAAATATGCATTTTTTTGGTTGCAGCCACTGAAGCACAGAGGCCAGAAAAATTATGCCATATAAATGCAGAAAATATGCATTTTTTTGGTTGCAGCCACTGAAGCACAGAGGCCAGAAAAATTATGCCATATAAATGCAGAAAATATGCATTTTTTTGGACGCAGCCACTGAAGCACAGTTGCCAGAAAAAATATGCCATATAAATGCTGAAAATAGTAATTTTTCGCCATACGTTGACCTTGTAGACATTGTTTGCCCCGTTTTTTTGGACGCAGCCACTGAAGCACAGAGGTCAGAAAAAATTAAACCAGTAGGGTTTGCACCCTAGTTTGTAACGGTGGCGGAGGGAGGAGGACGCTAAAGGACAGCTGTGTGTGGAGTCATGAGGCTTGAAGAGAAGGACAGCTGCATAGAAGTCAGAACAAGTCTTCCGGCGTGCAGTAACCCTCCGAGATCCACCCCTCATTCATTTTAATAAAGGTCAGGTAATCGACACTTTTGTGACCTAGGCGAGTTCTCTTCTCAGTTACAATCCCTCCTGCTGCACTGAAGGTCCTTTCTGAGAGCACACTTGAGGCTGGGCAAGACAAGAGGTTCATGGCAAATTGTGACAGCTCTGGCCACAGATCAAGCCTGCGCACCCAGTAGTCCAGGGGTTCATCGCTCCTCAGAGTGTCGATATCTGCAGTTAATGCCAGGTAGTCCGCTACCTGCCGGTCGAGGCGTTCTTTGAGGGTGAATCCAGAAGGGTTGTGGCGCTGCCTTGGACAGAAAAACATTTGCATGTCTGATGTTACAGACCGGCCAAAGGGCTTTGTCCTTGCAGGTGTGCTCGTGGCAGGATTACTGGCACCTCTGCCCCTGGAATGTTGATGAGTTCCTGAAGTGACATCACCCTTAAAAGCATTGTACAACATGTTTTGCAGGCTGGTTTGTAAATGCCGCATCTTTTCGGACTTGTGGTATGTTGGTAACATTTCTGCCACTTTATGCTTGTACCGAGGGTCTAGTAGCGTTGCGACCCAGTACAGGTCCTTCTCCTTAAGCCTCTTGATACGGGGGTCCTTCAACAGGCATGACAGCATGAAAGACCCCATTCTCACAAGGTTGGATGCAGAGCTATCCATCTCCGCTTCCTCATTATCAAGGACTGCATCATCCACGGTCTCCTCCCCCCAGCCACGTACAAGACCAGGGGTCCCCAAAAGGTCACCACTAGCCCCCTGGGAAGCCTGCTCCTGTTGGTCCTCCTCCTCCTCCTCCACAAAGCCACCTTCCTCCTCTGACTCCACTTCTGGCACCTCTCCCTGCGTTGCAGCAGGTGCCTGGGTTCGTTCTGGTGATTCCGACCATAAATCGTGCGCTTCCAGCTCCTCGTCACGCTGGTCTACAGCCTCATCTGTCACTCGTCGCACGGCACGCTCCAGGAAGAAAGCGAAGGGTATTAGGTCGCTGATGGTGCCTTCGGTGCGACTGACCATATTTGTCACCTCTTCAAAAGGTCGCATGAGCCTGCAGGCATCGCGCATAAGCACCCAGTAACGGGGGAAAAAAATCCCCAGCTCTGCAGATCCAGTCCTACCACCCAGTTCAAAAAGGTACTCGTTGACGGCCCTTTGTTGTTGCAGCAGACGTTCCAACATAAGGAGCGTTGAATTCCAGCGAGTCTGGCTGTCAGAAATCAAACGCCTGACTGGCATGTTGTAGCGCTGCTGAATGTCAGCAAGGCGTGCCATGGCTGTGTAGGAACGTCTGAAATGGGCCGACACCTTTCTGGACTGGGTGAGAACGTCCTGGAATCCTGGGTACTTGGAGACAAAACGTTGGACTATTAAATTTAACACATGTGCCATGCAGGGCACATGTGTTAAATTTCCCAGTCTCAACGCTGCCAACAGATTGCTTCCATTGTCACACACCACTTTTCCGATCTGCAGTTGGTGTGGGGTCAGCCACCGATCGGCCTGTGACTGCAGAGATGACAGGAGTACAGATCCGGTATGGTTTTTGCTTTCCAGGCACGTCATCCCCAAGACAGCGTGACAACGGCGTACCTGGCACGTCGAATAGCCTAGGGGGAGCTGGGGGTGCACAGGTGTGGAGGAGGAGAAGGAGGACCCAGCAGCAGAGTAAGAAGAAGAAGAGGAAGAAGACGAGGTAGAGAGCGATGGAGGAGTAGAGGTGGTGGCAGAACCGCGTGCAATCCGTGGCGGTGACACCAACTCCACTGTTGTTGTTGTTGTTGAGCTACCCATTCCCTGCTTCCCATTCCCAGCCATTACCAAGTTCACCCAGTGGGCAGTGTAGGTGACATACCTGCCCTGACCATGCTTGGAGGACCATGCTTCAGTAGTCATATGGACCTTTGGCCCAACACTAAGTGACAGAGATGCGGTAACTTGGCTCTGCACATGTTGGTACAGGTGTGGTATTCCCTTTTTAGAAAAAAAATTGCGGCTGGGTACCTTCCACTGCGGTGTCCCAATTGCTACAAATTTGCGGAAGGCCTCAGAGTCCACCAGCTGGTATGGTAAAAGCTGGCGGGCTAAGAGTGCAGACAAGCCAGCTGTCAGACGCCGGGCAAGGGGGTGACAGTCAGACATTGGCTTCTTACGCTCAAACATGGCCTTCACAGAAACTTGGCTGGTGGCAGATGACTGGGAATGGGAACAGGTGGTCAAGGTGGAAGGCGGAGTGGAGGGTGGTTCAGATGGGTCAAGGAGAGCAGAGGTAGAGCAGTAAGATGCTGGACCAGAAGGAGTGTGGCTTTTAGTTTGCCTGTTGCCTTTGAGGTGTTGCTCCCAAAGTGCTTTGTGCTTGCCGCTCATGTGCCTTCGCATAGAAGTTGTACCTATGTGGCTGTTGGGCTTACCAAGGCTCAGTTTCTGACTGCACTCATTGCAAATTACAATGCTTTTGTCAGAGGCACACACATTAAAAAAATCCCACACTGCTGACTTTTTGGAAGTGTGCGATCTGGCGGTAACAGTAGAAGTTGGCGGCATTGGCGGCAATGGCGGGTGCGTTGGCCGGCTGAACACAGGTGCCGATACATGTTGTTGCCCTACTGATCCCTGCGGGCTGTCCTCCCTGCTTCTTCTAAGTCTTATTCTCCTACTGCCTCTCTGACTCTCCGTCTCTCCATCTGAACTACCCTCCTCTTGCTCTCTTCTACTAGGCACCCACAAAACATCAATCTCCTCATCATCATTCTCCTCAGATGCATCAATTTCTTCTGACACATCACAGAATGAAGCAGCAGCGGGGACCTCCTCCTCATCACTCATCATTATGTCCATCTCTGTCGTGTTCTCTGCCAGAATTAAATCTGGTGTAACGTCCTCATCTCCTTCATCTTCTTCTGCCAATAATGGTTGCGCATTACTCAGTTCAAGAAACTCATGGGAAAATAACTCCTCTGACTCCAGTGAAGAAGGGGCACCGGTGGTGGAGGAAGTGTTACGTGGGGTGGCCATAGCAGTGGAGGATGAGGAGGATGTTGTGGTAAAGTTAGAAACGGTAGAGGATGGGGTGTGCTGTGTAAGCCAGTCAACTACCTCTTCAGCATTTTGGGAGTTCAGGGTCATTGGCTTTTTAAAACTGGGCAATTTGCTAGGGCCACAGGATTGCATAGCAGCACGGCCCCTAGCACGGCCTCTGCGTGGCGGCCTGCCTTTGCCTGGCATTATTTTTAAAAAAACAACAACAACAAAAACTCAGTTGGTTTTTCTGGAAACGATAATACACACAGCTAGATGGCGGTTTGAAGAAAACACTGTGCAAATAATGCCTACAAGGTCAACGTATACACAGCGGTGGATACGGATTACGTAAAATATCAGAATGCTGCTTGAAAAAAAGTAACTCAAGTGGTTTTTCTAGAGACGATAATATTATCAATATTTAGACAAAATGTGAACAAGCTCACACAGCTAGATGGCGGTTTGAAGAAAACACTGTGCAAATAATGCCTACAAGGTCAACGTATACACAGCGGTGGATACGGATTACGTAAAATATCAGAATGCTGCTTGAAAAAACAGTAACTCAAGTGGTTTTTCTAGAGACGATAATATTATCAATATTTAGACAAAATGTGAACAAGCTCACACAGCTAGATGGCAGTTTGAAGAAAACACTGTGCAAATAATGCCCACAAGGTCAACGTATACACAGCGGTGGATACGGATTACGTAAAATATCAGAATGCTGCTTGAAAAAACAGTAACTCAAGTGGTTTTTCTAGAGACGATAATATTATCAATATTTAGACAAAATGTGAACAAGCTCACACAGCTAGATGGCGGTTTGAAGAAAACACTGTGCAAATAATGCCCACAAGGTCAACGTATACACAGCGGTGGATACGGATTACGTAAAATATAAGAATGCTGCTTGAAAAAAAGTAACTCAAGTGGTTTTTCTAGAGACGATAATATTATCAATATTTAGACAAAATGTGAACAAGCTCACACAGCTAGATGGCGGTTTGAAGAAAACACTGTGCAAATAATGCCTACAAGGTCAACGTATACACAGCGGTGGATACGGATTACGTAAAATATCAGAATGCTGCTTGAAAAAAAGTAACTCAAGTGGTTTTTCTAGAGACGATAATATTATCAATATTTAGACAAAATGTGAACAAGCTCACACAGCTAGATGGCGGTTTGAAGAAAACACTGTGCAAATAATGCCCACAAGGTCAACGTATACACAGCGGTGGATACGGATTACGTAAAATATCAGAATGCTGCTTGAAAAAAAGTAACTCAAGTGGTTTTTCTAGAGACGATAATATTATCAATATTTAGACAAAATGTGAACAAGCTCACACAGCTAGATGGCGGTTTGAAGAAAACACTGTGCAAATAATGCCCACAAGGTCAACGTATACACAGCGGTGGATACGGATTACGTAAAATATAAGAATGCTGCTTGAAAAAAAGTAACTCAAGTGGTTTTTCTAGAGACGATAATATTATCAATATTTAGACAAAATGTGAACAAGCTCACACAGCTAGATGGCGGTTTGAAGAAAACACTGTGCAAATAATGCCCACAAGATCAACGTATACACTACTACAGCGGTGGATACGGATTACGTAAAATATATTATGGCTGCTTGAAAAAAGTCACTCCGGTGTTTTTTCTGGAGACGGTAATATTATGGATATTTAGACAGAATGTGAACAAGGTCACACAGCTAGATGGCTGTTGGTTGAATAACACACTGGGCAAAAAATGCCTACAGGGCAAATAATGCCTAAAAGGTCAACTTATACACTACTACAGCGATGGATACGGATTACGTAAAATTTATTATGGCTGCTTGAAAAAAGTCACTCCGGTGTTTTTTCTGGAGACGGTAATATTATGGATATTTAGACAGAATGTGAACAAGGTCACACAGCTAGATGGCTGTTGGTTGAATAACACACTGGGCAAAAAATAGCTACAGGGCAAATAATGCCTAAAAGGTCAACTTATACACTACTACAGCGATGGATACGGATTACGTAAAATTTATTATGGCTGCTTGAAAAGTCACTCCGGTGTTTTTTCTGGAGACGGTAATATTATGGATATTTAGACAGAATGTGAACAAGGTCACACAGCTAGATGGCTGTTGGTTGAATAACACACTGGGCAAAAAATGCCTACAGGGCAAATAATGCCTAAAAGGTCAACTTATACACTACTACAGCGATGGATACGGATTACGTAAAATTTATTATGGCTGCTTGAAAAAAGTCACTCCGGTGTTTTTTCTGGAGACGGTAATATTATGGATATTTAGACAGAATGTGAACAAGGTCACACAGCTAGATGGCTGTTGGTTGAATAACACACTGGGCAAAAAATGCCTACAGGGCAAATAATGCCTAAAAGGTCAACTTATACACTACTACAGCGATAGTAAAATAAAATGAATATTAAAAAAAAAAAATTACAGTTGGTGCTGCTGAACTACTAGGAGCAGCAGATTAGCACACCAGTCCCACTCCCCAACACTGCTAGACTAATAGCACTGGGCTCTTATAGTAGTAGTAGTAGTAGTAGTAGTAGTAGTAGTAGTAGTAGTAAAACAACAAAAAAATAAATAAAAGCAGTCCTTACAAGGACTACTGTTATTGCAGCAGTCAGCAGATGAGATCAGAAGCAGGACAGCTGCCCACTGCAGCTACATACAGAGCACTGCAGTAGAAGGTAGATTACTAGCCAGCAAAGCTACCTAAGCTTAAATGTCCCTCAAACCCCTGCAGACTTCTGTCCCTCCAATAACAGAGCAGTATCAACACGATTACTAGCCAGCAAACTTTCAACTGTCCCTGAAATCACTAACAGGCAGCAGCTCTCTCCCTACACTATCTCTTCAGCACACACAGGCAGAGTGAAAAAAACGCTGCAGGGCTTCGGTTTTTATAGGGAAGGGGAGTGGTCCAGGGGAGAGCTTCCTGATTGGCTGCCATGTACCTGCTGGCCTGGGGTGAGAGGGCAAAAAAAAGCGCCAACAATGGCGAACCCAAAATGGCGAACGTCGCGCGACGTTCGCGAACTTCCGGCGAGCGCGAACACCCGATGTTCGCGCGAACAAGTTCGCCGGCGAACAGTTCGCGCCATCTCTACTAATCACAAAGCAAAGAATTTATATTTGTATATTGGTGGTATTGTGGGTGTCTAACAGCACCAGAAAGGACAAAGGTTGCCCAACCAAGTATACACTACACGCATATATATATATTTATTTATTTATATATATAATCCAGTCCTGCCTGGTGCACTCACAACCAATAAATAGCAACTGCCTGGGTGCCATTTTCCTGAGGATAGCTCGAGTGATGTTAATGTTGAAATAAAATCTATACTTTATTTTTCACCTAACAAGTCTTTGGCGTACGTTTTTTTGGTAATATATACACACACATACATACATTAAACTGCCATTTGCTGTTCAGGTGAACACAAGGCAAACAGTAACATACAACCAAGACTCCATGTTGCTGTAGAATAGTATTCCCTGCTGCTCTGCAAACCTCCACCTGACTAAGGTGATATACCTGTATCATATGACTGTTGTTACACCTTGCAGAGCTGCATAGAAAATATACAGACTTTTACTAAACTATCCTGCCCATTATCAGGAAGAATTCTGGAACCTTCAAGCACATGCCGGCAGCTCTGTCCTGTTCCATAGCAGCACACCAAGGGGGAAATATTCACATTCATTCTATAAAACCCTCAACATGGTGCCACACAGTTATCATCATTACAGCTCAGTATATAACCTTAGATTTGAACTGGAGAATTTAAATTGCGGGCAACAGACAGACAAAGTTGTTAAAGTGACCCGTATATCAAAACCTGGGCCTTTTGCTTCTTTCACCCTTTGTGATTAACTCTTCTGTGCTCAGACAGGATAGGGGAAGGTTTGCTATCGTAAAGATCAGTCTCTACTCTACACTCTCCAAAATTCTGCCCGTGTTGGGAATGATAAAAATTGTCCTTAAAAACTACTTTTGCATGAACAGCTCAAACATCAATACTGGTTTTGGATAAAAAAAATAGAAGATTTGTACAGAGGCATATCATTTAGTAATATTGTATAACAATAGGTACGAGAGCAGCTGGAGGGCCACCAGTTGGGTATAGACAATTTATATCAATCTCCCTTTTGGTTGGGGCCCAGGCTTCCTGCATAATTCCAGCTTATTATTAAAGTGGGGAGGATCTACCAGGTAGTTTTCCTTTGGACCAAAGGGCTGGATGAACATGTTCTGCTAAACTCTTAGGGGGAATGTAATATGTTTCACTAGTGAAAACATTTTGCAAAGATGCTTGCGAACGCTAGCGACCATGTTTGCACCATTTTTCATGGATTAAAGACCTTACCAACTTCCAAGCATCCAATTTGCTTTTGCGAACGTACTAAGTGGATGTAAAATTAACAATTGCAAAACCTTTTGTGCAACAAAATATTCAATGAAAGTCCAGAGAAGGTGTTAAAGGTTTGCAGTGTACAAATAAGATTTGCAATGCACTAAACGCCTAACAAAGAATATTACATTGCGACAGGCAAATTTTTATTTTCAAAGTTTTGCTCTTTGCGAATTTTATTACATTTCCCCCTTAGCCTCTTTCCTAATATGGAATTCTGATATTTACATTTATATTTTGTTCATTGTATAGCACTTGTACAGGTATAGGATCCATTATCTGGAAACCCATTATCCAGAAAGCTAATTCTGGAAAAGCTGTTTCATACTGAAGTAAGAACTTTCTAAATGCAATCAAATAAACATTCTGCATTGTTTCTGAGATAATCAAGTTTATATTCACTATTCCATCTTCACCCACATGAATGGAATTTTGTGGCTCTGTGTCATTATTTCTGCTTGTGAAATCCAAGGGGCAATTGGAGGTTTAAAGGGCTCAGGTTTAGGGAAGGTTTGTCTGGGTGTTTCTCTGTCGCTATATATTCTCCTTACTCTGCACTTAGGTGGGGTCCAGGAAATGGAAAAAAGGGGTCACAGCATTATAAATAGTGTCCAATCAGCGACTTCCCTCCCAGATAGTTTTACCCCTGTACTGAGCCTTTACTATTGCTGATAATTTTATAGCATCCAGCATTTACGTTGTACATTTATTTATACTGCCAGAAAACATGGATTTGGTGATGAAATGATGCAGAAATCAATCTGGTGAATCTTAATTTTCTGTTCCATCTGATATGATACAAATGTGAACTGCACCAAACCATTTCTAACATAAATTGCTGTGAATGAAAGCTAAAGGGTATGAAGATTTGTGACACATTTAGGGAATTTTTTTTCCAGCTCCAAATACTCAAGTATTGATGTGCCACAGGCAAACAGTAAGTACAGGGATCTCCTACATTGTGTAACAACTGGTGTCTGTCTGAATGATGCTCAAACTAGGGATAATCAAATGAGACACCCATACCTTGCCCGATCGACATCTGCCCAACTTCGGCCAGATATCGATCATGGACGCCTGTTTGATGGCCCTAAAAATCGGTCTGTCGGCAGCTTTTACCTGCCCGTGCATGGGGGCCTTAAGAATACCAGTTTACATATAGAATAGGCACTATTACCCAGGAGCTGACTGATCTTGTGTCACTGAAACCACATGATTTATTTGATTAGCTGAATAACAAAATTCACTTTACCTTTTAAGTAAAGAGCATAATAATAACCATGAAAATAACCAAAATAAAAGTACTACAAGCAGAGTGTCGCTAACTTTTCCTATCAATAAGCTTTATTACAGTGTCTTGGATAAACTACTTGGGTGTGCTAAATACATAATAACCCTCCCGCAAGCATCTCAAGTGTATTGCATGCTCAGACATACACACAAAGCACAACTCAGCAAGAATTGAAGGAAATCATTACAATGCCACTGGCTACAAGTTTGTGAGTAAAATTGTAGACAGTGGGTTCCTCCACAGTGTTGGTGGTGGCAAGTTTTATAGTTTAAAGTAGCTGGGAAATACCATAGAGTAGACCATGTGACCTGGGTGCCCCCACCCCACGACTTTTTGTTTTGTGTTTTGAGGGGATATGAAAGAGATGTAATTTTAGGGGATATTTATTACAACAAGGCAAAAGGGCGCACCTTCAATGCATATTCTAAAAGCCACTGCATCCAGGGTCTGGCGGCCTTTGTACCTAGTGCTTGTAAAAAGAAAACAATCTAAGCATAGGTTGTAGTGCCCTGTCCCGACTGTCATAGGGCCTACATGCCTCCAACAGTGAATGCTGTAAATACTGTATTCAAAGAGATAAAGAGGTTATGAGCAAGTGAAACAAATTCTGCCAATGAAACAATACGTCACTCACACTCTCAGCATTGGTTGAATTAGCACATGTTTATACATGTGAGCAGTAACGCCACGTCAAGGCTTCAACCTTGTTACCGGCACGCCGGGTGTAACGCCTCACACAACAGGACAAACGTGACAAACAAAGACAACAAACGAGGCTTCAACTGCACATGTCTATGTCCCACCCTTTGCTCAATTAACATCAAAACTTAAAGGACAAGGTAAAAACCCCATCTTACTTCAGATGGGAAAAAACCCTTGACCTGGATTTCTACACAACTATGAGAACTACAGAACTATATACATAACTAACAGGGTATGGCTTCCATAGACATGATGTGCAGGAAGACAAAGCAGGCTGTGATCTTAGACTCTGCTTTGCCTTCATGTTACACCCTTATCCTTTCATATCTCACGTTCACTCACACATTCACTCACATAAAGATACCCACCTGATACTTACGTGTGATGTGCCAGATGAGTGACTGCCCCTCATAATTCTAGGCCTGATGTTACCCGGCAGTCTCATACCCTGGTAGATGGAATCCCAGGTGAAGGTGGAGCCGATGGTTGAAACAGGAATCACAAGAGATGCTCTGGCCTTTATGCAGCAGGCGGAAAAGTTCTTGCAGCCCACAATCATGTCCACTATCTGCTAAAACCTGTGCTGATGGAATAGTTGTTATTATTGGCTGGATTACACGCCTATCCATACTTACGTCAGCCAGGTGGAACTTTGAAATGAGAAGCCGGGAATGGTGTCACTGCCTCCTGATGTTCCTTCATCCTCCTTGTACGCCAGGAATGACTGCTTCTCTTTACACGGCTGGAATAGCTCAGGTGATGGCTGCATTAAAAGGGAAAAATTATTTTAATCAAGACAATGAAAAATATATATTATGAGCAAGAGAACAGTCATTGGATTTGCTTTTAGAAGTCCATATGAAGCATTTTGATTCTATTAATATAGCACTTTGTGTTTCAGTTTGCCATGTATTTCACATCACTTTACAAAAAAGATTACAATGGCAATATATAACATTTGTAGATGGCAGTACTATATTGTGCCATTCTTTTGGGATATTGTGGGGCAAACAGATTTGGAAGAACCCAGAAGGTTCAGAGATTTTAATAATCTCATTACCTGTACCCACAGAGCACCCCTTCTGCCTTATTTGTATAGGTTTTCCTATAGGATTAAATACAAGTTCCACAAACTAAAGCTGCTGCTTTCTGATTTCACTAGTCAATGTTATAATCATCTGTGATTATTATTCCCCAACCATGTACTTACTGTTCTCGGCTGGTAAGGGGGTTGTAATTTTTCCTCTTCCAGCGCCACCCAATCGATGGATTTGTAGAATGGGTGGCATCTGATGTTTCCTCGAACACCAAGGCGTTGCTTCCGATTCTTTTCTAGCAGCTAAAGGAGTAATGGAAAATTATTTAAATCCCAGCAATTCATTTATTAGTAAATATGTCAATACTTTTATCCCTCTGTCATTACTCACCTGCCCCAGAAGATGTTTAAGATCTTCATCCAGCCAATCAGGTATCTTGGGTTCATGGTCTTTGATGGAACAAATGAGCTGATTCTTGTTCCCGCTGTTATTAAACGGTGACTTGCCAGTGGCTATTTTGCAGATGGTGATGCCCAATGACCACCAGTCTACTGCTGCGTTGTATGTTTTTCTATTCAGGATCTTAGAAAAGAAAAAGAATCATTTACCAAATTGTAAAATGGTGCTTTTAAGTAAGTCTACTGGGATAATATTGGCAACAGAGTTTAACGGATTCAGCTGCCTATTGAGCATATGGAGTGCAGTGAGTAATGCATGTGACCAGTTAGTTTCTCTAGTGTGGATCAGAACTGTCACATTTGCCAGAGCCCAGTAAGTGCTGTATGGGTATAACTCAGCCACAGGTAAAATAAACTGTGTCAGCAAATATGGATAATGCCTGGCAATATGTGAGTGGCACCAAAGCTCTATGTAAAGCTGAGCAAGTAATAAAAATGTTTTTCATGTCAAGTAAAGAATTGTTGTTAAACTGGTTCTCTCCACGGGCCTATTAGCTACCAGTACCTACAGTACATTTACTCTTAGTATATTGATGTGCTGTTTAGCATGGCTATTTTATATGTGTGTAATAAATACAGCCTGTGAAAGTGCTCACATGAAGGTATATTCACAGACAGAAAATAAATACCCATGTAAATAATCTGTAATTGCATATCTCACCTCCGGGGCCATGTATTCTATGGTTCCAGCCCAGCCAGTTGTTAGGTCTCCATCAAAGAGGCTCTGCTTTGCCAGGCCGAAGTCACAGATTTTAACGTGTCCTTGATGGTCCAATAGAATGTTCATGGGTTTGATGTCTCTGTAAAATAAAGATGAAATGAGTAACAAAAAAAGATGAAGGCTCCTGATTTGCAGAGCAACCTGTGTGTGGCCTCTGCTGTAGAATGTTACAAAAATAAAGAAATCTATACTGACCGATGGATAATCCCGAGGCCGTGCAGGTATTGTAGGCCACAAATCATCTCCGCAGAATGGAACCTGTTAAACAGGGAAATAATGGTTCAATGAACTGTAATTCATTCGCTTTCTTTTAAGAAAATGAGAAAACAAGTACTAAATTTGAATATGATGCTCCCTAGTGCTAAAGCAGGAGTGCCCATAATTTACTAATGCGGGTTCTACTTTTAGTGATGTTGTCCCATTTAGGGATGTAGCGAACGTCGGAAAAAAAGTTCGCGAACATATTCGCGAACTTGCGCAAAAATGCGAGCGGTTCGCGAACGGTTCGCGAACCCCATAGACTTCAATGGGAAGGCGAACTTTAACATCTAAAAAAGACATTTCTGGCCAGAAAAATGATTTTAAAGTTGTTTAAAGGGTGCAACGACCTGGACAGTGGCATGCCAGAGGGGGATCAAGGGCAAAAATGTATCTGAAAAATCTGCCTGTGTGTGCTTGGAAGAGATAGTGTAGGGGGAGAGCTGTTAGTGATTTCAGGGACAGATGATAGTAAGTTTGCTGGCTAGTAATCTGCTTGATACTGCTCTGTATTGGAACAAAAAAATAAATAAAAGCAGTCCTTACAAGGACTACTGTTATTGCAGCAGTCAGCAGATGAGATCAGAAGCAGGACAGCTGCCCACTGCAGCTACATACAGAGCACTGCAGTAGAAGGTAGATTACTAGCCAGCAAAGCTACCTAAGCTTTAATGTCCCTCAAACCCCTGCAGACTTCTGTCCCTCCAATAACAGAGCAGTATCAAAACGATTACTAGCCAGCAAACTTTCAACTGTCCCTGAAATCACTAACAGGCAGCAGCTCTCTCCCTACACTATCTCTTCAGCACACACAGGCAGAGTGAAAAAAAGCTGCAGGGCTTCGGTTTTTATAGGGAAGGGGAGTGGTCCAGGGGAGAGCTTCCTGATTGGCTGCCATGTACCTGCTGGTCTGGGGTGAGAGGGCAAAAAAAAGCGCCAACAATGGCGAACCCAAAATGGCGAACGTCGCGCGACGTTCGCGAACTTCCGGCGAGCGCGAACACCCGATGTTCGCGCGAACAAGTTCGCCGGCGAACAGTTCGCGCCATCTCTAGTCCCATTATGATTTACATCCATAAAAGCATTGTTAGCATTCTGTTCCATGGAAAATATTACTTAAATACCGATTTATGAGGAAATGTATATTGATATATTTAACAAACAACTATTTCTTATGTCACTGTAACATAATAAATATCAGAATGAAAAGCATGAAATTATAGGGTGATTTAGACAAGCTGTTTGTTGACAGTGTCTTGAGATCTACTGATCACCAAGGAAAGGTCTACTGGCAGATACCGATCTACCTTTTGGGCACCCCTGTGCTAAAGTGTACACATTTTATAATCCATCCTTCTTATAGGTACAAATGGTATAAAGCTATCTATAAGTCATATAGTACTAGTGCCATGTGATACTTACCGTACTCTGTCCATGGACAACGTCCCGTGTCGCTTCAGCTCATCCTCAAGGCTTCCCCCACTCAGGTACTCCATTACATAGAAGGCATGCCACTGGTTACACAGACAAATGGAAAGAGTGAAGGAGAGAAAGAAACACAACAACATAGAGCAGTACAAATTGTATTAATTATAATAATATAAAGTCAAATAAAGTGGGCCAAAATATCTGTGTTTGTACTTGCTGCACAAATAGAACAAAATATAAAATATGAATCTATGGCATCAGATGATTAATATTGTGGGTAGTTGGTGGGTATCCTGCATGTTGTTATTAATCCCTGCAGGCAGAATGCAGTACTGGATATATAAATCCTGCATGAACATGTAAGGGGTGTACAGGGCAAAGAGGCCTTATATAATGTGTAGGAACTGTACTGTATAATCAGTTTGGTTGTTATATGGGTCATATCATTTGTAATGGTTATAATATATATATGAGCAATGACTCATACTGACGCTTGCCTGCTTACTTCCATGCACTGAAGATTTACCCTCGCTCAATCACTATTAGCCGCTACACTAACTAATCACCTGGAACTACTGAAGTTAAATAATCGCGGTTGCCGCAAATACTTCTGCGAGACCGAATTTGGTGAGTGGAAGGAATGGCAATTGTGTTCGAACGGCTACCCGAACCTGAGACGCAGAGATGCCCTGGGGAGTTCGACTCTCGGACCGTGTGGTTTCATCGGTCACCTTGAACCGGGGATGTAGCGAGCCTCACAGCGGAGCACCAAGATGGCAGCGTGAGTTCCACGCCCGCTCTGGGTATTTGTGGGAAGAGGGATGCCCGCCATGGTGAGTGCCATGAATGAGCTATCTGTAACTTATCTGCAGCGGGAACTCCAACAGTGGAGCTGGCGAGGCAGTGTTACCCTTTAATTGTTAATTACCATAACTGATGGGCTCCGACCGTCTGTCCTTGAGAGACTTACTAGCAGCTACAATGACATTGAACAAACTGGCTGGGTGGGGATAATCGACATCTGCTAATTTTTAAATCTGTTACTATGTTTAAATATGTTTTGCATTACGGTTCCGCTGATGGTGTAAACTGGATGAGCGTATATTATACATAAGTTGGGAGTCCACATCTGATTTTCATTTAGTTAAGCCCAAGGGACTCGCCCCAGTTCTCAGGCGATAACGTATAAAAAATTCCTTTTATCCAGAGATAACTGTCCCAAGGCTTTCTTTCCATAAAAAATGACTTTATTTATATTAGCATTAAAATTCAATTACAAACAGACCCCACCAGGCCCACCTTACGCGTTTCGCACCATCCGGCGCTTAGTCATAGGTGTATCTGTAAACAGCATAACCTCTGCGGGATTTATACCCTATCAATCCCTCCCATTTTCCTTAAAACCAATCAAATTCTGTAGGGGATTAACCCTATTTTGTTAATTTCATCCCAAACTTGCTTGTGTGGGGTGTTTGTATCTCTTTACATATATCACTGTTTGTAAATTTAAATATTATTTTAAATATGACAATAATTATAAAATACATACATCATATATCACATCAAAACGTAGTTTGATGTGATATATGATGTATGTATTTTTTAATTATTGTCATATTTAAAACAATATTTAAATTTACAAACAGTGATATATGTAAAGAGATACAAACACCCCACACAGGCAAGTTTGGGATGAAATTAACAAAATAGGGTTAATCCCCCACAGAATTTGATTTGATTTTCTTTTTTTCTTTTTTTCACTTTTTACACCCTTGCTTTTTGGGTTTTTATGATTGTATGATATCATTTATTGTTTATAATAAGGGAATGTGTTGCGATTCACTTGAGGGTTGATTATAACAGAATTTAAGCAATTCGTATGATGACAGATAACACATATGGTTCCTGACTAATTACATATTAATGAAGTATGAGGGTTTATATACAGTGGTGCACGGTGAGTTGAGTCACGAGAGGGGATGGATATGATATATAAGTAATAGATATCCCAGTGGGCACCTCAGCGGACAGTATCGATTAAACAGCTTAGCGGGCAGTATCGATTAAACAGCACCCAGGTCTTTAACTACTGCATACCTTGGACGATGGAGTTTACATACAGCTTAGAGATAGTGTGAAGACCAATTATTAAGGGGGTACATATGGCTAATGTTGCAGCATTTGGGAGTAACAAGGGATGTATTAGGAAGCATTTCAGTCCGGACCTTAGACATCCTCAAAGAATGTTATGTCAGTGACACTGGTAACAAAGTTACAAATTAGAGTATAAATAGTTGGCATATTGTTATAAAATAGTTACATGGGAATAGTGTCCAGATATATTGGTTTTAAACATGTTTTAATATTGTATCTAAATATATACTGTTAGATTTAACTTTAATGCATACCTTATAATTAAGAGCAATGGATCTGTGATTTGTTAGCATTAATGGAGTCGCTCTGGTTCTGACGAGGAATAAACGTCAGAGCTGCCATTGTTTCCCACCAGATTGTGTGTATATAAGGCATGTTTTTTGTAAAATGAACACTTTGAGAAAGGCCTCGAAGAGGCCGAAACGTTAGTCATCTGTTCTAATAAATATTTCTAACTTTTTTAAGACCTGTGAGTGCAGATTCCTTTGGAGTGTTGTACATATATATATATATATATATATATATATATATATATATATATATATATATATAATATATGGGGCATTATGTAAGGGGATCAGATGTATAACTAGAGCTATCATCTAGGGGACACAGAGGAACAGTATTACAAACTAAATGGCAATATGGAGTCAATGTTGTACCTGGGTTTGAAAAGCGGCATAGCCTTGGCAAAGAAATGGGCTGTGTCTGGCGATGTTCAGCACTTGAGACTCTGAGAGAATGTTGCTGTAATTTGGGGCCTCTTGTTTGCGGACAGATTTTACAGCCACATATGGCCTCCGGTCTCCTAACGAAGCCAGCATTACCTGAAAAGGCAAGAAAAGAGTTAATATTACTGTGTATTTTAAGCTCTAACATGGAAATATTCCCCAGAGCACAACACATTGTTGCTTTCTACCAGATTTAGGATTTAAACCCTACAAAACAATTGTGTTTAATGGGAACTAATCACTTACGTTGCCGTATCCTCCTGCTCCCAACTTAGAGTAGAAGTTGTAACTGGAGATACTGAGCGGGTTTAGCCTTGAAGGTTGAGCTTCTGCACTCACAGGTCCAGCTTCTCCTAGAAAAGAAAATACATTTTATTTTCACCATTTGAATAATAATAGTTAATGAAGAGCTCCTATAGTTAATAGTTCAATCGCTAATAATGAATTTTGCTGTTCCCATGTACTGCTCTTAATGCAACATAAAACTGTAACTCTTCTTTCCCAAACAGCACAGGAGAACCTTTTCAAGTGGCTAAAAGACAAATTGTGGCCACTGCATGGTTCCAGCCCAGCCATTTGATGATCCATGTGCATAAGATTATTCCAGGGTCCATGTGTTCTGCATTAGCGCATACATATTACAAACATAAGCCTATATGTAAAATGAGAGTTAACTGATCCACCATCTGCAGTTGTTCAACAGGAATTATTTTATTGTATTGGTAACCTAAATAAGCGCAAATATCTCATTGGCTATTCTGGGTCCTTGCACATAGGCAACCTTTTTTTTTACATATAGGACATACTGTAGGTGCTGAATTGCATCAGAGCAATTACCCATAAGAATCAATCAGATATTTCTTTTCAAGTTCAAATACACTGCTCCAAGCTGATTGCTAATTGATTCCTTTTGACTGTTGCCTCTGTGCAATTAGTTATTATGACCAACATGTATTTATAAAACACCAACAAATGTCACAATGCTTTACAATAAACCAGTGTACATAATAAACATACAGTACCAAAAATCCTACAGAAACAAGCAAATACCAATATGAGAAGTAAAGAGGGCCCTCGATCTATAGATTAAATTTAATATTACACTTATGTCAGTATCTGGGTCCTAAACAGCAATTGCACCAGTAAATTAGAGGCAGTTGGCAATCATGTGACCTACTCCTTTTTGCTATTTAGGCATTTTTAAGTGATTTGTCTTTACCTTCATCAGTCTCCTGCCTTCTCCGTTTCTCCTCCGTGCAGCACTCAACTTGCAGATGGTCATCCACACTCCTCTCTCTCTTCTTCTTCTTCTTCTGTTTTTTTCCTTCCTCTTCTTCATGGTCTTCTCTCTTCTTTACCTTTGATGGCTGGGGGTCCGAATCTTGAAAACCAGAAGGTATGCTCTCCTCCCTGCAGCTCTTATCTGACAGCTGTTCCTCCAAATTGCTCTCTCTCTTCTCCTTCTGGTTGTCTTCTCCCTCTTCTTCATGGTCTTCTCTTCTTTTCTTCACCTTTGAGGGCTGAGGGTCTGAATCTTTAAAACCAGAAGGTATGCTCTCCTCCCTGCAGCACTTCTCTGGCAGCTGTTCCTCCAAACTCCTCTCTCTCTTCTCCTTCTGGCGTTCTTCTTCCTCTTCTTCATGGTCTTCTCTTCTTTTCTTCTCCTTTGAAGGTGGGGGGTCAGATTCTCCAGAATTAGAATATTTTCTCTTCATTTTCTCTTAAAATCCACTGGAGCTCTCTCTTCTGCTTCTTCTCTCTCTAACACTGTCTCACCAACTGTCATAACGGTTGAGGTCTCTTGCTTAGTGTAAGGTGACATCTGATGACATCATCACCTGGGCACAGGCTGTAAGATAACATTGCAGCGCAGAGCCAGGTACAGTCAGTTATAGTTACAGTGAACTCTTATAAGGGGTTCCTTGGGAGGGATATACAGGGCTCAAATGGGGTTTGATTTAATTGTGCAAGTACTTCAGCAAGTCTACAGTACATCCATAAGAGTAGGAAGTGCAGATAGCAACCCCCACCCATTATGTTCCTTTATCGGCTTTCTTATACTTCATTCCATTTGTCCAGTCTGTGTCTAGATTCAAGAATGATTCTGAGCTGTTTAATATATGAAAGTCCATTCACATTGGCTTTTATGAGCATGGGAAGTAATTTACTGTCATTTGTATATGTGAGAGTTGTTATGAGCCCAAAATGCAGACTCTCTCTTCCCTACAGTGTAAAGTTTCTTACACAGTGAATAAGGGACATCTCACCCATTAAACTCTAGCATCACTGGCATGAAATGGATTTACCCCATATTGTGCAGGGTAAGAAAATGAAACAGCATCATTACAGGAATTATTATAAGGTCAGTCACATCCCACTCCCTATTTCAATTTATTACCCAGAGTTCCAATAAACAATACAATAAGGGGTCCTTCAAAAAATAAATATGATGATGGCACAGTGTTAACCTTTGGTTCTGTGACTCCATGTTTCTCTACATGTCCCTCTAGATCAGGGGTCACCAACCATTTTTACTTGTAAAACCACATTCAAATGTGGGATTACAAAGAAGGACTGTGAGTGATACTTTCCTCAAAGCCTGAAATTCAAAAAGAAGCACCTGCTTAGAGGCCACTGAGAGCAACATCCAAGGTGGGACTGGGGGGCCCAGGGCCCACTGGGGCTGCTGTCTCAAGGCCCTCCCAAGCCCCGACCCTGCTGCAAATCCCTCTCCAGACCCGGACTGTGGCCACAGCCACCTTTGGCATGACCTCCCCTGTGCGCATGCATGTACCTTTTTTGACACGACCAGGGTACGGAGACAGAGAAACAAGGCCCGGGATCTGCTCTGATAGCACATCATACACCGATATATACATCATACACATCATATGTCACCAGGGCCGCTATCAGAAATCACAAAGCCCCGTACAACCACATTTTCTGGGTCCAATGGTCCCACTCCAGCCCCCAAGCTCCACCCCAGCCCCCAAGCTCCACCCCAGACCCCAAGCTCCACCCCTGATCCAACCCACCTCACAGTAAAAAGGCAACACAGACAGAGCTAAAAATGGTAAACCCACACACACACACAAGATATATATATGAAAAGCCATAGGTGGTCAGTAGCCCATTATAAATTAAAGAAAAACATTGGTGGCCAGGGTCCCACTTAAAAGTTTTTTAAAAAAAAACATTGGTGGTCAGGGCCCTCTATAAGTTAAAAAAAATCATTGGTGGCCAGGGTCCCCCTATAAATTAAAAAAAAACATTGGTGCAAGGCCCTCCCATAAAATTGGTGGCCATGGCCCCCCTTACAAATTTAAAAGAAACATTGGTGGTCAGGGGCCCCACAGAATATTTAAAAAAAAGAAACATCAGTGGTCAGGGCCCCCATAGAATATTATTTTAAAAAAAAACATTGGTGGCCAGGGGCCTAAATAGTATTAAAATAATACATTGGTGGCCAGGGTTTTAAAGGAGAAGTAAAGCATAAACAAGTAGGCTAGAAATGTTGTACATTACATTGTGTGCTTCTGTACCAGCCCAAGGCAACCACAGCCCTTTAGCAGTAAAGATCTGTGTCTCCAAAGATGCCCCAGTAGCTCCCCTTCTTCTTTTCTGCCGATTCACTACACATGCTCTGTGCTGCTGTCACTTACTGAGCTTAGGGACCCACTCACAATATACAGTACACATAGAATAGAAATGTCACAATATAAACCTGATTAGTAATTAATACAGATAATAACTGCATGGCAGCACAGAAACCAGTGCAATTAGCATCAGAATGTAATAATCAGTCCTGTAGCATCAGCTTATATTACAGACCAACTTCATTTTCTGCTGGATAATTTGTGACGACCCCTAAGCTTAGCTTCTCAACAGCTGCTCAGACCCCACTGAGCATGTGAGTGTCGGAGACACTTTCCAAGATGGTGACCCCCTGTGACAAGTTTGAAGTCCTGGATCACTATTGACAAGCTGAAACTTTAGGCTTGTGCAATAAGTTCAGTATATAAAACATGGAATTTTTAGCCATGTTAATTTGTATGGTTTAGTTCTCTTTAAATGAAATTTAAAAAAACACATTGGCGTTCAGTGGAACTTACCTTAGGCTCTTTTTATGGCTTTGGCAGCTTCAGTTTCAGCTCCTTTCATAGCTTCAGGTCTTTTTGCAGCTTCAAGACTTCAACCTCGGGTCTTTTCATGGCTTTGGGTCTTTTCACAGCTTCGGCTCCGTTCATGGCTTTGGGTCTTCGGTGCTTTGGGTCTTTTCGCGGCTTCAGCTCTGTTCGCGGCTTCGAGTCTTCCGCTCTTCAGATCTTGGCTCTAAATGCCATCAAACATACTAATATTAGTTTGCTCAATTTTGACAGGTTATAACATATGAATAACAACAAAACAGACTGGTGAATTTTTATGCAAATTGGAAAAGGAAAGAAGCAAGTGATGATGTGAGTATCTAATAAAAATTAGTAAATATGCACATAATGGGATAAAATTCAGGATTCCTGCAGCAAGTATGTCCCCTGCAGTATGGTGGAAGCCAATGTTTAGCCAGCGGCTGCACATTTGTTACAGTACAGAGACAGCAGATGATGAGCAGAAAGAATCAGTTCTAAGTAGTTTGACTTCAAAAGAGCAACTTTAAGGGCACCTATTGCCAAAAAATATGTGCAAGCTAATAAAGCCCGCACTCCAGTTGAGGGTAACAGTAGTTTTATTTTCAAATAGCCCCACACCAGTGCTAGGCCACCCGCACCGGGAGGGAGCTCCTGGTTGGGGCACACACATAGGGAAAATGAGAAAATGCTGCAACTTGCTCATTATGTGTATGCGTGTGATGTCAGAAGCACGTTATGAGCATTCGCTCTGACCATCATGACCACTCACACCAGGAGCTCCTTCTTAGTGCCAGTGTCCTAGTGCTCGCAGGGGAAGGGCAATTTTTTTTAAAAAAAACTATAGCTACCCTCAACCAGAGTGTGGGCTTTATTAGCCCACACCTTTTGTTGGCAACAGGTGCCCTTTAGGTCCCGGACCACCGACATGGCACAGCACAGTGCACATGTGCAGTGAAAGGAATAATTGAGAATTTACTGAGAGATGGGGTGTAGGAACTCCCATAGAAGGTACCCTTGGCTAGTACATTCTTCAAGCGAAGAGGAGCACTGCCTAGGGCACAAGGCTAGTGATTATATTTGGCACCCCCAGTGAATTTGACTTTCCTTGTCCTACCTCGGAAGTTCAAGAAATCCTACTGAGAAGATAAGTAGTGAATGCTCTGGCACTCGGATTTGGCCCTGCCTGTTTGACATATTCTTCTTGGATCATCCCTGTACTTTGCCTGTTTTATTGCTGCTGCCGACCTCTGCCTGTTTCTGGACTTTGCCTTGCTTAACCCTTGGTGTATATTTGAACTTTTGTTGCCGACCTCTGCCTGTTCCTGGACTTGCTTTACTATAAGACCTGACTTATATCAGAACCTACTGTTACCAACCTCTGCCTGATTCTGGAATCTGCTTGTTTTAACCCCATAACTCCTATTGAGTCTTGCCGTTGTCGACTGCTGTCTGTCAAAGGGCCTACCGATTCCTGCCCGGTCTTCGACTTCACTCTTGGGTGCAGATGAATCAGCTTGTCAAGGCATTGGGCTCTTATACCTCATCTTCACTGGTTTCCTCTTGTTCCAATCTTAGGGGATATTAGTGGGAAGCTGTAATAGAGGTCATCCTCAATGTTCCAGGTCCTGGTAATCTTGACACTGTGCCATATAGTTTTTTTTCAATTTCTACCATTGCTACACAGCAGCTTATTAATTTGAACTATAGTAGTGTTTCTTAAGCAAACATCAGTTTTACCAATGCACATTATATTTTCATTACTTTAAAACACTTTAATTTTTTTGGTGTTACTGTTCTTTTAAGGACTCCATTTTATCAGTCTTATAACTAATTCCTGGGGTGTTGAGAATCTCCTATAAACTTAAATAATATAGCATACTTATAGGTCTGGATAAAATGGTACTAGGCAACCATTCTACAAAGGAACAGGCCTTCTACAACCTTAAATATGGCCACACACATATCATGTTGCAAATGACCACCATCTCAAAATAACTGAATTTATCATGTGGTTGTGGTGTGCCGATAAATGGAGTATGAATCAATGATTCTTTATAAAGTCAATTGACTATCTAAAAGTCACACCTTACAAAGAGGTTTGCTCACATTTAGACCTTACAGATTACCGTTGGAAATGACCATACGCAGGTGAACCAGGTACAGACTGACTGACCCATGAGCAAATGGACAGAAATGGTATAAGAGGCCTTACTGCCATAGTCTAGTCACCTCTTTATTGTTGCCCTCGTTTGGGCCTATAATAGAACCCACCAGAAATGAAGAGGAAGAGGTGCACCCTACACTAGCAGACACAGTGCAGTGGTAGATTACCATTTATGTATTTCAGAAGAGGAAAAAGAAGCACACCACCATACTCAGGCTCTTGCTTTTTAAAAAAATTTATTACAGCAGAAATATGACACAAGCTTTAGATATATATATATATTTATATAGATATATATATAAAATTGTAGAAAGGACCAGCACTCCGTTTTCCAAAGAATTCAGTAATTTATTTAAATCTCACAGTATCTCCAACGTTTCGGCCCACTTCGGGGCCTTTATCATGGATGCATCCATGATAAAGGCCCCAAAGTGGGCCGAAACGTTGGAGACACTGTGAGATTTAAATAAATTACTGAATTCTTTGGAAAACGGAGAGCTGGTCCTTTCTACAATTCTATATACCAATTTTTGACCAAGCACCCGGCAAAACGAGATGTGAAGGAGTGCGGGTATCGTCTGCAATTTCATTATATATATATATACCTCAGGTAACTATTTAACTACTAGCAAGGTCAGCCTGACAACTTTGGTTGTTGGTGAGATACTGAGAGGTTTTCTAGCACATTAAAAAGAGATGTGCAAACCTCTTTAATGAGGAATACAGCTAAACAAAAAAAGCTGTTCTCTCTTGCTCAAACCTCTCTTGCTCTAATGACCCTAGTATAATGTCACTCCTGTTTTATACCAAAATACACAAGGCATGTATACATCAGTGATACAAAATCCCATTCTCATTCATATTGATTAAAGAGAACAAAAAAATATTTTGCACTTATGCACTATTGTTTAAAAAGGAACAATAAAAATTAAGGAACAATAAAAATGCCATCTTGCAACAAAGATGCAGGGCCCCCTTGAGCATCCTGACTGTCATATGGAATTTAATCTGCGTGGCCTTGTAACTCTGTTCTACAAATCACGCACCCCATTCAAGTGTATGACTGCAATACTGTAAAATGGCAGCTATGTTACTTGATATTTGGCTGTCCATGGAAAGTCATGAAATAAAGGGGCAAGTCCTCAAATTTGTCTGCCAACTCGTCGTATTTGTCCAGCTGTTCCTCCAAGCGCTGCAGAGCAAACTGGGTCAGCATGATCTTGGCCAGAAGCACATTGTTCATTTCAAAACTTCCCCACAAGGATGGATGGATGGATGCACAGATCCAGAGTATACTCGCTGATGAACGTGGTTTTTCCACTACCAATTGGGCCTGGGAAAACAAGGAAATAAGGTTGGACAAACTGAATTTAACCAATAAAGTTACATCAATTAAAACTCTACAACCACATTATTTGACTTGCACAGTTATGTGGGCAACACCTAGTGGCCTCTGAAGGTCTACTTCTGCTCCTAGAAACAAACATATGCATGAAAATATGCAGAATTGTAAGTTCTGAAGCCGCCATACAAATAAAAACACAGTCAGTCACAGATTAATGTAGCCTAGGGCCTGGCTGCTCCCAAGGGAATGATGGTGGGGTATTTGTGACAGAAACTTCAAGCAGGGATTTGAGTCTGGGCCAAAAAGTGCATCTGAAATCTGCTCGGGTCAGACACACTTTAATCTAATGCAATGACTCCCATCAGAAGTAAATGGCTAATAAAATGGAGGTGCGTAATTGATCATGAAGCAGGTTTGTGTAACAAAGCCTATACCCAGATTTTATCTGGGTCCCCTAAGTAAAAATATTATAAGAGAGGACAGGATGAACCTGAGAGTTTGCCATGGGCACCAATCTGTGTAGGCCGGTTTATGCTAACAAGTGGCTAGTCGCAATATTGCATCTAGGGATGCCCGAATCCACTATTTTAGATTCAGCCAAACCCCTGAATCCTTTGTGAAAGATTCCGAATACCGAATCCTAATTTGCATATTAAATTAGGGGTGGGAAGGGGAAAACATTTTTAACTTCCTTGTTTTGTGACACATAAGTCAGGCGATTCCCTCCGTATGCAAATTAGGATTCCTTTCGGCCAGGCAGAAGAATTCGGCCGAATCCTGCTGAAAAATGCCGAATGCTGGCCGAATCCGGAACCGAATCCTGGATTCGGTGCATCCCTAATTGCATCCATTAATGTTTACATGGTAGCTTCTCGCTCCATTATTCTATTATCACTAGATGCAACATTCAAGTTACTCCATAATGAAAAGGCTCCTTGGATTATCTGTGTACCCAAAAAAAGGAGATATTTTACAAGGTAAGCTCCGTACCGTGTGTTTTATAAGGCAACACAATACAAACAGATGCATTTACCCCTGACGAGATAGACGGCATGCAGGCATGTTAACAGAAGGGTACATACACAACTCATTAATATATTCTGCCATAACTTTAATATTTCTTAGGGCTAAAACTCAAAAAACACTTGCTTGGCAGACCCCTAAGTAAAGAAGTTGTACATTGGGGCGGACAATACAAAGTATAACCTAATATGTACCTGTAAAGTTTATTCAGCTCAGGGAACCGGTTCCATTATTACTCCTGCAACCTGATCCGCATTCTCCAGCTGACCAAATAGCTCCTCTCTGAGCTGGTGGAAAGAGATGATAGATTTGTGGCTGGCAGGGAGAGAAGCCTAAAAGGCTTTTACTGATATTCAAGCCATCATTAAAGGCCTGCAGAGGACTGGGCTGCTTGACACCTCTTCACGTTTAATTTCCCAGCAAATAATTTGGAGGCTTCCCAAGAGGTCGTCCCCAAGCCACAGAACCATGCGCTTAAAGGGGTTGTTCACCTTCAATGTACAAATCTTATGAAACCACTAACAATGTTCTCAATGTGTTAGAAAAACCATTTTCCATAACTAAAAGAAAAAATGCCATTGTAAAAGCTATTTTTTATACCTATTACATACCTCCCAACATTTTGGAAGTAAAAAGAGGGACAAAAAATGTTTTTCCGCACGTAGCGCAGCAATTTTTGACCACACCCCTTTATGTGGCCACACCCCCTAATTACCATGTTTGTTTTACAAAATTTGGCAGGTTATGAAAGTTTGAAAATATTTCTCCTTATCTAAACTGTGTTTTTGTGTCTCAAAATTGTTACAATGTATCTTATTTGCACCTGTTAGCTGTTCTGGGCTCTCTGCTAAAAGCCAATTAAGTGAGAAACTTTGTTTCTTTTTCTGGCTGTTCAGTGCAGAGAAAATAGGGACTTTCCAGTACAAATGAGGGACTGCGGGTTGAGCAGTCAAAAGAGGGACTGTCCCTCCGAAAAAGGGACAGTTGGGAGGTATGCTATTAACTCAGCCCTTCTCCTGTCTCTCTGACCAGTTTTCTGAAGTGATGGGAGTGGCCTATTTTGAATCTGACACACCAAGAACTTCCTATATGATGACATCATCATGCCCAGGCTTTGCCCTTACTTGTTTCCTATTGGATGTTGATACTGCCCTCCTCCTAGTAATTTATTGGGTGCTTGTGAACTGTAACCAGTCACATAATTTGAATGGTCATTGGTTGATTACTCAATTGTAATGGCAGAGGTTAACAGACGCAACATATAAACAAACCTGCCTTGTAACAAACAATCACACAGCCATGCAGACAAATACTGCAGAAAAGGAAGGGGCAACATTGTTTTCCCAATTCTGGCACTCTCCTTCTGCCTAGACTAAAACTGAATGTAGTGCCAAAGGGGTGCAAACTTTTCTGGGAATAAATACTGGTGTTTGTATATTTTTATCTTTTAATACCTTTGGCATTAAGCATAATGTCAGTTATTTACAAAATTGCAACAAAACCAGCACTGACTTGCTTAGAAACGTATGTAACTTACACATCTAGCAGGGACAGTAGGGTTGCCGCCTCACCCTTTTAAAACCAAACACATATGAAATCCACAGCCTGCATGGCTAATTATCAACTCATTTAGATGCTGCAGACTGAACTGATTTCTGTGCAGCCATGTATCATGCATCTAAATGAGTTGCCAATTAGCCATGCAGGCTGTGGATTTCATATGTGTTTGGTTTTAAAAGGGTGAGGTGGCAGCCCTAAGTGACAGGCAGAGCAGTGTTGAGGGCAGGTAGGTTTTTTGAACATTTTGTGCGCTCTCCCAGGGGGGGCGGTAATTTACCTAGGAAACGATACCTTTTTTAAGTGTTCCACTTCTGGAACAAGATTTAGAGCTCTAAATACCAAAAAAATCATGATATAGGGATCTATACCAGAAAAATATTTCACTTCATGCACAAAAATTCAACTCATTTGGAAAGCCTCAAGCTCATACAAATAGTCCTGGAAGTCACGTCAGCTGCTGAATAATGATTTTTTATGAGGTAAATACACAAAATAATACATGGACCCCCCCAAAATAATATATTTCTGGAAAGTATAAGTGTCATCTCCCATAGTATCCATTATAATCCAATAATTCAAATTTATAAAAATGATTTCCCTTTTCTCTGTAATAATAAAACAGTAGTTTGTACTTGATCCCAACTAAGATATAATTAATCCTTATTGGAAGCAAAACCAGCCTATTGGGTTTATTTAATGATTACATGATTTTCTAGTAGACTTAAGGTATGAAGATCCAAATTATGTAAAGATCCATTATCCAGAAAACTCCAGGTCCCAAGCACCTTGATCCCCCATCTGCACAGTTGAAGTCTCTGTAGCACACAGCCCACACTCCCCCTCCCTCTCACAAACTTGTAACAGTTTCTCTTCAGTACCTGAATGCTGCTCAAATTCCCCAGCACAGGAAGCAGTGGCAGATTGACAGCAGACATAGCCAATAGGAGTTAAGTTAGCTGCCAGTACAATGTGTGATGTCATATAAGGAAGAGGAAGTGAACACTGTAGTGTTTTTGGGGGTCAGTGACCCCCTCCCAGCACAGGGTCTGTGTGGAACTGAAGGATTAGTACAGGGACACTTCTGAGGTGAATATCTCTTGAACTGTACTTTTTCTGTTAACTATTTCTATGGAAAAGTTTGTTCTATTCATGTGAACTGTTAGATTTGTCAATTTGTTACAAAGATGAACAACCCCTTTAAGACAGCAAATGGTCATTTTATTGGAATGTGGAAACACACTAATGCATTTCAAATCTATAAACTATTTGATGTTAAGACAAACAAATTCATGGATAAATCAGAGTTGACACAGACATATCAACTATAAGGTATGCAAGATTATATGTATTACAGGTTACAGCACTTTGTAAACTCATTGTACCCAAACTTAACAAAAAAGGACCCAATGTACTTTGAAAATCTTTGTATGCATTTGGTAACAAGAAAAGGGTTGATCTCGACTGTATACAATCTCCTCAATGATCGACAAATAGAAGAGACACCACATCCATACATGTCCCACTGGGAAATCAAGATAGGTACTCCAATTTCTATGGAACAATGGGGGAAAATATGGAAAAATGCATGAAACCATCTATATGTACTACCTTGAAGGAGAATATATATAAGATTCGTTTTGAATGGTACCAGAATTGCTGCATAAATTGTTCCCAGAGACTTTAGCTGCCTGCTGGCGGTGCCATCAAAGCCCAGCAACGTTGTTCTATATTTACTGGACATGTCCAATCATAACACCGCTCTGGGATACGACAATGGACATACTATCAAGGATCACTTGCCTTACAGTTGAGAAGGATCCGTTAACCCACTTGTTGGGCCTACCACTTGAAAATGTCGGTAAGCGCACCCAAAAAGTTGCTCAAACCATATTAATGGGCACCAGGTGCCTACGGCCCCAACGTTAGAACTGGTGAACAAAATATAGCAAATCAGGATAATGGAATATCTAACTGCCCTCTTACATAATACCTCTATGCCATTTATGGAAGACTGGTACCTCTGGGACTCGTATCAGGAGCAATTACAACTTCATAAGAGATAATGGTGAAAGAGGGACTATAACAAGGGGTACAAGGTTTTACCTTCTTAGTTAAAAATCTCAGGGCCGATCCACTGCACATACCCAACATTGGGAACATGAAGCCGTAAACATAAATCTTGCAAACCTTAACAATATCAATTCATTCCTAAAATAGTTTGAAATGTAGAGTATCCCTTATATGGATCTGTCAACTCTTTGAAACATAACAGATGTACAAAGTATCTTTGATGATATACAGTAACATTTTGGTTCACTTTTTATTTTATTTTGTAATTATTCAATTATAGCTTCTTTCTTTTTGTACCGTTTCTTTTCTTTTTTTTGATTGTTATTACCTTGATATTTGTTCTCTTTGTTTTTCAATGTGATTAAAAACCAATAAAAGTATGGTTTTTAAAAAAAAAGACAGAAAATGGTCATTCTCCCCAATTCTCAATGTAACTGGCCTTCAGACAGAGCCTCCTAAATCACTACCCCCAGATGGGGTAGCCCTACAATTTGGCAACCACTAAAGCAAGTGACTTAGTGAGTCATTGTGGAAATGAGTTAAAAAAAGGTAAAGAGTTCTTTTTTATTTGCTCATTGTGGAAATGTCTCACCACTCATCCCAGTTCAACTAAACCCTAGGGAGATCCCTGACATTTTAAACCCATAAGAGCAATCCAATCCTAATTAGGAATAAGAACAGTTTCCATAACAATGATCCTGGGATGGGAGCTGTGCCCAACAAACATCAAGGATTTGGTTGAGTGACTGATGTAGTGCTGGTAGGGATGACTGTTCATGGAACATCTACTGCCATCTCTAGTTAAGTTCAGGCTCCCTAGTTTCTAGATCTCTAGTGGGCACGAACGGAGAACTAATATGCTAATATGACTATGAAGATTTAAAATCATTTAGGTCATGGTATATCTAATACAAGTAATTCAAAAATAAACAACTGGACTTGCTGAGTAATTATTGAAGACTTTCACTGCTCATCCGAGCAGCTTCTTCAGTTCAACTGACTAGTGTGGTTGACCTTGACATTGATATGAAACACTTCTTTCACGACTCTTTAAAACAGGCGGTCTTCTTTATCCAAGATTTGGACATTGCTATCTTCAAAGGAGTGTCCCTTGTCTTTTAGGTGTAGAAAAACAGCTGAGTCTTGCCCTGTAGAGTTTGTCCTCCTATGCTGAGCCATTCGCTTGGTGAGCAGTTGTTGGAGAACTCATTGCACAGCCATGTTTTTGTCTATAAAAAAAGGTTCTTGTACTTGAAGTATGTGGTGTTAAGGCACAAATCTATCAACAAACATACTTGGTTCAGATTGAGTTTCGTTCTGCTGCTGAGGGTGTTATCTTGCTGCAGTCGATTTCTTACAGTCTCAATTGCCTCTGTCATAGGTATACATGTGAACAATGAAGTGACATCATATGATACCATTGTGTCTTCTGCCTCTAGTGTAACACCGTGAATCTTGATTACAAAGTCTTTGGCATTCTGGATACGATGTACTGTATTGCCTACCAATGGGGCTGAGATGTTAGCCAAGAATTTTGCAATGCTGTATGTCACTGAATTTATGCTGCTGACAATGGGCCTTAGTGGGGCTCCTTCTTTGTGTATCTTGGGGAGTCTGTATAAGCATGGTGGGGCTTCTCTGGGGTACAGGCGGTGGTATAAAACTCGATCGATGGCTTTCTCCTTTTCAAGTTGTTGTAGGCAATATATTACCTTTTTCTTGTAACAGCTGGTTGGGTCTTTCCTTAATGGTTCATATGTATTGCTATCATTAAGTGGTGTTGTTATCTTGAAGTGATAGTCAGTTGTGTTGAGCACAACTGTGCATCGTCCTTTATCTGCTGGCAGGATAGTGATGTTCGGGGACTTACTCAGAGAACAAGAGCTCTCCTCTCTTGTGTAGTAAGGTTAGAGGGAGGTGTTCTGGCACTTGACAAGGCAGCTGACACTTTTAGTCTGAGTTGTTCCTCTTCTTCCTTATTATTATTTATTGATGGCAGATTCTGTGGCTGTGATGAGTTCAACTACTGGGATGGGTTGAGGTGTCACTGCATAGTTCAACGCTTTGGCTAGTGGGTCCTTTTCTGGCTGAGTTAGTACCCTATCTGATAGGTTCTTAACCCACATGTCTTTGGTGTTCTTTGGTGCCTCATCTTTCTGCCTCCAGGTTAGTTCTTCTGTCCTTTTCCAACTGCTGCTTTGTGACAGTAAGGTGATGAATTTGCTTATTTGTCTCGCCTTACTCTTTATGTATTGGGCCATCTGTGCATGTTCAACAAAAACAACCACCCTTTCCAGAGTTACATCAGGTAGTTGTTTTGCCAGACTCTGTTTCAGATGTTCAATTTCCTGCTTAAGGACCTCAATGGTAAAATTGATCTGTCTGACCCGTTCACTTAGTAGATGTTTTTGGGCTTTTTGTAAAATCTTTTTACGGTGGAACCCAGGTGTAGGCTAGAAGGGGTGATTCCCTGATGTCGGCATCTGAGATTAAATCGTAAATGGTTTTGATAGTCCGCCAGTTTTCTTGCTGTTCTTTCATATTCCCGAACCAGTTTTAGAGTATTCTCTCCAAAATGAATGTCAAAAGACAAGGGACACTCCTTTGAAGATAGCAATCTCCAAATCTTGGATAAAGAAGACCGCTGGTTTGAAAGAGGCGTGAAAGAGGCGATTCATGTCAAGGTGGAGAAACCATCCCTGAACAGAGGCGGGGGCCTTTGACACCATCTGTCTGCTACATACAATGCTGTTCTCACATCTGTACCCCGGCGATTTCAGAACACTTCACACATCCATTCATGCAACTCTCACAAGTAACACCTGTTTCTAGGAGTTGCATGACACATTGGATAATCCTATCACAGTAACTACCTAGAATCAACACCTCTGTGAATTTCTTCAGATGTCCCCTCTTTGAAGAGTTACAATGTGCCATTGTGATTGGATTAGTGGAAGAGTTTATAAAACAAAAATTTCCCACACCGTCAGTTGAACTAAAGAAGCTTTTTGGATGAGCAATGAAACGTCTTCAATAAATACACAGCAAGTCCAGTTGTTTATTTTTGAATTACTTGTATTAGATAATATGCTAATATGTCCTATGCTACCAAAACCCTATGGAAATATTACAGTAAAAGTCCCAACAACAAACACTATCTATCTTATAACACTTGATAAAGGGCCTTGAGCCCGAAAGATGTCGTGGCAATAAAGCACAATTAGCAGCAAGCACTGCATTCTTGGCTGTTTCTCTCAGTAACTCCAATTTCAATTGATTTACACCTGAGGTGGGGGTGTACACTGAGATAGAAGAAGCCTATTAAACCACTCTCCCAGAGCGCAGTCACTTCTATAGTGACTATCTATCTTATATGGAAGCTTGCAGTGGGTACATTCATTGAACGTCCTGTTGAAGGACTGGTTGTTCCTGATGTCAATGGTGTTGGTGCAGTAGATAGAGAAGGTGGGGTTTTATAGCAAGATGGTGAAATTATACTCAGATTTCTCAGACAGTGACTCACTTGTTATGTCGCATTCATGTTTTATATTCTGTTCTATAGTAATGGCTTTTGTGCCCTAAAATTAGGAAGGTGCTGTTGCCTTTCCTTAACCCTAGAAGTGCTTAGCAAAATAGAATCTACAGCCTGGCAAAAAGGTCTAACAGTCCTATAACCACTGATCAGTAGACGGCACAGTTTTTGCACTTTCCAGTTCTCATTGTTTTTAACCCATTTAAGCCTTTATATGTTTTTTTTTTATATAGCTTTGTTTAATATGTTTTATCTGCACATACTAAATATCCAGTTAATATTGATGCACTCAAATCACACTCTACCCAGTATAACCCACACAATTAAAACCATTAAGAAGCCGACAGGAGGACACACCCATACCAACATCAATCCAAAGCATAAAGATTAATAATGACTTCATTAATAATGCAAAGAGCATCAGAACCCAGTCTTAGCTCTCTATTTTTATTTTGAATTTATTTTGCTGTCATTGATCAATAAAACATACAAGTTTTGGGGGTTCTGCACGTGTTTCTGGTGGTTTTCGGATTTACTGGTGGCTATGGGATTTTATGATGGCCTATGTCTTCCTCTGGGAAAGTTCTAGTGGGTCAGAGCTGCATCATTGCCTACTGTGATCCTGTAGGCTGCTGCTTGCTTTGATGAAGAGCAACACTGGAGCAGCATTTGGACAGTTTTGAACAAGGACATGACTTACGGCTCCTCTCCCCTGTGGGCAGCATTTCAGTTGATTCCCCCACCTAGCAGGAACATTAGCAGTAGAAGTATTTGGTTGGCTGAATGGTTGGTTCCTAGTCTGTAAGGAATATGGAAGCAGAGCCGATCGGAAATTCAAACGGATCCACAGTTAAAAAATAATTTTGTTTCTAGAAAAGTTAATTAAGTGCCCTTAGGGGTGCGAAACACGTAGGGTAGATGGAGATGCAGATATACTTTTAACTTTTCTACAAATAAAATTATTTTTTAACTGAATTCCTTTGGTCTTGTGGATCCGTTTGAGTGCCGGTCAGCTTTGCTTCCATATTCGTTGCTGTACGGCTCCCTAAAGCTGGGGGTCTGGGGCTGGTGCATCCGGACCACTTTAACTGTTCGGTGAGTCACTTTATATTTCATTCTGGAGCACCTTGTTTTCTTCTAACTATTTAAATCCTAGTCTGTAAGAACACATCTACATTGACTTGTAGTAGGCCATTTATAAATATTAAACAAAAATTTAAATGAAGTCAAGATAATATATATATATATATATATATATATATATATATATATATATATATATATATACAACTGTCCCTAAAGATTCCAACCTACACCCCTATCCAGAGATTACGTCATTGTAGTATGGGAACATTCTGTTTGGCTTTGCAATGGGTCAGATGCCCGGGAGATGCTGGGAGCGGACAGCTGGAATGGAAATACATTGAAAGAGCGGTTGCCACCATACCCAATAATTGCAGAACTACCATCAAACCAAAAGTGGTCACTGGGTCAGATACAATTGTCCATAGATTATCCTTATTCTACACTCACACAGTGTTGTACTGGCTCACTAGGATACCACGTACCAGTAGACCCTACTATATATAATACAGCTGTAGCAGAAACAAGTAGAAGACCAAAGAGGAGAAATAGAAGATAAGATAGATGTATGTGAAGTCAAGAGACTAGATTAGTAAAGAGAGGAGGAGAAATAGTATAGAGAGTAGATGTGTGGTATAATCTTTCCAGATGAGCACCAGAACCCTATTCTGACACTGTTTTTGGTACACAACACAATTGTCATTTGGGAGATAAGAACCAGAGAGATGGTTTTACTTACCAGAGGAAGAATTTTGGCATAGGAATTGAATGAAATGAATGATTAATGTTGAGAACTGAAAGCAAAAGCAGAGATGAGATGCACCCTAATGGCAAGCAAATATAAATCAATACATTTATCAACCAAGCTATGATAGATCCCCACCTAGATTTTATGTTAATAGACTGAGGTTCATGTGAGTTGATGCCAAATACAAAATTCCAATGTATTCATGCATCAGCAATATGAACAGCCTTGTTTTTATTTGAGAACCACCTAAGGGTCCAAGATGCTCTCTAATCCCCAACACATTGTGGAGGCAATACACTGCCTGCACCATGTAATGAACATCTGCATGTGACCTCCAGCCTTACATCCAAAGGATTGGGTTGAAGTGTTCATATCAATGACTTTGTTTGCACTGTGGTTGACTGCTTCCGATGGACCCAAGGGGTCAGTAGACCCTCTTGTTTCTAACCATTTAGTCTATTTCATGGTCATTCCCTATTTCTTTATGGGGAAAAATTGCTTCATAATGGAAGAATATAGTAAGAGGTCTAAGGTTTTCTAGTGGGCCCACAGCCAAAGGTTTTCTGGTGGGCCCCTGGCAGCCCAGTCCAACAATATCCAATCACAATGGTTCCACTGAACTTCAGTAAGGTGTTGGCTGAATGTGAAAGTTTGATCCAGTCAAAATGGTACCATGATTTTCTTTGAGGCAGGTGTTAATCTTTCAATGTACACAACTGTAAGTGAGAAGTGTTGTGAAGCCGCCAGGATAAGGATGTTAAAGCGGCATTGTATATTGATGACAAATGGCGTCACAGGCCCCTTCCTCTGTTCAGGGATGGTTTTTTCACTTTGACATAAATGGCCTCTTTCACACCTCATTCAAACTATCTGTCCTCGCCATCCAAAATATGCACATTGCTGTCATCAACAGAGTGTCCCTTTCCCTTGAAATGTAGATAGTCTAGCCCTGAGGAGTTAGCCCTTTAATGTTGGGCCATTCTCTTATAAAGCGGTTGTTTGTCCCTGTTTTTGACCAAATGTCTATGGTTCTGTCTGTATATACCACCATCATCAGTTTGTACCAGGTATGATCTTGGAGCTTGTAACTTAGAAGTGACATGGCCTGGTTGCCACTTTCTTCCAGGGATTTGCACCATGACCTGATCTCCCTCCTACAGATTAGATAATGGTCTGGCACCTCTTCTGTAGTATCTGGATGGTCTTTGCTGTTTATTCTGCAGTTCCGTACTCACAAGAGCTGATGGTGGTAATTGGTTTTGTGCCATGGGTAGTGTGGAACACAGACAGCGGCTCATGAGCAGTTGAGCTGGTGATCCAATGTTATCAATTGGTGTGTTTCTGTATCCCAGCATAGCAATGCAGGGAAAATATTGGTTTTAGTTTTTCTATGGCATTGGAAGTAGAAGTGTTTTTCAGACATTCCAGCTCAAAGAAGCGACTGTAATAATCCACTACACGGATATCATTTACATTGTGTAACACAGGGGTCCTCAAACTTTTTTACTCATGAGCCACATTCAAATTTAAAAAAAGTTGGGGAATGCAAATAAGGGTTGTGATTGGCCCTTTAATAGTCCCTATATGGACTGGAAGCCTACAGGAGGCTTTGTTTGTCAGTACACCTGGTTTAATGCAACCAAAACTTGCCTCCAAGCCTGGTATTCACAATTAAGCACATGAGAGCAACATCCAAGTGGTCTGAGTGTAACATGTTGCTCACAAGCCCCTGGTTGGGGACCACTGTTCTAGGGGTAGCCTGGCCTAAGTCTAAGGAAGACTATGGGACGCTCCATCCCTCAACATACAAGGGGGGTAAGAGTTAAGATGGCCATACACTATAAGATCCACTCATTTGGCAAGGTTACCAAATGAGTGGATCTTTCCCTAGATATGACCAAGTTGAGCGATATTGTGCTTAATCCAATTGTTGGCCCAAATAGCGGGAATAAGAGCCATCAGAGTAAGCACGGCATCAACTCAATGAAACCTTCCAGATCGACATCTGGCTGATTTTTGGACTGATATTGGTTGGGTGGGCAGATAAGCTGGTGAACTAGTCTACAGTACCAAATAAATGTGCCGTGTATGAGCTGTTGGATGGTCGCCTCTATATCTATAGACACATATATATATATATATATATATATATATATATATATATATATATATATATATATATATCATACAGAATAAGGTCCGCACTCTCAGGACTTAGAAAAAATATAAAAGGTTTTTATTCACAAGGAGTCTTGAGTCCTGAGAGTGCGGACCTTATTCTGTATGATATTGTATCTATTTTTGGACACTGCACCCAGGCATATTTGAATTCTGTGACGTGAGTGCCGACTCCTCCATGGACTGTATATATATATATATATATATATATATATATATATATATATATACAGTATATATATAGAGAGTCCTCTGCACTCAACCCATTATCAATATATTTAAGACAGCGACATTTTGTGCATACAGCTACTGAAAAATGCCTTACCCTTTAAACAAAACAGGGATTGTTTGTCCATATATTGCAATATATTTAAGCTGGCCAACTACGTCAAAGTCATCCCATATCTGGCCAGTCCTACTCTCAATTTTATCTGATTCATTAAGAATTCTATTGCTTCATTATACATTTTACAAAGGGACTAAGTTTTACCTGCAACTTACTAGTTGCTTTCAAAGTAAAACTCCCAAACTTGGCTGCCCTTTTATTAGACACCAGTGGGATCACCTGACTATAGCTGGGAAGGGTGGGAGCTACAACATGGAGCTGTTCACTGCTCCTGTATAAACTATAACAAACCCTTGCCAGCGATAGTCAGGTGATCCCACTGGTGTCTAATAAAAGGGCAGCCAAGTCAAGTCCCTTTGTAAAATGTATAATAAAGCAATAGAATTCGTAATGAATCAGATGAAAATTAAGCGTAGGACTGGCCAGATATGGGATGACTTTGACGTAGTTGGTCAGCTTAAATATATTGCAATATATGGACAAACAATCCCTGTTTTGTTTAAAGGGTAAGGCATTTTTCAGTAGCAGTATGCACAAAATGTCGCTGTCTTAAATATATTGATAATGGGTTGAGTGCAGAGGACTCTTGTATTTGTCTATATGTATTTTGTGGTCACAGCCTCATTGCACCCCCTGCCTAATGGTTTTAAAAAATAGTGGTGAGCACAACTTTCCCTTGTATATATATATATAGTAAATAGTAAATATACAAATTAAGTCACAGCTGCAATGGTATATTTCTTCATAAAAATAAATGTAGATCAAAATCACGATTTAACCCTTTAGGGTACAATGTATTCATTCTGTCTAGCCACTGAACCTCAGTTTTCTTGAGTATCAAAACTCGATCCCCACCTCTCTTCGGTGGTGGGATATGTTGGATCACCCTAAACTTTAGATCATACGAAGAATGTCCAGCATCTATACAATGCCTGGATACAGGTAAAGATTTATTTTTTGTGTTAATGGTTGATCGATGTTGGGAAAACCTATCCCTCACTATATATATACATATACACATTGCTCCAACATTGACTTTAACCTCACTGTAGTTCTCATTGGAATCCAAAATTGAGGCTTTCCTAAATCAGGGTCCAATTAACCAATGAGTATGGTTTAGTGGTACAAAATGAATGAGTATATAAATAACACAATGATGTTATCCAGATATAATCGGCTATTGGATGCCATCTGAGTGTGTAGAAGAGTCTATCACAAAATGTACAACAGTGACACCTGGCGTGTGGTTGTGTTACCCTCACCTACAAACAAGACATGTCCTGGGGACACTACAGGCAAAAATAATAAATATTTCTTTTGCTGTAAAGATTTCCATCAGACTTTTAGCTCTAGTCACCGCCTCTTCACTAATAAGCATGCATACAAGCTAACCAATCACCTGCAAAGAAACATCGCTTGTGGTTTACATAGTAACATAGTAAGTTAGATTGAAAAAAGTCACATGTCCATTAAGTTCAACCTTTTAACTTTTTCTAACCCAGGGCCGGATTTACATTGTGGGCACCCCTAGGCCCACTAACCGTTCATCGCCCCTGTCCCCTCCAGGGGGACAGGAGCAATGGGGATTGGTGCATGGGAAATTTAAAAAATGATTGTATCTCCAGCACATCCCCAGTGTTTCTGAACCAATGTGGGTGTGGTTGGACAGCATGCCGCCCTCCTAAAATCCTGCCGCCCTAGGCCCGGGCCTAGGTGGCCTTTCCACAAATCCGGGCCTGTTCTAACCTGCCTAACTGCTAGTTGATCCAGAGGAAGGCAAAAAAAAAAACCCATCTGAAGCCTCCTTCCTTCCTGACTGCAAAATTAGACCAATCCCTGGATCAACTATGAGCTATCTCCCATAACCCTGTATTCCCTCACTTGTTAAACACCATCCAACCCCTTCTTAAATCTATCTAATGTATCAGCCTGTACCACTGATTCAGGGAGAGAATTCCACATCTTCACATCTCTCACTGTAACAAACCCTTCCCAATATTTAGGTGGAACCTCTTTTCTTCTAATCGGAATGGGTGACCTTGTGTCAGCTGGAAAGACCTACTGGTAAATAAAGCATTAGAAAGATTATTATATGATCCCCTTATATATTTATACATAGTCATCATATCACCCCTTAAGCGCCTCTTCTCCAGCGTGAACATCCCCAATTTGGCCAGTCTTTCCTCATAGCTAAGATTTTCTATACCTTTCACCAGCTTAGTTGCCCTTCTCTGTACCCTCTCTAATACAATAATGTCCTGTTTGAGTGATGGAGACCAAAACTGTACAGCATATTTGTTCAATAAAAGCACCAAAAACCAAATAGTTTCTTCCCTCCTGCACCGTGAGCGCCACCTAGTGGCAGAACAGATGAAAGCCGACCAAAGACATAGCAATCTCATCTTTAACCTTTTGCGTGCCATTTCCTGAAATGAATATTATGACACCTTCAAACACTTCTTAAAAGTTTGCAATGCTCCATTTCAATTTGCAATGCCACGACAGTCTAAGGAAGAATATTATATTGCAAAATCGGAATTGTTACTCTTCTAGGGATCGGCATCTGTACTTTGCACTGTGTTCACAAGTATCTTTCTGCCCACCTTTTTTCTATGATCTTATATCCTCTTTCTATTCTAACTATGTAGGGGGCTTGAGTAGCCCCCTTTTCTAAATCTGGACAGTGACGATTATTGAAGTGAAGGGTACACCCCCTCCCCTTCAGCTCGGCCACCGGATTTAGCTGAAAATTATAGAATCTAAGGTTCATGGGACACATAAGGATTTACTGGTAGTGTTCCTGTTACTTAACCCCCGAAATCCACTAAAGCGCAACATAACCCAGTGATGCCCTTGCACGCCGAATGTGTTGACACACACAGCTGGTATATGGGATAAACACAGCTGGTCTCTGCATAGTCAGGGAGCCTTTGGGTTTACCAAACTCACTAAATATTCCAACTCAGTACAGCTTAAAGGAACAGTAACACCAAAAATGAAAGTGTTTTTAAAGGAATGACAATATAATGTAATGCTGCCCTACACTGGTGTGTTTGCTGTAGAAATACTACCATAGTTTATATAAACAAGCTGCTGTGTAGCCATAGGGGCAGCCATTCAAGCACAGGATACACAGTAGATAACAGATAAGCGCTACTATAGTTTATATAAACAAGCTGCTGTGTAGCCATGGGGGCAGCCATTTAACCCAGGATACACAGTAGATAACAGATAAGTACTACTATAGTTTATATAAACAAGCTGCTGTGAAGTCATGGGGGCAGCCATTCAAGCACATGATACACAGTAGATAATAGATAAGTACTACTATAGTTTATATAAACAAGCTGCTGTGTAGCCATGGGGGCAGCCATTTAAGCACAGGATACACAGCAGATAACAGATAAGTACTATTATAGTTTATATAAACAAGCTGCTGTGTAGGCATGGGGGCAGCCATTCAAGCACAGGATACACAGTAGATAACAGATAAGCACTGCAGAATCCCATTGTATACTACAGAGTTTACCTGTGTCTTTTCTCCCTTTTTCATCTTAAATGGATGCCCCCATGGCTACACAGCAGCTTGTTTATATAAACAATAGTTGCATTTCTGAAGCAAACACACCATTTTGACCAGTGCAGAGCAACACTACATTATATTGTCAATTCTTTAGGACACTTTCATTTTTGGGTGTTATTGTTCCTTTAATCCTCTGATGCTATCGGCAGTGCCCCACCCCCCACCAGGGATATATATGTTAGGGTACAACCTGATTTGCATGTTTAGACATGGTTACTTACATTTGCATTTCAATGTGTGTTTATTCAGGCAGATTGTGCACATACATGCAGTAACTACCAGGTGTAAGATTTAGCAACTGTCCCCACTGCTGCCTGTTACACAATGTGTGGGGGACCGACAGCTATACATCATGTTTCTGTGCTCTGAATCATACACCAGCTACGCAGGAACTGCATAATCCTTCTCCCATGTGTCAGGGCAATGGCATACGACATATACAAGGGAAAACTGTAGGGCAGGTTACTGCCTGCTCTTTCATTTCATCTCAGGAAGCTGGGCCTTGGCAATAGTGACTTTCTATAACAGAGGGGGTCCAATTTTGCTTTTGTTATCCCTATTTTCTGTTGAATGTAGGAGTAATAATGGCAGTTGTCCTACCAACAGAGCTGTCGGGTTTTAATTGTGAAACATGCATTTCAGTTTGCGAAGTACTATAAAAATTACTGAATCCATTTATGGTACATTACATTACTATTAATCTACCGTAATTTACATTTTCCGCGCAGGGGTAGGGTCGCCACCTTTTCTGTAAAAAAAAATACTGGCCTTCCTATATATTTATCTTTTTTCCCTATTAATAACATTGGGATCAACCATCATTTTTACCGACCAGGTGGCAACCCTGAACGGGGGGGGGGGAATTTACTATTGATCAAAACTGACGCAGTTGCGCTTGCACTTGTTCACGAATTGGACACAATGTTTCCAAGTTCGGAGCGAGTGACATGTGCAGCCTATGCTTTCAGTGCAATTGTATTGGATCAGAAGGGGCAGTAGCAGTGATGGTGGCGACCCTACCCCTGCGCGTAAAATGTAAATTACGGTAGACTGCCACCATGGCCACACTGTGAATTTCATTGAAGCCACTAGGTGACACTGTTTCCCTTATTACTGTACACATTCCTGCCCTGTGAGGATTGCTGGGTATTATAGACCTGTGCAATGTGCTTCAGGTCCAGCAGCCGGCAATGGTCATGTCTATATTCCCTCCTATGTATATATATCCCCACTGTTTATCCAGACTGCTCAAATGAAATAGGGAACCAATGGCACAGAGACAAGAGGAAAGTGTTGGAAGTGTTACTGTCTGCTCTGCTCTCATTTCCCTACAGAAATAGGGATTGGTAGCTCTAGATAGGTAATATATATATATATATATATATATATATATATATATATATATATATAAAGATGCTTGGGTTTCCACACTCTGTCTTTGTCGCAGTCGAAGTGCACGATCAATTGGAATGATATAATCAATGCATGGATCAGCACACTCTAGTAAAGGTGAAATAAAGTGTTTTTATTTGTAACACAGCATTGTCCAACGTTTCGGTCCCACCTGGAGACCTTTATCAAGGATAAAGGTCCCCAATATCTATATTGTCCTTAGAGAGAGCACCCATTAGCGATTTCTAGGCAATGTAGAAACAAAAAAAAAACTTAATTCGTCCAGGGAAGGGCCCTTCCTGATGACGGCTCGAGTCTAAGAGCTGAAACGTTGAATAAACCCATTTTTTTCATCACAAAAGACCTATGAGTGTGGATTTCTTTGTTATATATATATATATATTTATTCATATATGCTCATATTAAGGAAATAATAGCAGGAATTTATGAAGGCAAAGTTTATCACTGTCCCTCCCTGATACCTTTCTAAACAAGAAGGGGGAAATGAGCACCTACAGTAGCACTAAACTATAGGTCAATCAAGATAAGGAAAAATTTACATACAGTGTTATTTGCATGCTTCAATGCAAGCTTTACTGTCCCTTTATTGAGGAATAAGCCAGAGAAACATGAAAGCCCTGGCACCTAAATGTTATATTTCTTGCCTGCCAGCTAAATGTATACAATGGCATTCGTCAGTGCCAACTCAGGCTGCCAGCTAATAGTGGGTGGTTATTGCACATCTCTCTCTCTCTGATACTGCACGTCTGATGGAATACATGATATTGTGTACAGATTTGCCTCGTGTCTTGTTGCCCAACTGTCAACAATAGGGGGATGGTAAGCTGAGGGGAGGGTGGCAAAAAATAAAGAAATATGCCAATCTGCATCACAGGGAAGGATATGAGCTCTATCCTAACTGCTTGCCCTTTTATAGCCTAGGCTACTTGCTGCTCGACAGCTGTAGCCCCTAAAGCTTAGCTGTGTAAACCGTGTGAAGCTCCATTCTCCATGTATAGGTCAGATCTCTAGGCACTTTTACAATTGGGGCAGAGCAGTCCATAATTACATACTAAATATCCAAAAGTAGGAGGAATTTCTAAAGAAAATAAAGGCCTGTTTTGCTATTAGTGGGATTTATCAAGGTGTATCAAGGGCATGACCCTAATCCTCGATTTACCATTTAGGAATGTGGTTAGGTATGGGTCATGTACAATGTTTCCCTGAAGTGCCAAAACCCTACACTTGACCCCTCAAGAAATATATACATCCCCTTCCCAGCCTTCCCAAAGAACTCCAATGATGTCTTTCTAGGACATCAAAATATTGTTCTAAGCTACATTGGAAAAGCTGAAAAGAGAAACCTCAATGACTACATATTGGTTGCTATGGGTTACTAGACCAGGGCAAACCTTCCTTTATAAACGGTCCCATCTAATATCCAGATGTTTCTGAGGCCATACAATTGCCAAGATGGTCTTTATACTTGGCAGCTGATCGTCCCATATATGGAGGACAACCATACAATTCAATAATTGATTGTGATTCTGTCTGGACAGTCTGCAGTATCTTGTGGTATTGGTGCTGCTTTTAAATGAAAGCTCGAAATTGTACTTTCGCCCACCCCAAAGAAAGCACAGTGCAGGGTGCAATTAGTAAGTCTTCCCTTAAAAGAGATGGGCTCCAAAAAACATCTCCTGAAAAAAACCAAGGCCAAAAGGCTCTAAAGCTAATCCAGTATCTTTTGAGTCACCTTTGCCTAAAGGATATGGTAAGCCCCATACCCCCAGGCCAAAAGCAGCTAAAGGGTCTTCAGACTCTCTTTATCTCACAGCTAGAAAGTATCCCTTTCTCCAAGGGGTCTGCAAATACATAGAGCCAGGTTCAGGGTGGACTGGAACCTAATGGCTGCACAGTCCTCCCCTAGGTCTTTTGGGAGAGAGCCAAAAAGGACTGTACTGTCCCAAGTGAAAAAAAACATATAACATATAAAAACATATAAAAGAGATGCAGGGTAAAAGTGCTGTATGAATAAGAGTCATGAGTGCCTTGATAAGGCTCCAGCTAGCGGCTGAATATAAAAAATGTTCTTGCCTGTGTTCAACTCTTCCTTTTCTCCAAGCCGGAGACAGATGGCCCAAGGAGGAACAAGGGAGGGGATGTGGCACTGTGATGTTGTGGTTGGGGTGGAAAACCCACTATCGCAACCCAGTAGCTCTTATATGTTTTCTTGTGTCTTTGTTCTTTATGTGTTTGGACATGGTATGACCAGATGCAATGACATTTCTCAAGGACCATCCTCTCTGTGCAAAAAATAATGCCTCCCCCCTCTACGTGTAATGGCCCACCAAATCTTAGATCCCTGCTGGTTAGTGCTACAAAGCTCAAGGGAAAGGGAAGCTCAATCAGGGTTTCAGGTTGTTATGAACCCCCTAGTTGTTCTAGTGAATTACATCCTATCATGGTTGGAGTTCCTCTTGTTCTTGTTCTGTGCTGTCCCAGGGTACATTACATGCCAGGACCCTAGAATCATTGTTTTCTGTTGTGGGAGCTCATTGGTCCTATTGGAATTGGCAAAGAGCTCTATCCTGCAAATGCTCTTCCTCGAGTTGGTGCCTGGAATGCCTGGCAGTGTTGTACTTGCAAGTACCAGTACCCCAGATGCAGGGCAGCCATCAGGGGGGGACAGGGGGGAGAGTTGTAGGGGGTCCTGATGGTAAGGGGGGCCCGGCCACGCCACACTTACTTGATTAGCCGGGCCCCCCATCTTTCTGAGAGCGTCTGACTTTGGGAAGGCATGGACATTTAAGGGGCCCTGGCCACCAATTTTCTTATAATGTGGGGTGGGCCCTGGCCACTCATTTTGGCCACCAATGTTTTTTTCTCATGTGGGGTCCTAGCCACCAATATTTTTTAATGAGTGGGCCCTGGCCACAAATGTTTTTTTATGGGGGGCCCTGACCACCAATATTTTTCTATTTTTTATTAACATGTGGGAACCCTAGCCACCAATATTTTTTTTGTTTTTTTACTGTGTGGTGGGGGGAGGACCTGTGGGGTGGGGAGGGCGGACCTGTAGGTGGGGCTTGTGGAGGCCGCATGCCCAGTGGGCCCAGGAAATTTTGTCATATGGGGCCCTGTGATTTCTGATGGCGGTCCTGCCCAGACGTCTCCAAGACCTTTCCTTCCGGGACCAGCATAGAGACCCCTTGCTTTTCCAAATTTTTGTGCAATGTTAAGAGTTGGAACTGGATGTCATTTCCGATCTATGCCAGTACCTCAAATATTTGGGTTAATGACCCAACAGAAACATCCCAGTGCCCAAAGAGCAATGCCCCTGCCCTACACTCAATGTCAGACTGGGATGCCTGGGCCCACCAGAAAACCTTAGACCGTGGGTCCACTTTATTCTCCTATATCTATTTATTATGCGCTATTCTTCCATTATTAAAACTTTTTTTTCCCATAAAGAAATAGAGAATCACCATGAAATAGGTCAAATTCTTAGAAGCAAAAGGGTCCACCGACACCTGGGCCCACCGGGAGTTTTCCTGGTCTCCCGGTGGGCCAGTCCGACACTGCTTACACCTGCCTCTTTCTCCTATAAAATGACATTTCCTGCATAGATATATTACATAAAGAATTCACAAATGAAGAAATACATTTCAACCCCCCCAAGCTTCTCCCCTCTACGGTTTAAAGTCACCTTGCCCGACCAGTTTTGTTGCTTTACCCTTATGTAAATGAGGCAGCCAATGCCATCCTGATGTATTTGTCTGACCTAATGAGATATAAAAGGAAGTGGTGAAAGGGAAAACCCTGATTGGCTGATTAAGGCTCGGAACCTTGCATCGGGCACAAATATTTAGCAATAAAGTCCCTGCCTGTGCGAGTCAGAGCAGTCAGAGTGTACTGCTATTTTATCTGTCATCTTACCTGTCACTGCTCAAGCCCTGTATACGATAAGCTGCCTGCCTGCTGTCGATGTGCTCTCTGCATGATACCTTATATACACCTGCGAGCAGGTACGTTCCTCTGTCTGCAACATGTCTATGCGCTTCTGCTAGCAACAGGTATCAGCAGGGATAAGGAGAGGGACATAGGATCCCTTGTATTGTCAATAACAGATAATCATATAATGCAAAATATTATTTCTGCCACTGTGTTTTTCATTCTATTTTATGTTTTTATACGTAATAAGTAGTTCATCTTTTAGTTAACTTTTAGTATGTTACTCTAAGCAAATTTTCAGTTGGTCTTCAATATTTACTTTTTATAGATTTTTTCAATTATTTGCTTTTTTCTTCTGACTTTCTTTCAATTTGCTTTCAAATTGGGAGGGGGGTCACTGACTCCATCTAAAACAACGTATTGTTATTGCTACTTTTTATTATTCAACTTTCTATTCAGGCCCTCTCCTATTTATTTTCCAGTCTCTTATTCAAATCAGTGTATGGTTGCTAGGGTAATTTGTATCTATAGCTATCAGATTGCAAAAATTTAAGCTAAATAACGCACAAACCACAAATAATGTAAAATGAAAACTAACTGCAAATCGCTCTCTACATCATACTTAACATTAACTCAACGTTGAACCCCTTTAAATAATTTATTTATAGCAGTGTTTTTGATTGGTTTCTAATTCATTTATTAATGGTGGGTGTTTTGAGAAGTTTTTTTTTAATTAATTAACTGAAAGTTTTTAAAAACATTTTTATTTATTGCACTGTTACTGATTTTTCGAGAGTTCTTACAATTTTTCCCTATGAATTTAAGGCACTGTATTTCTGAGATTAATTAATGAGCTCAATTGAAAAATATTTGTTCATTTGTGGTACTGTGTTTTTAAAAAAATATTTATTTATTTATGCCATTATTTATTTTATTTTAGATTATTTAATTGATTTAGTTATTATTATTATTATTATTAATATTGTTTATATATTTATTTCTGGCACTGTGTATTTGATAGTTATACAGAGCCCCAAAGCAAATATATTATATTTTTTGAATTTGAATTTAATAAAAAAAAAAGAGACAATACTTGTATTGTGGCACAGAGATAATGGTCACCCTTGTCATATGTTAAAAAAAATACACTCCAAAAACAATAATCTGAGCATCATGAAATACAGATATACCTGTATAGGTATGGGATATGTTATCCAGAAACCTGTTATCCAGAAAGCTCCTAATTACTGAAAGGCCGTCTCCCATAGACAAACAATTCTAATTTAAAAAAATTATTTTCTATGTAATAATAAAACAGTAGCTTGTACTTGATCCCAACTAAGATATAATTAATCCTTATTGGAGGCAAAACCAGCCTATTGGGTTTATTTAATATAGAAATAATTTTTTAACAGACTTAAGGTATGGAGATCCAATTTACAAAAAGGTCCCTTATCCGGAACCCAGGTCCTGAGCATTCCAGATAACAGGTCCCATATCTGTGCAAGTAAATGAATACCCTATTATTGAGATTTAATAATCTTATATTAACATGGTATATTTTATGTCTTGATAAGAATCCACATATATGACTTGATAAGGATTTTCAATCCTCAAAATCTGACATGATTATTTATATTGAATTATTAAAAATAATTTAATATAATTAAATAATAACTAAAAGCAAAACATCTGACATACCCACTTGAGAGACGGCCATAAATCCGTAAAGAATTCTCTGTCTCAAAGGAGCTGACACCACAAGGCTTTCCAGGGCTCCAGGGAAATACTTTCGGTTCATAAGAAAGAAACTAGTGAGGACGGAGCAAGATTTTCATTGCAGGTTTTTTTTAGGGAACTGAACAATGGACTGAACTTTTTACCTTTTTGTTGTTGTTGTGCTGCAGAAATAAGTTGTGGTTGGATGGTTTGTTGGGTCCAGTCAGTGGGAGATCAGCAAAGAGAAAAAAGAAAAGTATCAGTTTGCAGAATATAATGTTTTTTTCTTAATCTGCCCCATGTAGAAAAAAATACTTTTTCAACAATTGCTATTGACTGTTATCTGGTGTCTGGGGGAAAAAAATGAAAGGCAAAAAGTAAAAAAAAAAAGAAGAAAATATGATGTATAAGGTTAAACCAGGATTGTATAATGCGTCGCCTCTGGTGTTTGTAAGCAGAAACTTTAGTTGTACAAGGGAGAGAGTATCTCTTAAAGGATAAGTAAACCTTTAAAACAAGTGAATGTACAATTAAGGAGATTCCTATTCTAAGCACTTTTGTAATTTACATTCTTTATTTATTTTGTTTTTATTCTAAGATATCAAAGGATACATGTACTGTTAATATGAATGAATTTTGTAGTAGAGATAATGTTCAGGGTACATAGCTTTAATAGTTGTCCTGCCACGTTTATCAACTGGTCCATTGTATTTTGACACTGTATCAGCCCCTCACCAGTAATCCTAGTCCTAAAGAGATGTGTTGTCTATGGGAAATCCTTCTGTCATTGTAATGTATAGTTCAGCTATAATAGATGATGATAGAGAGAGAGAGAGAGAGAGAGAGAGAGAGAGAGATGATAGATAGATAGATAGATAGATAGATAGATAGATAGATAGATAGATAGATAGATAGATAGATAGATAGATGATAGATAGATAGATAGATAGAAACATAGAGAGACAGATAGAGAGATAGATACATAGAGAGAGAGACAGATAGACGATAGATAGATAGATAGATAGATAGATAGATAGATAGATAGATAGACAAATAGATATAGAAAGAGAGAAATAGTTAGAGAAAGAGAGAGAGACAGATACAGAAAGAGAAATATAGAAACAGATAAAGAGAGATAGCTAGAGAAAAGAAAAAGAAAGAAAGAGAGCGAGAGAGCGAGAGAGAGAGAGAGAGAGAGAGAGATAAAGAAAGAAAGATAGATAAAGATTGAGAGAGAGAGATAGAAACAGAGAGAGAGAGAGAGATAAAGAAAGAGAAAAACAGATGATAGATGATAAATCGATAGATTCTGTAGATGAATAGAAAAAGATAGATTCAAACAGAGATGGAATTTTCTATCAACACAATAGAACTCTAACTCTATATTGCATAATTTGTTAAGTAAAGGTTATATAACCCCATATGTGTCCCATTAATTTCTTTATTTCTATCTAAACTGCATATCTATATGACCATATAAAAACACAAGGCCGAAGTCTTGGAACTCCGAGGTAACTTCTAATGTCCTCATATTTTACAACTGGGGGTACTTTATTTATTATAATACACAAATTTCAGTGAGTCATGTGACAGAAATGACATTTGTACTCACCGTTTATAAGGATATAATTCCCAAGATATTCATGGCTTTAGTGTATTATAATTTCATACTTGAAATGTTTCATGGTTATGGTTCTGTGCACATTTGCACTATATAAAAAAGTCAAATCCAGTAAGCCATAGCAGCCAATCAGGTGCACTGTTGACCAGTAACTGGTTAATCTTGGTTACTAGACCTGATTCAAACTTCTATCAGTAGCTGAGCAGTTGCCCCATACTATATTGTTTATACACACTCCTGTGTCATGTGGGTGAAACACACAACAGTGCAAACACTCGTAAATGTTGTATCTCAACCCTCCTCTATAACAAATTTATTGAAATTCTATTTTCAGTTCTTGCCACTTTTCGAGACAATCTCAGCAGAAAATTATGAATTTCATTATTTTTCAACTTGAGTTTTTCCAAACTTCAATTTTTGAGGTTTTATATGTATAAATATTTGTCAGCTAAAACCTGGCAAGCTTTTTGAGATGATGGGAGTTGTATTTTCAAAGTTCAAATTATTTTAGAATGTTTTACTTTTTCTAAAAAAAAAAGTTGAAAAAGCTTAGAAAATGAATGAAACAATATGCTGTAAATAAAAATGTTTGTTTGGGGAATTAAAAAGATTGAGGTGTTGTTGCTAGACGTTGAGAAAATAAAATCACAACCAGGGGAAAATATTTGGGTTTAATCGCCATGAAAAGGAAATACAAAAATTGATAAGTTGTCCTCAAAGTCTATTTTGAAAGCACTAAAGTTTGAAAATAAGGGCAAGTTGAATTCCAAATTTGCCAAATTGATACATATTATTCTAAATAATATTCATTCTAAAAATAACTAGAAATAAAGGGACTTCAGAGGTTGAATAACTTTAATGTTTCCTTGTCTGACAGAGCAGATCTGGAGAATTTGAGGGATATGGGATATGGTACAATGAGGTGAAGACAGGGATCCTCCTGAACTTTAGCAAATGGTGACGCTGGGGGTGGAATGGGTACAGGAATACTTTGTGTCCTATGAGAAACTCTACTTTTAAAGACTTTAACATCCTTGTTAAAACATTTATGTTCTCAAGTAAGACAGGAATACTGCATTGCTGAAATCCAAGTCCCAGCATCCCACAACCAGAGCTAAAATTTAGCTGCCCAATGGATGCATGTTCCTTAGAAGCTGGGATAGCTTCTACCACCACCTTCCACTGGCATTGTGGGTACCACAGGTGCAATTGGCAGGAGGAACCATGGACACCCAGGGACCTACCTGAGTCCCCTCTTCCCCAACCTCCCACTGCAGCCCCATGACCTTCTCCCCCTATGGATACACCACTGATGATGCCCAAAAACATGAAGATAAATGAGAAAATCCCTGCAACATCTGTGAGTCAATACCCTGCTTGTGCAACCCTTCAATCTTTCCAACCAGTCTGGGGAACAGGGCAGAAATCAGCGGTCTCCAAAATTCTCTCATATTTCCAGCACAATCACGACAGAGGATGTGGTTCTCGCCCATCGCATTCCCTTCACATTTAATCCTAAATTGATTTGAAAAACAAAAACAGAAGTAAAACTATGAGTTTGTGCATTAAAAAGTTTGTGCTGCAAACTGTCACCCAGTCTCACCACAAGCCGGCAAATGGGACTTTCAATGACAAACCAGGGGCTTTTTATCTGCAATCAAAAGAAATAAGGGCAAAAACAATCTACGCCAAGGTGATAATCCCTCTGGCATGAAGTAGGAGCTGTCGCCTTTCAATATGCATCTTAACATGCATGGGGGGACTGTGGAGGGGGCATCAAATGTTTTTTTTTGCAGAGGGTCCCAGGAAAATGTTCTTATTTTGTTGTTGGAAAGACCCCGTTTTGTATTGGTTGCCTGTGGTCATGATATTGGTGATATTACATTGTCATAATAAACACTAAAAAGATGGCAACTCATGTTTGGGTTCTGACCTATATTAGGTAGGAATGCCCACCTGGTGATTTGGGTCCTGACCGATATGTTACGAATCGGCCCCTCTGGTCGTAGGCCTTAAGGCTGGATCAATAATGATAATTCTTAGATTATTACATTATTATCACACTTAATAGTAGAAAAAATAGATAATATAAAAAAATAAAAAATATTATTGGGATGCACTGAATCCCCTAAGAACACCCGAATCCTTCACGAAAGATTCGGCTGAATACCAAAGCGAATCCGAATATGCAAATTAGGGGTGGGAAGGGGAAAATGTTCTACTTCCTTGTTTTATGAAAAAAAAAGTCATGTGATTTCCCTCCCAGCCCCTAATTTACATATGCAAATTAGGATTCTGATTCGGTTCAGTATTTGGCCGGACAGAAGGATTTGGCCGAATCCTGCTGAAAAAGGAAGAAACCAGGCCGAATCCCGAACCGAATCCTGGATTCGGTGCATCTCTAAATATTATCTTGATAGTTACTGCCGGGGTTTGACTATTGATTAATTTTTTAGTTAATTGATCGCTATAATTTATTAAAGAAGAATGTACCCCTCTTGTAACCAACAATTTAATTAATTGGAATCAATAAATTGGGATCAAGGATACAAATATTTGAGACAGAGTTAAGTTGAATAGTATCAATTATACATATTGTTATAAAAAAAGTGACCTATTGATAATTAAATTGTTGGTTACAAGCGGAGTACTTTCTTCTGTAATAAATTATAAAGATTATTATCATCACACTTTTAATGTGATGCCCCCAGGATTGTGGCACTTAATATACAGTACTTTCTACACACACACACACACACACACACACATATATATATATATATATATATATATATATATATATATATATATATATATATATATATATATATATATATATATATACATACTAACATAGGGAAAATATTTGCAGGTAAAATAAAGCGTGATGGGGTTAATTTTAGCAGTTCGGCAGAAATTCATATGAAGGGATGGGAGCTGTTGAGGCAGATGCCTTTCTTTGCTTTGGATGTTTATTTATTAGCAAATCAGAGCTTATGTGAGACAGTATCAGAGTCGGGGAACAGGTGCAGAAACCTGCTGAGTCTGCCAAGTCAAACGGCTTGTTCTTTCATTAGTATCCACAGAAAACAGCTTGCCTACCTACCTGCGAGCAGCAGCGGCTCAATACCTGGTTTTATGGCGGCCCTCATTTTCATTACTCATCCATTACTCTGATCATCCTTACTTATTAAACAGACCAGCCATATATATAGTACAAACATACATTATGCAACCTGCATTTCTCAAGATGTATTCTTGTACCTCAACTCCCAGAGTCCTATGGACAGGAGAAGGACAAATAACTTGCAGGAACAGAAATAAAGGCTTACAAGACTTTCTACTTTCTGCATGATATTTTAACAAACATAAGTTTAAATGTGTTTTTGCTACTAGGAGTGCTAAAGTAAATAGCAAATACAGAAATCTACCCAGGGCCTGTAACTTATTGCCACACACAGACAATTAGGTTTATTGGGTCTAAGGAAGTTAAAATAATTAAAACAAACATGTGATTGTTTTCTTGATTACTAGTGACTGGTAAAACTGCCCATATAGTAGGGAGAGATGGTGCCTATAGTAGCAGTGGGGTAACAGACTTTAGGAAGGGAGTGTGACTGTGGGATAGCAGGTATAGTATAGAGAGATGGTGCCTATAGTAATAGTGGGATAATAGTCTCTGGGAAGGGAGTGTGACTGTGGGATAGCAGGTATAGTAGGGAGAGATAGTGCCTATAGTAACAGTGGATAATAGTCTCTGGGAAGGGAGTGTGACTGTGGGATAGCAGGTATAGTAGGGAGAGATGGTGCCTATAGTAACAGTGGGATAATAGTCTCTGGGAAGGGAGTATGACTGTGGGATAGCAGGTATGGTGCCTATTGTAACAGTGGGATAATAGTCTCTGGGATGGGAGTGTGACTGTGGAATAGCAGATATAGTAGAGAGAGAGATGGTGCCTATAGTAACAGTGGGATAATAGTCTCTGGGAAGGGAGTGTAACTGTGGAATAGCAGGTATAGTAGAGAGAGATGGTGCCTATAGTAACAGTGGTATAATAGTCTCTGGGAAGGGAGTGTGACTGTGGGATAGCAGGTATAGTAGGGAGAGATGGTGCCTATAGTAACAGTGGGATAATAGTCTCTGGGAAGGGAGTGTGACTGTGGGATAGCAGGTATAGTAGGGAGAGATGGTGCGTATAGTAACAGTGGGATAACAGCCTCTGGGAAGGGATTGTGACTGTGGGATAGCAGGTATAGTAGGGAGAGATGGTGTCTATAGTAACAGTGGATAATAGCCTCTGGGAAGTGATTGTGACTGTGGGATAGCAGGTATAGTAGGGAGAGATGGTGTCTATAGTAACAGTGGGATAATAGTCTCTGGGAAGGGAGTGTGGCTGTGGGATAGCAGGTATAGTAGGGAGAGATGGTGTCTATAGTAACAGTGGGATAATAGTCTCTGGGAAGGGAGTGTGACTGTAGGATAGCAGGTATAGTAGTGAGAGATGGTGCCTATAATAACAGTGGGATAATAGTCTCTGGGAAGGGAGTGTGGCTGTGGGATAGCAGGTATAGTAGGGAGAGATGGTGCCTATAGTAACAGTGGATAATAGTCTCTGGGAAGGGGGTGTGACTGTGGGATAGCAGGTATAGTACGGGAAGATTGTGCCTGTAGTAGCAGTAGGATAATAGTCTCTGGGCAAGGGCCAGAGACTATTATAGGACCCAATGTACTGTATATGAAGGCTGTAAAGGTGCTGAAAGTTCAACAACATAGCAACAACATGAGACTCTCCTCCTTTCTATAAATAACAAAGTCTGTTTGGTGATTTCTGCCACTGTTAATAACAGCCCCGGGGTTGTGCATGAAAGGCACCTGTTTTGCCCCAGACTAATATCACAATATGAATTTTTCTCATTCCGAGATTATTTAAAAAGATATCTGCATTTTTTTTAGATAAAGCTGAAATTCGGCAATAATGCAAAGTGGTTTCTAAGAATTGCAGCTGATTTCTAGTCAAATCCAAAACATCTGATACAATGAGAATGACCTAATCAGAGGACAAGGTGTGAGATATGGTGCTGCCTGTGGAGCAACTCACAAAAGACAATGCTGCTAATATGCCTACCGTAACACCTATGGCTGAAAATTCTTGGGTGTTTTGTATTACTTACTGTATAAACCCCTCACTGTGCAACAAATTGTTGCTCAGTAAGGTACCAAGTTACCAAAGGAACTTATTGCTAGCAAAACCCTACCCAATACTTGCAACCTGCGGTCTTCTAGTCTAGCAACCAGCTACAAACGTAGTTCTGAAGAAGGATCAAGTTAAATTTAGTAAAGAGGAAGACACACCCATGCTCACAGGTAACATTGACCAGGCCTGGGCAAAATACCTATTTGCCTCTAGGAGACCCAGTGTCCTGTAGGAATGTATGTGGTTCCACAACTGACTCTGAATGGCCTGGGTGAATATTCCTGAGGTTGGGGTCTGTATTACATCATAAAATCATTATAAGACATTTCATGACATTATTTAGAAGACCATAAATGAAGGGAGAAGGCACATGGAATTCTTGGTGGGTATTGCCCAACAGTGCTTATTGCAAAGTAGAGCCAGACAGCACAAACTACCTTGCTCAGATGCAAAGGGTAGGATGCCCCCAAAAACTTGTGCCTTCAGTTGCTGCTTTGTAATAAACACTGTAGGGAAACTCTTCCCTTATCTGTGGTGGGTACTCATCTGGAGTAGCCAGGGATTGAGGAGCACCAGTTTGAATTATGTAGATGGTATACAGAAGAAGAGGTATCGAACTTTAATAAAATAGTTAATAGTGAAGTCACGCTCACATATTCTCCAGACAATGTTGGGTCACTAAAAAGGTTCTATAAACTTCAGAAGGGGCCTGCATGAAGGGTAGTCCCTTGGAGCAGGAATGCAGTGTTCACTGAAAGGAAAATGAAGCTCTAAGAGGAAATAGCTTGTAAATAATTTGTGGTGATATGAATTATATTTTGTTCTGCTTTTTGTCAAGGTGATGCATGTGGGAACATGTGGTCTACTCTAAAACACTCCAAAAATATTCACGTCCCTCCATAAATTCCACAGCCCCCTTTTTCTTCTTGACCTCACTGGTTACTTATCTGCTTTGTAGTTTTCCTTCCTAAACGGACAACTTGCTTTCTTTATATCGTCAATGGGTTCCAGAGAGCAGAAGTTTATAGCAGGTATGGGGATAGAAGGTGTCAGTAGTAGGTCAAAATGTTCATGGTAGGACAAAATAGCACCAGAAGCAATTTATATTAGAACTGTCCAACCTGCAGTTGTCCTGTTATTGTAAATGAATAAATGTGGCCCATCACCAGATGAAGAGCCCTGCCTCTACTAACTGTCTCTACTGTCCTTTTTGTTTCAGATTCAGATCATGATTTTACAAGGAAACAGCATTATGAATATTAACCATTGCACAAACCTGCTTGTTCACCAACCAACCTGGAATAACCCATACCCTTCTTGCGATAGTAAGAACATTCAAGCTTTGGATGGGGCAATAAATGTCATATTAGTCAAGTTTTTTAAGCTAAAAAGACAGAGATTCTGGGTTGCCTAGGTGTAAGCTCTGGCATATTAATATAATGGACCCATTCCATTGTGGTTCGTCATTAGAGCCCATTCAGTGTATTAAAAGCCTACAAATATGTTCCTCACAATCATTTTAGTGTTGTTCAGAGACTACCCAACATTACAAAAGGCATGCACATCTAATGCTCCCTAGCTCCCCAAACTCACTACTTTGGGTCATCATTAGGGATGGCATCTCTAGGTTCGGGAATACATTTTTACATGAGGTCATTGGAGAGAATCAGTGGTTTTCTTTTATGGTTTATTGACTTGGGAATCCAAGGTGTTTTTGGTGAGTTGCTGTTGGGTGCTGTTTAAAGGATTGGAAAGGGACAATCAAGGGAAACACTCTAGTCCAGAATGAGGCCAACAGAGGAGAAGAGAGAGTAAGGTTGGAACCAGAGCATTTTGTCATTACAAGAGCTAAATATTCCATTGATCGATTTAACAAGTGTTTCATACGTGGTATAGCATTATAATGGGAGAAGAAAACCCCTGACCAAATTTTTTGTTTGCCAGCTGCAGGGTATATTGAGGGCCAGTGGCACGACATTCATCCTCAATATTGGAGCAAGTTTCAGGTGTGGGAATGGCTACAGCAACTAATAGACACCAACCAACTGGACGCAAACTGTATCCCTTTCAGTGATTTTGACATCTCCGGTGACCATCTGTGCAACATGACCCTCCAGGACTTTACACAGGCAGCGGGCTCAGTCGGACACATCATGTACAACAACCTACAGAATCTCAAGTGGAATGGTGAGGATAAGGAGTCTGCTCCAGCCAATAGCCCTTAATCCCAAATTGCCATAGAAATGACATTGCCGGTGGTTCTGAACTTCTATGGTCTATGGCCATAGTCTTCCAAGACTACTATAGCCTTTACATGAAAGCAGCTTTGTCTTAAACAGCATCTAAGCTTCCCATATAATATTTATATTTACAAGGAAATATTTCAGGAACCTGACATCAGCCAACACCAATAAATTTGCCTTTAAAACAAAGCGATTACCTCTCGGAGAGTGAAAACCCATTAAATAAACACTGTCAGGCGGTAGGAGGATCTAATTGACAACATCTTGTACCAACTGGAAAATCAGGATTGACCTGATGTTCAGAATCACTGCTAATTTGAAATATCTGAGAAATAATTCAGAATTTTAAGGTTCATTTCTGTTCTAGTCTTCAGCCTGGGGGGGAGGGTAGTCATTAATATCATGACCAGCAAAGCAAAAGAAACTATACAGTTGTTTTTAGTTTAGTATCGACTGAGTCTTCAGAATTGCTTAAAATAACTCTGTGCATAATATTTGCAATGTTGGCAGTTCCCCTTTAAAGATTTATTGATTTAAAGGAAGATTAAATTGTGAAGAAAACTAAGCCACCAGATAATTTATACCTTTATAAGTGGCATATTAAAGAATATTATCAGATTGGCATAAAGGTCCAATAAATAGTTCCCCCTTACATCTTTTCCCTCGAGCCGCCATTTTATGGTCTGTGTGTCACTCACTGATAACCTGACAAGGAAAGATGAGAGTTCTGACTAGAACAGGAAGAAGTGTGGAAGTGTAGAAGGACCAGTATTGTCAATACATTGGCTGATGTAACCTAACATGTATGCGTGCGCTTGGTTTGTGTGTGAGCAGAGAGTTTCAGACAAGCTAGACTCACTTTACTAATTAAAATGGCAGTGTTATAGTATATAAGAGCATCCAATGACAAGGGGAGGCAGATTAATTTTCAAATTTAAAGTTTTTCAAAATTTGAAAAATAATTCACAGTCTTAACAAATTATGTTTTCTTCACAGTCACACTTCTTTCTCTCAAGCACTAGCATTTTTACAAATATGTTAAACAAGATTGTTTTAATTTTCCGAAAAATTGGATTGTTCCAATAATATTTACAATTTTGTATTCTACAAATTTTCAAAATACACCTCCCAGAGACTGAAATAGAAGTTTTAGCTACCAAATCTTTTCATTGAAAATTGTCTAGATTTGTTTTTTTCTTGGCTAAAAATCTTGAAAATTATAATTCAGAAAAATCTTGTTTTTATCTTAGATTTTCTCAGTTGCTACTGGATTTATAATTTTTTTTAATTTAATTTTTTTTAACATTAATTATGTTAATTAGATGGCAGTTAAAATATAATTGTTCCATTCCTTTCCTTTCAAAATTGTTTAGTAAAAAAACCATGAAAAATAAAATAGTATAAACGCTAGAAAAAAAATACACCTTCCATTGATTTATGGAAGCTTGCCAGATTTCAGGTGCCTTTTTTTTTCATTCAAATTTTTGAACTTTTTCTCAATTAATAAATCAAATTTGAAAAAAATGAGATGGAGAAAAATGTATCTTGAATCACAATAAATCTGCCTCATACATTAGGAAAATATATTTTTTTATGAAAAAGCTTTATTTACATTTTATAGAAATGTCAAGGAATATAGTTTCTCTTTCAGGTTTGTATTATAGTCCCCCTAGCAAATGATATTTAGAGTAATTTTTATAATTTCAATAAATCTAATCCATATTTATTTTATAATTTCAATAAATCTAATCCATATTTATTTTATCAAAATGATTTACTTTCATACTTTTTTCAATATGGGATAATATGTGAAATATGTTTACAGGCCTGCAATGTTCAGGTGTAGTTTCCCTTTAGGGTCTGTTTGAACAAAATTTTTAGGGTAGACCTTCAACATTTGAGCTGCTTTTGATTTTTATTCTATTTTTTTAAATGTGTTTTCAGCTCTTCGTTAGAGAAGTGAAAGGTCAAACAGAGAGTCTATTGTGCAATGCAATGTACTGGTGTAGGCGTTAATAAACCTATACTGTCTTTGAGATTTCCTGCTTCCTATATCTCAAAACTTTTATTCTCATAACGAGGAGGTAAAAGTGTTTGGCTGGGAATTCCCACTGGATTTATAGGGTTCTAATTATCAACTGTTTTTCCAGAATGGAATTCCTTTTCCTTAAACTTTGATTGTTTTGGAGGAAGAAGAGCTAAGCTTTGATTAAAATTAAAGAGTGAAATATTTGTCAAACTTGAAATTGACACTGGAAATTAAACTAAAACAGCGAAATGTTCACTAAATCTCATTATTTTTTATGCGATTTTAATGTGCACGAAATTCTCATTAGTTTTGTTTTGCATTTATTTTCCCAAAAACAGGAACTTATCCTTACCAGAATGGAACAAAGTTTTGCACCAAGTTTTAGTGAATAAAATTTGGTGAATTTCATTAAAGGAAAACTATACCCCCAAACAATGTCAGTCTCTATTAAAAGATACTGAGTAAAACAGCTCATGTGTAAAACCCTGCTTCATGTAAATGAACCATTATCATAATAATATATTTTTTTAGTAGTATGTGCCATTGGGTAATCATAAATAGAAAATTGCCATTTTAAAAAATAAGGGCCGCCCCCTGAGATCGTAAGATTCACTGTGTACACATACAAACCACATGTAAGGTCACATGAGCCAATTAACAGACAGAGTTCTGCCTTTTGCTTCCTCACTTCTTCCTGTTACAGTTAGTGTTGTAGTATTTCTGGTCAGGTGATCTCTGAGGCAGCACAGAGACCATCACGAAATGGTGGCTCAAGGCAAGAGATGTAAAAGGGCAATATTTATGTAAATATATATTCCAGTTTGGTAAGATTCTTTAATATGTCATTCAATTTGATATAAACTATCTGTTGCTTAAGTATTCATTTTGGGGGTATAGTTTTCCTTTAAAGAATTATTGAAAAATCTACATGCTTTATCAATAAGATGACAGGGAGAAAAAGGGTTGTTGAAATAATGTAGTAATCTTTTCAAATTAGGGCTTTAATAAATAATGAAATTTAGGGAAAAATAGAACTTGATTAAATTTGACCAAATTTCTTATTGTGTAATTTATAAATTGGGCTCTAAAGCTGGTCATACATTTACAGATTTTTTTTAGATTTTAAAGAATTTTCAGACATGTACGTATGTCAAAGGAATGAGTGGAAAATACATTCTGGTCTCATGAATATTGGTCATTTCATCAATTGGGATGAGATTTTTTTTGGTTAGTTTTTCTCAAACAAATTATGACATGTATTGGAGATTTGGAGTCATTCTGATGACAATTATAGAACAACAGTAGCAAAGGATGGTGTCCCTGACTGGTTCCTGTCTTTATTTAAGGATGTATCATTTGATATGTCATCAATATATCTACTGTATATACTGCCCAATTCATCAGTTATAAGATATTATCTCTGTATATCTGGTCTCCATAAATGTTCTACTTTATTTTAGGCTAGGTAATAGCAGCTTCAGATACTTCAGTTTCTGATACCAAGCTCAAGTTTTTTTTTTTGTTTTTTTATAAAAACTCTATGTAAAATGAATTTTTCACTAGAATTGTATGTTTGAAAAAAAAGGCTTTACATAAAGAGACCAAATCCCTCATTTCCTTATTTATAGGGATTAATTTACAAATCCTGGCATGACCGCCTCTCTACTTTCTCTCTACTTCCTCCTTGGCATAACTAAAATGTAACAAATACTCCAATATCCAAATTAGGAACATGTTGGGCCATGATATATTTTCTTCAACATTAAAACTCATCAGCTGGATTCTTGCTCTCAGTCTCAATAGCCCTGAACTGTTTAGATGCACAAAACATCACACAAATATATAACAGTTGATCTTATGTAGGACTCCTATATGCAGTTGATTATTGAACTTCCAAGGTATCTATCCAAATTTGAAAAAAAGCAAGGGTTAGACTAGAATATACCCAGTCAAAGCATTAGAACATTTGGAGGGCTAGACCAGCCTGTTTCAAGTATTGAAACATTCACAGGTATAGATCAACCTGAGGCCAGTTAGGACATTAGCATTTTCACAGGATTGGGCCAACCTGTTTATAGTAAAAACATTACAACTTATATTGGACTAGGCCAATCTGTGCCCATCAAGAAAACTATAATAGTTCTATGGCTTGACCAACTGTTACCTAGTAAGAACATTAGAACACTCACAAGGTTAGACCAACTTGTAGCCAATAAGAACATTAGAATTTCAAAGGATTAGGCCAACTTGTGTTCAATAAGAAGACGTTACCACTTATAGGTCAACTTATATCCAGTAAGAACATTAGAGCAACAATGGGGCTTGGCCAATTTATAATATTAAAACACAAACAGGCCAACTTGTGTCCAATAAGAACATTAGAACACACATAGACCAACTTGTATCCAATAACAACATTAGAACACACATAGGCCAACTTGTATCCATTAAAAATATTAGAACACACATAGGCCAACTTGTATCCAATAACAACATTAGAACACACATAGGCCAACTTGTATCCAAAAACAACATTAGAACACACATAGGCCAACTTGTATCCAATAACAACATTAGAACACACATAGGCCAACTTGTATCCAATAACAACATTAGAACACACATAGGCCAAATTGTATCCATTAAGAACATTAAAACACACATAGGCCAACTTGTATCCAATAAGAAAGTTAGAACACACGTAGGCCAATTTGTATCCAATAAGAACATTAGAACACACACGCTAACTAGTATTCAATAAGAATGTTAGAACACAAACAGGCCAACTTGTATCCAATAAGAAAATATGAACACTGGCATGCAATCTATCTATAACCCGCATGGTATGCAAACTATTTTGTTGCCTGAAGCACACATGGATATGATCTCTAACTGAGTACAATCTTTTGTTTCATTATTTGTACAATTTCTACTCAACGATAAAATGGTTTCACCACAACAATTCCTGCATAAAATAATGTGAAAGCAAATGCATAAGAATTTCTTAGCAGATCCCTACCTACATTTGCAAAAAAATTGTGGTTTCACGTTTAGCACATGTAACAGAGGAAGCAAAGTAGTTTAAAGTAATTATTCATTAATTATTACTGAATATCCTTACATATACTGATTCCCATTGGAAGCAACAGTCCTGCCCTGCTCTGTATAACAGAGCATTCTGTCCCAGTGGCTGCACAGATCCTATCTGATCCCCATTGGAAGCAGCAGTCCTGTCCTGCTTTATGGCAGCTGAGATTCTAGCTATCTGTATAACAGAGCATTTTGTCCCAGTGGCTGCACAGATCCTATATGATCATTATTGTAAGCAGCAGTTCTGCCTTGCTTTATGGCTGAGATGCTAGCTATCTGTATAACAGAACATTCTGTCCCAGTGGCTGCACAGATCCTTGCTAATCCCCATTGGAAGCAGCAGTCCTGCCCAGCTTTATGGCTAGATTATATCCTATATATATATAAAAAAAATTGTCATCAATATTCTATTTTTATAACTATTTTTGTACTGACCATTTTCAATGATTGTGCTCCTTGCAGGTCAGTGTGGAAGCCAGATGCTACAGTCATTCAACGTTGTCATTAAAACTGAACAAACAGGTAAGCGATCTGCACAAAACACACAGTAAACACGCAGCAGAATATATTTACATACTTACAAATGTTTAAATACACCTCTCTGCCTCGATAAGTAGATGAATAATCTCCAGCTAAACAGGAGAAATCCAGTGTTGCCTTTGGGGGAGAATGCTGGGAGATCCCTACTCTTCTCAGTGGCTTTATTTTATTTTCAGAACCTTCATCGATGCCACCATGGAAGAATGAAGGGTATTTTTATGACAACAGCTATGATGGTATGTTTGACACAGAATCTGGATCCATTGATAGGGCTGACAAAATGTATAATGGTTACACAAGGGACGGCTATTAACTGAATCAATATCCAATTGGGGATACGTCGTATATTGCATGGTTGGGTTAGACTCCACTGATTGGTCACATTGGGAGGGGACTCGGCCTCAGGGCTTAGCAAGCACCCTAGAATTATTAGTAGGGGCCATTGCACACCTTACATGGGGGTAATTAGGGGTTTGGTGGGTACAGAGCAGGCCCGGACTGGCAATCTGTGGGTTCTCGCAAATGCCAGAGGGGCTGCTATAAGGTCCCATAGAAAGTCAGTATTTAGTGGGCTGGTGGGAGCTGTCTGGGCCTCTTTCTGGGCTGATTGGGCCGCTGTGTACCTGGAATGCCAGGGCCTATTATTCTCAGTCCAAACCTGGTACAGAGGGTGAGATTTAGAAACTGGTGGTCAGTAGGAAATGAATTCTGCACTGGTACGTTTCTAATTATGCTTCAGCAAACGTCACATAAAGACCTTATTACGTTCCTCCTTATGTTGTAGATATGTACGAGAGTAAAACATTCTGCCGGAATCAGCATTCTCTGCCTTCCCCCAGCCCTTACACCATGGGTAAGTAAGTAAGCCCAGCAGGAAACGATGAATGGGGAGGACACTAGTGATGAGCGAATCTGTCCCGAAGAAATTTGCGAAACTGTGAGAATTTCACGAAACGCATTGAAGTCAATGGGCGTTTTTACACGTGACAATTTTCACGCGCACAAAATATTTTTTCGCTCTAAATGCATTAATGTCAATGGGCATTTTTTTTTATCTGCATTTTTTTCTCTGCGAATTTTCCCTGGTGAATTTTCGCCGCAGTTTTGTAACCAAATTTGCACATGGCGAAATTTCAGAATTTTGCCTTGAATCCATGGCTGGTGAATAAATTCGCTCATCACTAGTGGACACCCGATCAAAACCAGGAACGTGTAACATCCACATGCTCAACTCTGACTCTGACTGCAATTCACTTGAATGCCAAATGCATGACCGCATAGAAACCGATGCAGTCAGCAGCATGCGCCCAAATTAAATTCTAATTAGGCAAACGGGAAGTGAATGAAAGATTTCTGGTTTTAAAGGGTGAGGTGGCAACCATAACTAAACAAACAATTAAAAAAGGCAAACATAAGAATAAGACAATATACTCTCAGGTATCCCAACCAAAGTGAGTTAAGAATAATTATACTATTACATAGATTCGAGTGCTGCAATTGAATAACCCTAAACATTTCCAAACTATCACCTTAGTCGCTTCACTTTTTTTTAATTAAAATTAATAATTTAACCCCTATTTATGTATAAGGATATTAGACATCACCGTGTTACATGTTCTTTATAACTACCTTTCAAAGGCTCTGCTTAGTAACTTCTAATATCCTTATCATTTACAGTAGGGGGTACATTATCCCTTATAATACACAACTGATACTCAGAGTTCTCTGTATAACTCAGCCTGCAGCCTTGTGCCTTTATATGGTCACAGAACCCCTCAGTGACTTCTAATATCCTTATCATTTACAGTAGAGGGTACATTATCCCTTATAATACATGAGTGATACTCAGAGTTCCCTGTATAACTCAGCCTGCAGCCTTGTGTCTTTATATGGTCACAGAACAACCCATCAGTGACTTCTAATATCCTTACAGTTTGCAGTAGGGGTACATTATCACTATATACAATATTTTATGAGCTAGATTTTGCCATTAAACGTTGATGCTTCCATTAGACCTCAGCTGACCCTCGCCATATGGAACTTTCCACAGTCTCTATTACACCATCCCTTGCAGGGGCGAGTCACTGAATAACAATGGCTTTATTTGTCCTTTAGTCTATACAGAACCCGATGGGAAAAAGGCTCATGAACATCCTCAGAAACCCAGCACCAAGAAGCACAGTAAGTGATTGTTAATATGCCAAAAAGGGTAAATAGTGGAGCCCTTATCTATAGTGCAGGATACGCGGGAGGGGGACACCCATTTAATGAAAGAAATAAACTGAACGATTCAACAACAGTCACTTTGTCACCTGGTTTATGTTGTGCCATAAAATTAAACTGTAAATTCAAATAGTAGGGAGAGATGGTGCCTATAATAGCAGTGGGATAATAGTCTCTGGGAAGGGAGTGTGACTGTGGGATAGCAGGTATAGTAGGGAGAGATGGTGCCTATAGTAACAGTGGATAATAGTCTCTGGGAAGGGAGTGTGACTGTGGGATAGTAGGTATAGTAGGGAGAAATGGTGCCTATAGTAACAGTGGATAATAGTCTCTGGGAAGGGAGTGTGACTGTGGGACAGCAGGTATAGTAGGGAGAGATGGTGCCTATAGTAACAGTGGATAATAGTCTCTGGGAAGGGAGTGTGACTGAGGGATAGCAGGTATAGTAGGGAGAAATGGTGCCTATAGTAACAGTGGATAATAGTCTCTGTGAAGAGAGTGTGGCTGTGGGATAGCAGGTATAGTAGGGAGAGATGGTGCCTATAGTAACAGTGGGAATGGGATAATAGTCTCTGGGAAGGGAGTTTGACTGTGGGATAGCAGGTATAGTAGGGAGAGATGGTGTCTATAGTAACAGTGGGATAATAGTCTCTGGGAAGGGAGTGTGACTGTGGGATAGCAGGTATAGTAGGGAGAGATGGTGTCTATAGTAACAGTGGATAATAGTCTCTGGGAAGGGAGTGTGACTGTGGGATAGCAGGTATAGTAGGGAGAGATGTTGCCTATAGTAACAGTGGGATAATAGTCTCTGGGAAGGGAGTGTGACTGTGGGATAGCAGGTATAGTAGGGAGAGATAATGCCTATAGTAACAGTGGATAATAGTCTCTGGGAAGGGAGTGTGACTGTGGGATAGCAGGTATAGTAGGGAGAGATGGTGCCTATAGTAGCAGTGGGATAATAGTTTCTGGGACTGGGGTGTGGCTGATGGATAGTAGGGTCAGTAGGGAGGTTTTATCCATATTTTACAGCTTAAGAAAACAATATGGCATCTCTTACTCATATCCTCATATACATGTAAACTTTTATGCTCAGTTCCGTGATACATTTATTAAAGGGAGATTACATTTCCTCTTTGTAATTCCTTGAGCAGATCCCCGTGGCACGCACTTATGGGAGTTTATCCGCGACATCTTACTAACACCAGAGAAGAACCCTGGCTTGATAAAGTGGGAAGATCGTTCAGAGGGAGTATTCCGCTTCTTAAAATCAGAGGCGGTGGCTCAACTCTGGGGGAAAAAGAAAAACAACAGCAGCATGACGTACGAAAAACTGAGTCGCGCCATGAGGTATGACCCTTAGCCACTAGACCTGTAGCAAACGTTGCCCCTCTTATGACATTAGCCCTGTAGGATAAATGGAGAGATTCCACATTAGGGCCTATAGTTTGGTTTGTTCATTGACCATCTCCACTGTTTTTCCTGTATGGTGCCAGGTACTACTATAAGCGGGAGATCCTGGAGCGGGTGGATGGGAGACGGCTGGTGTACAAGTTTGGGCGGAACGCCCGTGGGTGGAAGGAGAATGAAGTCTGAAGCCCTGCCTGATACCTTGGATTCAAAGACTACTTTATTTATGTTAAAACCAAAAAATATGAAGAGTTTGAAGAAGGAACTCAGGAGCCGGTGTCCTTTGTTTGAAGGAAGAGATACACACACAACATTCTGTGAAATGTGGCATTATGGGACATTGGGATGAGGATAGTGGTTGAAAGGACTTTGATATGGATGAGTGGAGATAGAACCCATGACAAGGAGGCTGAGATGATGAGGACAGTAATCCTACCTCCAGCTGAGATGGATTCTGCTTGTGTATATATGAACCCCACTGCAGCCTCCTGTAATGCAGTATAGCCGGCCTGATTACCAGCCTGATGGGGGACATTCATCTTAAAGCGACAGCAACTGCCCTTCATTCAAGTCCTTCAGCTGCCTGGCAGGGGTAGTAATTCCACAACCAAGAATATAGTATATAGTATAGTATAAGAATAGTGTTTTTAAAAATGTTTTATTAAGCAAATTATTTTCAAGCATTTTAATGTGAGTTCTGTAAAGTCTATCTAACAAGTTGTCCAGGCTCCCTTTCTGTTTATTTTGCTTACAGTTGAAGCAGGAAAGCTCTAGTAAAGTCCTACCATGGTGTGATCATTTTTTTTAAAGAGATAGAAGTTCAGTTGGCAGGGCCAGACATAATATAATATAGCAAGATCTACAGTGTCAGAGTATCTTTAGAAAAGGAGCGTCTGAGAAAAGTCTATTCAATGCTTTCTATGAAGACCATCCAGGCTCCAGAAGTGCAGCCTAATTCTGGGATTCTCTGTTTCTATGACTACAGATTTTATAGCATATAAAACGCATCTTGCATTATGAATACTGGAATTTCAAAGATAAGAGTCTTAGGGCCTTATTTATCAAAAATAAAAAAAGTCCGGCTAAACTAGAATCCATGATTGGACTTTATTTATTGTTTAAAAAGAATGATTTAATTGGATCAGGGACAAACACGAAAAATGAATAGAAAATCTGAATTGTAGGATCTTTTTCTGAGTTTTTCCTGAATCTCTAATTTTTTTCAGCCTTTTTCCAGAAATTCTACAGACAGGTACTGGTATAAATGTGAATTTGTTCCGAAGCAGCTGTGTAAAGGGTTAATGTGTTTTTATTGCACTATGAATAAAAGGAACTTTAGATTATTGTATATTGTTGCACATTCTGATGTCTTTATTTAATGTACTGAAGCACAATCTGCTATCGCCCAATAAGAATGTTAGGGCATTTAAAAAGATCAATAAAACCCTGAGTCTGTCACTAACTTGGGAGGCGGTCGAGAGGCGCACCGACACTTAGGGTTAGTTCACACGAGGAGATTCGGGGAGATTTTGTCGCCTGGCGACTAATCGCCTCGTCTTATGTGCGGCAATCTCCCCGAACTGCCTCAGCGTTTTTTTCCCATAGGCTATAATGAAAAGTCGCCTGCGTTAATGCACATGTGGCGATGCGTTTTCCATAGTCGCCCGAAGTTGCCCGTGTGAGTCACCTGTGGGTTGTTCACCTTTAATTTAACTTTTAGGGGCATATTCATCAAGGGTTGAATTTCAAATTGAAAAAACGTAAATTTCTAATTCAAAAAGGTTTTTTTTGGGTCGAATAGGTTCATTTTCGATCGAATAGGTCCGTATTCAGCTGAAGGCTAATCGAATTAATAGCACATTCGATCGAATTGGATTCAAAGTTTTCCCCAAAATAACAGCAATTCGACAGGGTTTAGGTGGCAAACGGTCGAAGTCGAATTTTTAAAGAGACAGTGTATGATATATTTCGATATTCAAATTTTTTCAAATTCAAATCGAATTTGCACTATTCCCTAGTCAAAGTACACAAAAAATAGCTTGAAATTTGAATTTTATTCATTCGAAAATTCACCTCGACCTTTGATAAATCTGCCCCTTAGTATTACGTAGAGAGTGATTGTCTATGATTTTTTGCAACTGGTTTTCATTTTTTATCATTTGTAGTTTTTGAGTTATTTCGCTATTTATTCAGCAGCTCTCCAGTTTGCAATTCCAGCAATCTGATTGCTAGGGTCCAAATAACTCTAGCAACCATGCCTTGATTGGATTAAGAGACTGGAATATGAATAGGAGAGGTCTGAATAGAAAGACGAGTAATATAAAAATGGCAATACTTATAAATATGTAGTCTTACAGAGCACTTGTTTTTTTAGACGGTGGCAGTGACCCCCATTTTAAAGCTGGAAAGAGAAGAAGGCAAAATAAATCAAAAACTATAAAAAAAGAAAAAATGAAGGTCAACTGAAAAGATATGTACAATTGGTCATGAAGGGTGAACCACCCCTTTAAAATATAGTGCTCAGCTACGGTCGCAACTGCACTTTCAGTTATGCAACAATGGGCGCTGTCGGTGAGCACACTGATGTCATATATGAAATAGTTACATGTACAGTTGTACACCCATTCTGTCTCCTTTTCCAAAATGCACACTATATGTCTTTATATGTTAAAGTTTAGGGGGCCCTGAAATGATTTTGCTAGGAGGCACAATTTAGTTACACCATTATCCCCCCCCCCCCCTTGCAGAGCCAACCAGTAAAGGAAATGAATCTGTAGGGTGCAATGGGGTTTGTGTATAGTGGCATATGCAGTGGCGTAAATACCAGGGGTGTAGGGGGTGAGATGCCCCTACCCACACCCCCTTGGGGCCCGCCGGAGCCGCGATAATGGTTATTGCGGGCGGCTGGGCAGGGGGAGATTTTACAGTGTGCATACCAGCAGAACTCTGGTGCGCGATTCATAGGGGGAGGGCCCAACCGGGGGGCCTGGGTGCCCATCCTGTACCAGGGCCCACGGTGAGTAGTTACGCCACTGGGCATATGGTGGGTGCTGGATTCTGTGCCTTTTAAATACAAGTATGGGCACTGGTGTATGTAGGTAGGACATAGGTTCTAGTAACTTTACTGTATGTTGTGTTCTGGGTCAGACTGGTCCATAAGAAAAATAGGGAAAATCCCATTGGGCCCTAACCCTCAAGGGGCCCTTCTACCCCTGGCCCAGTGCACAAGCTTTGCTGGGGTCTGAACAATGGGCAGGGTCAGGGTTGGACTGGCATTGTGGGACACCGGGAAAATACCTGGTGGGACCCTGCTGGCCCAGACCTGCTGCCCGGCAAAGACCACATCCTACGCCACGGCAGCAATCTCACATGTGCGTGGCGCAACTTTTGTGCATGTGCACAGCATAACACATTTGCTCATGCACATGCCAGAGACGGGAGGTTTGGAGAGGTCCCGGGAACATCCAGGAGGGCCCTTCTTTTTGCAGCCCCGGTGGGCCCCCAAGGTTCCAGTCCAACCCTAGGCAGGGTGCAAGGGTCCCAACTCTGACATGGTTTCTCTTTGCAGTAACAACAGGTTTCTGCTTGCAAGTCTATAGCTTCTCTCCTAAGAGGTGTAACAAAAGGGCAAGGGTAAGTGTAGGGTATATAAAATGCTCTTGGAATTTATATAGGCATATGACATCACGTCTTTTTATTGCCCAGACCAGACAATGAAGATAAACCGCAGCAGTGAATCGAGTTTACCCTTATCTGCGGATCACAATCCAGCTCCTGGGTGTATCTGGCAATGTGATCCAAGTCTGCCATGGACAATAGGGTGAGAATGTTTGTGCTTTCGTTTATAGATCAGCGGCTTCTTGTGTGAAGCAATGGCAAATAATGATCCTTTCCAGGGAAGTCAGAGCCGTATGGGATTGGCACGCAAACCATAGCTGGCACGAACGATATATATATTCAGGGCCGGCCTTAGGCCTATTGGACCAGTTGGGCCCAATAGGGCCCCACTCCTCTGGGGGCCCCGCACCAGGGGTGCGCACAGACAAGAATTACCCCAAACATACTGCCTAGCACCCCCAACTTCGTAGGTCCAGCCTACCCCCAACTACACAGGTCCAGTCCATCCCCAATTCTGATAAGCCCAGCACACCCCAACCTGACTGAGCCCGCTCCCAATCTGACTGAGCCCACTCCCAACCAGTATCGGTCCAACTTGCCCCAATCCTGATTGGTCCAGTCCACTCTGCTATTTCCTTCCTCTTTCTCTCTCTCTCTCATGCCCCTTTCTCTCTCTCTCACTCTTGCCTTGTGTGCCCCTATGTATTCCTTTTTCTCTCTCTTACCTGTGTGCCCCTATTTATTCCTCTCTCCCTGTATATATTAATGTGACCCTGTCATTACTGGGGACCATGCAGAGTAAAATATAGTATAATAATATCAAATTGTGCTTAGTACAGAGGAATACCTATGCTGCCATAGTTTTATGGGATCTCTCTGTACAGAGTAAACTTAGGGGCTGTTCCTGCTGAATTGTGCTTAGTACAGGGGAATGCCTATGCTGCCATAGTTTTATGGTAATTGAGGATCTGTTCCTGCTGAATTGTGCTTAGTACAGATAAATACCTATGCTGCTGTGGTTTTATGGTATCTGTGTAACCCATTAGTTCTCCTTTAAATGGTCTGAGGAAGATGACACAGGAGCCAATTCCAAACCAGTCTCTTAACCCTTGAAGCGCTCATGCTTTTCCATTAAATGAAAATCTGGCAAGTGCACCGGGTGCATATGAGACCGGCATATAATGTTGCTGTATGTCTGACCTGCTAGAAGTAGAACCAGTTCTACCAAAGGATCATGTTTCGTTCTTGAAGAAAAACAGAAGAAGCAGAAGCGATGACTTGGCATAAGGCAACACAATGACAGTCCCCTGCAAAGAATACACAACCTTCTCCCACAGTCTGACTGCATGCATTTTGCCCAAGGCTTTGTTAAAGGGTAATAATACTTGTCTGTGGTTGTGTGGGAGTTGTCATACTGATACCAAGTAAAACTGAAATATTAACCATTATTTTCTATGAAACGGTGCCCCTGGAGGCAATTGTATTATTAACAAATCTTCTGCCCTGTCTGATTCTTTTTGGGAAGCAGCAATCATGAAATCTTTTAAGCTCGAATCTGTCCTTTTTTCATGGTGGGCTCTTGAACTACTCAGTACCCTAACTGGAGAAAGCAAATCCTTATATACCCGGAGGATGAGTGCCAACTAGTTCCCAGAGCTACGATATTCTACAGTGATTTTACTGGCATGTCTGGGGCTATTGTTCTTATTCTCCTTTGTTTGTAGTGATTTTACTGGAATGTGTGGGATTAATGCAGTGTTCAGAATTCATTTTCTGAAGAGATGTTCCTGATATCTCTAGGGTTAATACGCTTATTATCTATTTTCTGCAGTGATCTACTGAAATGCCTGGGGTTAATGGAGGGCACATTGCCCATTTTTCTGCAGTGATTTTGCTGGCATCTCTGGGGTTAATATGCTTATTCATTTTCTGTAGTGATCTTACTGAAATGCCTGGGGCTAATGGAGTGCTGGAGTATTTGGGGTTAATGGAGTTTACATTGTCAATGTTCTGCAGTGATCTTGCTGGAATGTCTGGGATTAATGGAATATACATTCTCCATTTTCTGTAGTGAAGGTGTGGTAGCGCTGGAGTTAATATGCTCATTATCCAATTTCTGTAGCGATCTTACTGAAATGCCTGGGGCTAATGGAATGCCCATTGAACTTGCTGCAATGTCTGGGGTTAATGGAGTGTACATTGTCCATTTTTTTGCAGTGATCTTGCTGGTAGCTCTGGAGTTAATATGCTCATTATCTGTTTTCTGCAGAGATGTGAGGGCTTAGCAGCGCAGAAGATGAAAGTAGGGAATGTAAGGAGGAAGCTGTAAGCAACACAGTCTGAAAATGAGGTATCCAAAGGGTTAAGCAAGTTTGTGGTCGTATTCAGGCAATAGGTCAGTTCAGTCAAAAGGGATTCATGCTCAAAGCCGATGTCAAAAACAGAAAATATCAGACGAAATCACACCCAGGAACATATGGAAGTAGTACCTATTTTTGGACAAGGATCCTGGTGGTTTGGTGTCTTTCTAAGTTTGAATTTGGCACCGAAAACGGACACTGATGTCGCATGTTGACTCGATGACATTGCACGCTGACATCATAGCGCAGCGATGCATCACCCATGGGTTGCCCATGTTGCTGAAGAGGAGAAGAGCCATTGGACGCTCCTCACAAGTGCTCCTACTAGAATGCTGGTGGTTAAGACACTACAAGTTTTCAATCTTCTGTAGTGAACTTGCTGGCATACCTGGGTTAATATGCTCATTATCCATTTTCTTCTGTGATTTTACTGGCATGCCTGGGATTAATGGCGTACACTGTGTCTATTTTCTGCAGTGATCTTACCAGCATGCCTGAATTAATGGGTGCGGTGATCTTATTGGCTTGCCTGGGTAAATATGGCTAAAGGGAGTGCTAAATAGGGGAATGGCCTAAAAGTTTTGTCACTGCTTGACTATGTACATTGTACTGATCTTTTGCTGACACTAATTTATTCTATAAATAATTATATTCATGGCAGCTCATTGTCTGATGAGGTCATCACAATACCTCATCAGTTACAGTTTTAACATGAATATAAGGTGGGCCTGTTTGTTTAACAATTTAATTCCCCAGCACCTTATAATACCCCCAGTTATTTGCTCTGCGATTCAGTGAACCATCGCTCAAGCGCAGCAGAATTTATAGGGCACTTACTAACATCTCCTACTTTGAAATATCTCTTTCTCCGGAGGCAGAGATCCTTATAAAACTCACATTAGAATTTTATGGCCACAGAAGGAGCCCAAGAGAGTAACATATTAACTGCCGAGATTAGCAACCCTTTAGTCACCGCCCTGGCAAAACAAAAAGTGCATCATCCTCTGCCACTGATGTCACCTTATAAATGTCATTTTTCAGATGGCACCCTGGCACGGGTGCATGTTTTGCAAAGGGATGAGGAATGGTGGCTCCTCCTAGAGATGTCCAGATTAAGAAGGATGAAATAATGCTTATCTGATAGTTACTACTTTGTTTTCTTATTGTTTCATTCATTACTCATTCAGTGACATTAAAGGGAAAATGCACCAGTCCTGTCAGTAAGCTTTTGGTCCCATGAAGGAAAAATAGTGCAATATATTTTGCCCTTGGCACATTGCCCTACTTCTTGCACCCTGAGCTCTTTCTGCTTGTGGAATGGATTGGAAAGGGTGTGCCCCATACTAAATGCAGTGCTACCTGTGATAGGTGAGCATCACCTTGGATTGCCTGTGATTTAGACAGATCCCCCTTGTACTTAGCTCTGGACACAAAATCTGGCACATGGTGTAGAGCTGCTTCCATCACTAGACCCCAGTACAAGTGCCCTAGGGTCTTAGATGTGCAGTTTTGAGTTGCAATTCCAGGCCCATTTATCCTTAATTGTTTTAATCTGAGAATCATCAATGGGTTATTTTTTTCTTCAGCAGCCCTGGCTCATCAAATTTGCTACAATGGAATGTTTCATGAGCACAATAACCCATTGTCCACTGACTGAAGGAGAACCCCGAATAATAATAAGGCATAATCACAAGGGATGGGCAGTTTCCCTTGTCCCTGCTTCTCCATTATGTCACCTTTAGCTCTCATATTTTGGGGCATCTGGAGGTTATGTAGCAAAAAGATAACAACAGGTTCAGGCACCCATAGCAACCAATCAGATGTTTACTACTGACTTACTCATTTAATTTGTTTCTCCATCGGTTGAAAGCCCAACAACATTCCCATTGGTAGGGGGCCTCAGTTTCACCAAACCTGACCCTGGAGGCACCATCGATGATTGCAGTGAGATCTGAGACTGCATTTCTCAACTGGTTTCACTTCCTTGTGAGTGGGCAGAGGTTTAACAGGTTGAAACACTGTTGCACACACATTGGAGCCAAATAGGATGATGAAAAGCATGGAAGGGAAGGAGTGGTTTGCAGGGAGCTTGTGGGTGACCATATTATTATAATATTGTTTTATTAATCACCCACTTTAGCATACTTGAAAACCACTGCGATACAGATACTCAGCTTGTGAAAATTCTTTCCCTACAGAGTTGGACCGGTGGCCCACTAGGACAGCTTAGGCACAAAGTCCATCAAGGCACGTCTCCTCTCTTCATTCCTTTTCTGTTTTCTAATGTTCTTCTCTTGTCAGATCAACCTTCTCTTCCTTTGGGCTCTTGGCTTCTGCATATTCCATTTACCACCACCTCCATTCCATTTCTGTTTCCCCCCAAATATTTGGTCTTACTTGCCCTTTGTTTTTCTACTTCCCTACATTGTTCTCTTCTCTCTGTGCCTGAGTTGTCTCCTCTCTCCTCCAGTTTTTCCCCACCCCATTTCTCCTGGCCATTTTCCCTAGTCTCCACCACTTCAGACAACATAGCCCCTTTTATTGTGGCTACACAAGTTACCAGAGACCCAAATGTTCTACATATAGAGACCACTTGAGTGCTAACTGGGTGTGGTTGGACAGAATGTCCAAGTTTGGAACTAGCCTAGGCATAGGGAAAAGAAGCATGAAGTTGGTGGGCAATAAGCTCAGCTAGGTGGACCAGAGACCCATATGTCCTACATATAGAGACCACTTGAGTGCTAACTTGGCTAAGTTGGAAAAAGCCCAGAGATAGGGAAGAGACCCATGTAGTTGGTGGGCAATAAGCTCAGCTATGTAGACTAGAGACCTCCTGATATTCATAGAATTTGATGCTGGTCCAGCAAAACTTGGTAAACATGCCTGAATATACTGGGATTGTTTTGCCATTTAGTGACATACACCAGCAATCCAATTCCCTGGAACTTTACCCCTTCTCCTGGGCACTGGGCAGGATTGTTGTCACTGCTGCCAAGCAGCCAACACAGCTCTCGTTTGTTTCTGAGTTTTTGAGGCAATCGCTGTAAAATAATCTGTTAATTGCTTGTTTGTTTAGGTATTTGTGTGTGTGTGACGCAAGCAGAACCAGCTCGGCTAATTATAGCAAATGTCACGTTAAACACTCAGCGAAGGATACAAAAAAACATGAAATGAATGTGCTAATAAATGGCACTCAGTCACAGGCCTACTTAACACAAGAATATGTACCTTGGTGTTGTAAGAAACAACAGGAAGATTTGGCAAGCTGAAACCACCATCACTACTCTGCTTAGTCACTGTTTGCTGAAACAGTATGGCTGCTGATTTGCGTCTCACCAGCGAAATCAATTCCCTTATATATTGATTCTCCCTTATATAAAGCACCAACACGTTTTCTGTCCCCATGGAGTTTATAATCTGAGTGAGGTCCATATTTACACGCACTAGGGGCAGTTTAATTAACCTGCCTGGATGTTAGAAGTGCCTAACTATGTAGATGAAAACCAAACTGAACTCAAGGTGCCAGCATTGTAATGTAGAAGTGTTAAACACTGACCCACAATGCCAACCTCACCGAATAAAAGTCCAACAAGGGTTCAGTCAAAGAACTAAGATGCAATGGAGTCAGAGTCCTTAGTCAAGGGCCCACCACCTGCTGCAGCACTACACCGCCACCGCTGATGCTCACAATCACAGGGCGACAGCAATTTAACCACATTAACTGCTAATGTGCTCAGGGTGGTGAGACTGAACAGGTCCAGGTCCATATGGGTTTTCAACAGGTGCCACAGTGGGCCAGTTCCAGGGTCTGCAACTTGTCTAGCGTCCAAGAACTTGATGGGTTCCCAACAGGAGGAATAAAGTAGGCCCCATTCCCATCTACAATTTCAAGGTTGCCACATTTGTCCAGTTCTCACAGCCACAAATCCCATCCTTGCTATTTTCAAGATACATCAACTGTATAATCTGACTGCATGTGATTTGTGGAAGGAAAAAAGTCCACTATTCACACTGTTCCCCTAACCCTTCTCAACCACATCAACTGGAGAGGCCAAAAATGAAGTGTCGACTGTTCCTGGCCTTTAAATTGCAAGTAGGATTGGTCGCTGCCAGTTGCATTCTAGTGTGCATGCTCTTCCTCATGGAGCCTGGCAAAAACATGTGGCAGAACACCAACCTTGCTGTGTAGCTCTATACTTGGAGACCAAGAGACCTAGGAGCAGTTTAGCTCCCCTTTAACCTTGTAGGTTTATTCCATTGGATCTCTGCACAGCCCTCTGTCCTGCCTTCCAAATCTCCAGACAAAGTTAAGAAGGGGTATTGTATTTGGTAACACCTCTGTCACCATAAGACCTTGACCCACCCCTATTCTGATCACTCTTATTGTCCTTACCACATGTTCAGGTTTGGGTGCCATTCCATACTGATTGGATGGCATGGCAATGACCAACCTCTTGCACCAATCAGCATGCTAATAAGATAAATTATACTTCTTGCTTTGGCAGGCCTGTTTGCATGAATCCATGATGGGTCTGCAACAATCATCTTCTACAAAATCCTCCAGACCAACAGCGCTCACACAGCAGGCCTACTGCTCCATCTGCGGGTAACAAACTGTCTCCAAATAAAACAAAAATAATGAATAAAAATAAGCCAATGTGACTGGAAATGAAAATGGAATAATTGAAAAGAAATTGAGAGGCCAGCTAGATAAGCCCTGGATTATATCGACCCAGTGCGGATAATTGTTCTCCTATTTGTCAGGCAGGACCGGTGTCCTTTAAGATAAAGAGCTTTTTTATTCGCTTTGTGTATTGGAAACCCAGAATTGATCTCAGGAACAGATGGTAGCAATCCGGCTTGAGTTCTGGGTTTGTAGGGAGAGTCCTGCTCATATGTATCTAAGCAGTAACAGATAATGATATTAGAGGTCACAAAGAAACTCTAAGATGGTGAGGTCTTAGAATGGGTCTACCCATATAGTGAGAGAAGCCATTATTAGAGCCCCATTAAGATTAAGCTAGAGGGTTCCATGTCCTGTAAGTATGGGTGGGGATGTTCCTATGTACATTGTAAGCTCTTTGTCTTCCCATATACTTTGTGTACAGTACAATGTGTCTTTTGCACCATATGAACTCCCCTCCTTAGCTTGTCTTGGCATCCATCCACACCACAGCTTGTGCAATGGCAGGACTGCAGTACATAATGGGGAGTTCATGAGACACTCACTGCCTCCCACAGGGCTAGTCCGTTTTATATATATAATCGTATGGGCCATTTTTATCATTCCTTGTGGAACCTTTTATCCTTTGTGTCACCTTTGTGTCACCCTCGATTCGGATTGGGTAATTATTAGCTGGCAAATGCTCTCCATGATGAAACAGTAAAAATGACTTGGATTGGTGTTCAAAATGCAGAGAGAGGATCAGACCTCCCTAATTCTAATGATAAAGACTGGAACTACTGATAGTATAACTAGAATCTCAACCATAAAGCAGGACAGGACTGCTGCTTACAATGGGGATCAGATAGGATCTGTGCAGCCACTGGGACAGAATGTTCTGTTACACAGATAGCTAGAATGTTAGCCATAAAGCAGGACGGGGCTGCTGCTTACAATGGGGATCATATCAAATTAAATAATTCGTATTCTGCTCTGTTTTACTGTTCCCTAAATGACCACTATTTTATTTTTTCTTATTTCGTACCCTTTCTGCAGGTATAAATTTCATTTATAGGACATTAATATTGCTACAGAGTTTCCCATCCTAAAATAAAGTCATTCAGGACAACTGGCATCTCTAACAGGCAAGTATTTTAGTGTCTGTGTGTAAATCCTCCCTAATCCACGAATGTTTACTCTAACAGAGAAACTCATAGTTACATAGTTACATAGTTAAATTGGGTTGAAAAAAGACAAAGTCCATCAAGTTCAACCCCTCCAAATGAAAACCCAGCATCCATACATACACCCCTCTACTTTTAATTAAATTCTATATACCCATACTAACTATAGAGCTTAGTATCACAATAGCCTTTGATATTATGTCTGTCCAAAAAATCATCCAAGCCGTTCTTAAAGGCATTAACTGAATCAGCCATCACAACATCACCCGGCAGTGCATTCCACAACCTCACTGTCCTGACTGTGAAGAACCCCCTACGTTGCTTCAAATGAAAGTTCTTTTCTTCTAGTCTAAACGGGTGGCCTCTGGTACGGTGATCCACTTTATGGGTAAAAAGGTCCCCTGCCATTTGTCTATAATGTCCTCTAATGTACTTGTAAAGTGTAATCATGTCCCCTCGCAAGCGCCTTTTTTCCAGAGAAAACAACCCCAACCTTGACAGTCTACCCTCATAATTTAAGTCTTCCGTCCCTCTAACCAATTTAGTTGCACGTCTCTGCACTCTCTCCAGCTCATTTATATCCCTCTTAAGGACTGGATTCCAAAACTGCACTGCATACTCCAGATGAGGCCTTACCAGGGACCTATAAAGAGGCATAATTATGTTTTCATCCCTTGAGTTAATGCCCTTTTTTATGCAAGACAGAACTTTATTTGCTTTAGTAGCCACAGAATGACACTGCCCAGAATTAGACAACGTGTTATCTACAAAGACCCCTAGATCCTTCTCATTTAAGGAAACTCCCAATACACTGCCATTTAGTGTATAACTTGCATTTATATTATTTTTGCCAAAGTGCATAACCTTGCATTTATCAACATTGAACCTCATTTTCCAGTTTTCTGCCCAGTTTTCCAGTTTAGACAAATCACTCTGCAAAGTGGCAGCATCCTGCATGGAACCTATAGTTCTGCACAATTTAGTATCATCTGCAAAAATAGAAACAGTACTTTCAATGCCCACCTCCAGGTCATTAATAAACAAGTTGAAAAGCAAGGGACCTAGTACAGAGCCCTGCGGTACTCCACTAACAACATTGGTCCAATTAGAAAATGTTCCATTTACCACCACTCTTTGTAGTCTATCTTTTAGCCAGTTCTCTATCCAAGTACAAATACTATGTTCCAGGCCAACATTCCTTAATTTAACCAGTAACCTTTTGTGTGGCACTGTATCAAATGCTTTAGCAAAATCTAAGTAAATCACATCCACTGCCATCCCAGAATCGAGGTGTCTACTTACATTCTCATAAAAAGAAATTAAGTTAGTCTGGCAAGATCTATTACGCATAAAACCATGCTGGCACAAACTCATAGTATTATGATTTGCTATGAAGTCCAGTATCCTATCCTTTATTAACCCTTCGAAAAGCTTTCCTACCACTGACGTCAGACTAACTGGCCTATAGTTTTGAGGCTGAGAACGGGATCCTTTTTTGAATAGAGGCACCACATTAGCAATTCGCCAGTCTCTCGGCACTATGCCAGATCTCAATGAATCCTGAAAAATTAAGTAAAGAGGTTTGGCAATCACAGAGCTCGCTAATTACCCTGGGATGAATACCATCTGGCCCTGGACCTTTGTTAATCTTAACATGTTCTAGTCTCTTTTGAATTTCATCATGTGTGAACCATGCATCATTAGTTGTATTACTAGAATTGGGACTGTTAAGAAGGAGTCTAAACCATGGCAAACAGGTGCCTGAATGGCCTCATGGTATGAGACCCGGATATGTGGAAAGGCCACCAAGGCCCGGGCCTAGGGTGGCAGGGTTTTAGGGGTTGGCATGCTGCCCAACCAAATTCACATGGGTTCAGAAACACTGGGAACGTGCAGGAGATATGATCATTTTTTAAATTTCCCATGAGCAATCCCCTTTACTCCAGTCCCGATTATGAAAATTTGCACGGGACAGGGCGACGAACGGCAGTGGGCCTAGGGGTGCCTGCTACGTAAATCTAACCCTGATGGTATTGTCTCTTCAGTATTCATTCTGGGTGCTGCTGTAATCTCAGAAAAGGGACCCTACTAACTATTAGAAGGGTGGGCTTTTTATCATATATTTATACAGTATATGGCAGGAAGGCTTATATTCTATTAAAGCTATTCTGGAGGCAAAACAGACGCCCTGTTAAATAATAAATGAACCCAAGTTTCACTGCATTAAAAGATTTGTAAGACTAATTGATTTGGGCCAAAGGCGTGATAATTCGTCTTTTATCCTCACTCGCAAACCTGATTTTCAGCTCTAGGGTGGTAAGGTACACAGAGTTTGATTTTCCAGATAATTAAAACCACAGATATTAAGCCAGTGAGACACACTGGCAAAACCAGCCTGTTGTTCTGATGTCAGCCGAGTCGACAGTGTTTATTGGCTTTAGGGCCTCAGCTCTATTTTATAACAGTGGTTCTCAAACTATAGGGAAGACTTGGGATGAATATGTATTTGATGCCCTAGATATTGAGTCTAGGAAGGCACTGAATCCTCTATTTTCTGATTTGTTCGAAACCCGAATCTTTCATGAAGGGTTTGACTGAATCTAAAGTGAAAGGTAAACAAACAAATAGTTGAGATCTCCTTCTTCTCCTTTGCATGAACAAAAGTCACAAGATTTAAAGGCTTCCGATTCGGTTTGGCCTGGCCTTTGGATTTGACCGAATCCAGCTGAAAACGGTTTTGGGATTCGGTGCATCCCTAATTCAGGTATACTGTATGATCAATGACTGCTACACTCATATTTTCCTATGTTTGTACTTATTTCATGAGCTCAGAGGCCCAACTAGAGACTGGACCTTCAAAGGAGGCCCTGGACAAAAGTTCAACCCTTATGTGGGGATTGAACTGAAAAAGTTTGACAACCCCATGATGATTGAGCAGCACTGACGTGACAGATGGGGATGGTTCTGGACTCTTGAGCCAAAGTGGGATCTGGGCATAAGGGGTGGAAAAACATTGACTTTAAGGAGAACCACCTGACATTGCTAGTATAGGCAGATATTGGCCTGCAAATGCTGTTGTTTGTGTTTTTTGCCAGTACAAGTGATATCAGGAGGTTTCTATTAATGACAATGGCAGGTTGGACAGGGTTTCAGCTGCCCAGTGGGTATAGATAGGGTTGGCACCTATCCGGTTTTGATCAGGACAGCCCTGTAAGGGCCCACTTAACGTCATTGTCCCATCCCAAATTCACATGCCCCATGCCCTGACTTTCTTGTTTGCAAAGTGGCGACCCTAGTAGACCTATTACAGCATTTACAGTAATAGCAGTACAATATTACAGGATCTCACACTGGTCCCGTGTCAAGGACATCAGCCCATACTTATTCCCACAGTGAAATGTGAGCCCGTGGTATCAGTTTTTTAGGCCCTGGGACACCCAATTTGATCCTGTCCCTTGCATTCCACCAAGGTACCTCTCCTGTGCTCACACCATGTCGTTCCAGGCTACAGAAAGAATTCTTACTAAATATATATTTTTTTTTTTGTTCAATCCTTTCTTAGCCTGAGTCCCCCTTGGCCGAAACAGTGATGGTGGATAATCCTCCATGGTTAATCTAGGCAGCAGATAAATATTTACCCAAAATCTTAGGTTAATTGGCCCTCCTGCTGACTGTATTAGGTCTCCTTACAGGGCCAGCCACATAAGTTGGGAACCCCAAGTCTTAACATCATACTACATGCAGATAGATAGATAGATAGATAGATAGATAGATAGATAGATAGATAGATAGATAGATAGATAGATAGATGATAGATAGATAGATAGATAGATAGATAGACAGACAGACAGACAGACAGACAGACAGACAGACAGACAGACAGATAGATAGATAGATAGATAGATTCCAAACCTGTGGTCTTTCCCTAAAGTCAGCTGATGTTGCCCCTCTAATAGGACAGAGTGGGTAGGAACAAGGAAGGTTCCCTCTGTCTTTCTAAAAGACTGCAGGAAGCTTTCTGATTGGCTGCTTAATGCAACCAGCTAGAGAACAGCAGGGGAGCCTGAAAAAGGGGTTAATAATATAATAAGATTTAATAGCCTTTTAGTGATGGCAGAAATCAAATCATTGCCATCCTTCCAAATTACCGTAGTGCCAGGCACAGCAACCCTTTGATCCACCAATTAATTCAGTGCCCTCAGGTGACTGCAGAATTTGTGGAGAGGAAATGCTGTTAATTTAATTTCCTCTATTTTACAACAGCCGCATTTATGCAAATCCCAGGGTAAATATTTGCTTCTTGGATTGTGTCATAACAAGAGCGAACATCGCTGATTAACAAGAGAGATACACTCGGGCCTGATCACAATGTTGCTGGTTATGAAATGTGGATTTTTTGGGTCCTTCTTCCTCCCATAGATGAACCTTTACTGTACTGGTCAACAGCTCCCAAGAAGGGCAAAAGCAATGCCAAACAATATATACTGTATATATATCTATATCATAGGTCGCAGCAACCCAGAATTTTGTGGCAAGTGGTGCGGCATACTAAATAAATGTTCATTTGACTTGATATTATTAGTAGTCGAACAAGTAGGTAAAGAATTAATCTTTGTAAAGGAGGAGATCAGTAAACTTGAAGATCTATATTTAGACACACTTAAAACTGATAACGTAGCCGACTGGTTGGGCAAACTGAAGGTAGCAACTGACAAATACCAACAAGATTTGACTAATTTCAAACAAAATAAACTAATAACTAGGAATTGAAGCGGGTATATGGGTGGTTATTGGGACTGAGGTCAGAAAACCATAGAACCCCCTTTAGAAGGAGACGACTAACTAGGACTTTACTCACGGTTGACAGTTCCGACCAATCGACAGACTCAGACACAGTACCTGACACTAGCACTGCAAGACCTTTTTTAGGGGTCAATACACGTTTGAAAAAAGGGAAAGACAGAGGAACAGGAGGAGGGGACACACCAGACGGGGAGGCCGCAAACCTAAAGGGAAAACCCCCCCAGCGGCAAGAGAACATAGTTTTCAATCTTAGCAAACACATTATGACCCCTGGTGAAGTCACACTACTGTCAAAGGGCTTATCCTTTGTCCCCAGCAATACACCTGATCCCCTTGATTTACTTATTGATATACATGGATTTCAAAGGAAATTGAAATTAAAAGAGCACTTCAGGGGTACACCCGAACAAGCCACTCCTAAATTCAAAAATAAGAGTAACTTTGAGCCACCGAATACCCCAGCGGCCATACGCACTTTCGGCAACATCTTAAGTAAGGATATTAAACAAATCAAAGGTAACTGCAGGACGCACAATAATCTCTCCCCATTGGAGCATCAAGCTATCAAAAGGCTGATGAAAATCTGGTCATTAGACCAGCGGACAAGGGGGGCGCTATAGTCCTGTTGGACTATGCGTACTACAGAAAGGAACTTCTAAGCCAATTAGCAGACAATACTACGTACAGACCTCTGACTGGAGATGCCACTCTAAAATTTAAGCATGAATTAGATTTTAGGTTTAGCTATGTCCAGAAATGCGGGTTGGATTGACCCAAATACATATAGCTATCTTATCACAGAGTACCCCCACACGCCCATTATCTACACACTACCCAAGGTGCACAAGTCCCTTTCTTCACCACCAGGCAGACCAATTATTTCTGCAGTCGACTCCTTATACCAATCAGTTGCTATATTTGTTGACTATTACCTACAGCCGCTAGTCAAATTGATGCCATCCTATACACAAGATTCCAGCCATGTCATCAGGAAACTGGATGAACTAAAAAATATCCCTCCTAACAGCTTGTTGGTTACCATGGATGTCAAGAGCCTATACACGGTTATACCCCACGACCAGGGTATTGTGGCATGTAGGAAGGCCCTACTAGCCTCACATACACACCAAGTGCCTATTGACTTTCTTCTACATTTGTTGGAACTAACCCTCACAAGGAATTTTTTCAGATTTGAGAAATCCTTCTCTGGGACTGCTATGGGTAGTGCCCTCGCGCCCTCTTATGCTAACATTTTCATGCTGGAATATGAATCTGTCCACATATGCCCACGATTAGGAAAGGAAATCCTCATGTATTTCCGCTACATAGATGACCTCTTCCTGATATGGACTGACACCAAAGAGACACTATTATCTTTTTCATCAACAGTTTAATGAACTGGATAGCCTTATCAAACTAACCTTGAACTCTGACAATAACAATATTGATTTCTTGGACTTAAACATTTTCTTTTCAGGATCAGATCTAGGAACCAGACTGTTCAGAAAACCGACGGATCGAAATTCGGTATTACATGCTGGTACTAACCATCCTCCGGCTACAATAAGGGGCATACCCTATTCACAATTCCTAAGGGTGATTAGGAACAACAGCTCAAGGGAAACTGCTACGATCCAGTTACGCGAAATGTTCAATAGGTTCCTGGAGAGAGGCTATTCGGATGAATTACTCTGCAGACAACTACAAAGAGCCTTGACATGTACTCAATCAGATCTATTAGATAAAAAAACAACGCACACAGAGCCCCCCTCATCCAATGATCTTCACAACCACCTACACAGCGGCATCCCGACAACTCACAGCTAGTGTGATTAAGCACTGGCCCATGTTAAACATGGACGAATCCCTGTCCCTACATCAGGCACCAACACCTATTATGGGATACAGGAGAGACTGAAGCCTGAGAGACCAGTTGATGCGCACTGATTTTCTGAGGCCAGCCAACACAGACACAGACTGGCTATCCCAACAGAAAAAAATGGGATGCTACAAATGTCCGGACTGTGTTACCTGCAGTCTCATCACGGGCTCTGATTTTCCCCATCCTCATACAGGGAAAAGGTTTAAAATTATGCACAGACTGAGCTGCAATTCATCATTTGTAGTATACATTATCAAATTATTGGCAGGAAAGGAAAAAGTAAAAAAAAAAATCTTCTTTTGTGACGAATTTACAAAATGCAAATTAGGATTCGGGCCGGCCTGGCACAAGGATTCGGCTTAATCCGAATCCTGGCCTAATACCTTTAAAATTTGGATTATTTGGATAAAATGTCTGTGGGAGAAGGCATACCTCCCAACTGTCTTTTGTAGCCGTTTTTGGAGGGACAGTCCCTCTTTTGACAGCTCAAGCCGAACATGGTAACTAGGTGGTGTGGCCACAAAAATGGTGGTGAAATAAATTTGCAGCGATATGCGCCGCAACTTTTTTGTCCCTCTTTTTATTTCCAAAATGTTGGGAGGTATGGGGGAAGGCCTTCCCGTAATTCAGAGCTTTCTGGATAATGGGTTTCAGGATAACGTATCCCATACCTATATATATATATATATATATATATATATATATATATATATTTGAAAAATAAAAATATTTTTGGTTCACTAACCAAGGAGTGCAGGTCCTCTTGAACTATACATAAATGCTTTGACCCTGGACCCACGCTTTTGGACGTTCAGAGCGCAAGCGTCTGATTCAAGTTATATATACACATATATATATCCAACTTCCAAACTCCTGCCCCCACATCACATCTTCTTTTCTTTAGGGGTGGTCGATTGGAGGTGCTGCCCCATATATTACATACATGATGATGATATTATATAACTGAAACTGACACTTTTCCTCTGACAATGTTCCTCTTTCTCTTCTCTTTATTATTATTTGTACTAGTCTCTCCTTGTGCCACACAAAGGGTAGGGCAGGGCTTGGCACTAATAAAAAAAAAAAAAAAAAAAGGTCAATAAACACAAAATGATAATAAACACATACAAATAATAAGCAAAACAGCTGCCTCTCTCCCATAGGTGTCTCTCTCGTTATATAATATGAATTGTATTTGTGATGATTAATGATATGTTACAGGATAAATATTGTTTTTGGATCTGTTGGTTTTGCCATTTCAATATCTATAATTTGCCTTTGGTTTTTCCACATTGCCACAGTATTCAATGTCTCCTACAGCACATCACACACACCCCAGTGCCACCATATGTCTATTATGTCTATGACTTTTTCCACTGTGTAGAACATAATCTACCTGTAGCAGTGGGTGCCTAATTGTGTCCATCAGTGCACTTGGCACAAACAGCTGCCCTCTACCCGCTTCTCCCTCTGACACCAATGTTGCTGAATGTGGGCTGATCGGCAGGGCCAGGCCAAGGTAGTTTGGCACCCTAGGCAAGGGTTCCAATCAGCGCCCCTCCATCAGGGCAGCCATCAGGGGGGGACAGGGGGGAGAGTTGTAGGGGGCCCGAGGGTAAGGGGGGCCCAGCCATGCCATACTTACGTGATTATCCGGGCCCCCCATCTTTCTGAGAGCTGCTGACTTCAGGAAGGCATGGACGCTTAAGGGGCCCTGTCCACCAATTTTCTTATAATGTGGGGGGGGGGGCCTGGCCACCAATTTTGGTCACCAATTTTTTTTTCTCATGTGGGGTCCTAGCCACCAATATTTTTTAATGGGGGGGCCAGGGCCACAAATGTTTTTTTATGGGGGGGGGCCCTGACCACCAATATCTTTTTATTTTTTATTAACATGTGGGAACCCTAGCCACCAGTATTTTTTTGTTTTTTTACTGTGTGGTGGGGTGGGGAGGGCAGACCTGTAGGTGGGGCTTGCGGTGGGCACAGCCCAGGGGGCCCAGGAAATTTTGTTGTATGGGGCCGTGCGATTTCTGATGGCGGTCCTGCCCCCCATTATTAGCATTTCCAACCATACCAAACAAAAATAAAGTACCCCATCTGTACCTGTGCCAAGCACCATTGCCCATATTAGCCATCAATATATTGCCCACAACAGGCCTAAGCCCCCCACCTGTGCCAAGCACCATTTCCCAATTTGCCCATATTAGCCAATAATTGCCCTGCCCCAACAGGCCTAAGCCCCTATCTGTACCTGTGCCAGGCCGCAAATACTCCAGTGCCCAGGTTCTCTCTGCTGGCCAGTCTTTGTAATGGCGTCTAATGCACGGACGCACTGCAGTCTACATCGCATGTGCTGCAGCGCCAGCGGGTGATCAATGAGTGCGCCGTCAGAACGGAAGACTCCAAAGTACATACAAGGGGTGGGCAGCACCTTCAGAACGAAGACAGCCACAAAACGGTAATGAGAAGGGGTTTGGGCAGGTGTTTTTTTCGGGATAATCATATTATTAAAGGCCAAGCATTACTCATGGGTAAAAAGGAATTAAAAGCACCCCCTTTGACAACTCTGCCTACCCCTTGGCCTGGCCATGCTCACTTTTCAGTGAAGTCATGAGCATGACTGTGTCCATCTTGTGACATCATAGTTCATGTGATATCAAAAGATATTACCATAGAGGATAGAGCTCAGCACATATAATACAGAAATGGGTATTTGCGTAGTGTCCTTGCACGTTGGATGCCTCACAAAGGTGCCATGTAGAACCAAGAATGTATAAACTCACATGGGCCATAGCAGGGAGGTTACCCCAATTATTATAAGCCACAGAGTGGGAAAAACTATAGAATCTCTGTCACACTTTGTGGTTTATAAGTGGGATAAGATATGTTACTACTCCCCAGTGTGAATATCCTATCTATCATCTCTCTGTGTATCCATCTCTCTGTCTGTCTATATCTCTCTCTCTAGTAGGTGTTTCTATCTATCCATCCATCTCTCTTTCTATCCATCCATATACCTATCATCTCTCTCTCTATCTATTCGCATATCTGGGAGAAATACTATGGCAGCTCCCACCTGTATACATATATAAACACACAGTTATCAAACACCCCCCCCACCCTGCACAGACTAATTAATTATAGTAATGAGTAAAAGTTAAACCCCGCTTCTACACAGAGGATATTTGCCTCTAGTAATCAAAACTAACCCATGATTATCCCTGCCTGTTGACTTTGGCATCAGAAATCAGACTAAAAACCATTGCACTGCCCAATCAGAGCTCGGCTTTGTCAGCCTTTAAATACGGCAGCAAGTGCATAAAGAAGGGAGGGAGGCACAGCAGGAGTTAATTTATGACATCCAGGCATTTGGCAGCTCTGAGCTCATTGAAGTGCAATCTCCAGCTCATGCCTAGAAGGAAAAGGGCTGTCAGGAAGTGAGTGGTAAATGGAGAGAACCCAGGCTACCGGGACAATTAGAACATGCAAATTCCTTATTGTTATGTTAAACTTTCCGCCTTGTCTTAGTCGCCTACACCCACACCCCCACATCATCGAAAATTCTTCTGTTTCTTCATCATCCGGGTGGAATGGAATGAAGCAGCACCAAGGGCACTCAGTCACTTTGCCTTTTGGCAGCTCTCATTAATTAAGCACGTCTTATTAGAGGCTAAAAGTCTTTATTTTTATTTTTCGCACAGCAGCCCTATAACTGTAATAAACCCAGCCCTTCACACTGCAAAGCAGCTCCCTGGATATTGTTAGGCATCTTGTGTGTGTCAGTGGCACTGCACATGCTCAATGGGCTCTGGGCTGCTGTCGGGAAGCTTAGCTTAGGGAGCGTGGGAAATTATCAAGCACAAAACAAGCTGATGCTACAGGGGTGAGGATTCATTTCTGATGCAGACTTTACCAGTTTCTGAGCTGCCATGTAATGTGACTCAATTATATTGTATATACAGTGTATACTGTGAGTCGGTCCCTAAGCTCAGTAAGCGACAGCAGCGCAGAGCATGTGCTCGGAATCAGCAGAACAGAAAATGGGGAGCTACTGGGGCATCTTCAGGGGAACAGATCTATCCTAATAAAGGTAGTGTTTTGACAGTTGCATGAAGATGCAGCCAATATATCCCCGCTGTACCATAGGACTTATCCACAACTGCATTGCTTTACTCTGTATGGCCAGCGTTCCCCTTAATATTTTAATTTGCTTTCATCGTCCCCCTCCTTATAATAAAACAGGTACATAATGAAATTATTGGGGTTAAAGGTACCCAAATAAAACTAGTTATGGCATACAGAACAAATCCATACAACTATACAAGCATAGGTAGTCCCCTGTACTAAGCACAATTCAGCAGGATCATCCCATAAGTTTGCTCATAGTCTTTACAGAGAGATCCCATAAAACTATGGCAGCATAGGTATTCCTCTGTACTAAGCACAATTCAGCAGGAACATTCCCTAAGTTTGCTCATAGTCTGTACAAAGAGATACCATAAAAATATGGCAGCATAGGTATTCCCCTGTACTAAGCACAATTCAGCAGGAACAGCCCCCTAAGTTTGCTCATAGCCTGTACAGAGAGATTCCATAAAACTATGGCACCATAGGTATTCCCTGTACTAAGCACAATTCAGCAGGAACAGCCCCTAAGTTTGCTCATAGTCTGTACAGAGAGATCCCATACAACTATGGCAGCATAGGTATTCCTCTGTACTAAGCACAATTCAGCAGGAACAAGCCCCCAAATTTGCTCATAGCCTGTACAGGGAGATCCCATAAAAATATGACAGCATAGGTATTCCCCTGTACTTAGCACAATTCAGCCAATATTAGTAAGTAAATATGCACCAAAACCATTATTTTATATAAGGTGTTTATTAACATTTCCATGCTTTAATAAAACAGACAAGAGCCAAGCAGCTGAATGTCAGGAAAAATCTGGGGGCGCTGTAGGGTGACAGTTACTTTGTCACAGCCTTGCAACCCCAACCAACCAATCAGATGTTTGCTTTTATTATTCTAACAACATTGGAACTGTAAAAGCTAACTGCTGATTGGACCAGACCAAACAACAGGCTGTGTAACTCCATTTTTTATATAACATTACTAAACTTCCCATGAAAATCTCAGCTATTGACCCCTCTCCCCAAGTGCGGGGACCAGGGTGGCAATGTACTTAATGTTCCTATATGTGCCCCATCTATGAGGCAGCAGATGACTGCATGGAGGAAGAAGAGGGGTGTGTGCTTCTTAGTTATAGATTTGTGCTATAGAGTAGAACAGGTATCTTTACAATTCCATGGGCTGCTGGGAGTTACAGGAATGATGCCAGAGTAATGGAAGTTACCCTTCCTTGCCACATTTCTAGTGGGCACAATAATTGTATTTAAAGGGGCAATATACATTTAAAACACTTTTGCTAAAAATCTATTTTTGTCACTTTAAAAACAAAACAAAAAACAATTATATTTTAATTATTTTTTTCTTTGCCATTATAAAGCACTGATCGGAAAATTGGTTTGTTTTTCCACTAAACTCACTCACCCCCTATAAATAGGGTCAATTGTTCAAAGGGAGAGCCATAAGGAGCCCTGAATAAACAAACTCCTCCTTTTCAAAAAGCTGCATTTGAAAAGAGAAGCAGTGCATTACACAGAGGGATTAATCTGTGGACTGGTCATTTTTTTTATCCCCTTCCCCCTTTTTTTTATCCCCTTAATAACTAATAAAGCTAGTAATTAAAAGAATGAGTAAAAAGCACAATCAGCGCTAGGCCTTTTGTTGAATAAGGGGTTATATTGCCTGGTAAGGCTTTCAGGGACAGTTTATGAATATGTATTATCAAAGTCTCCACTGATCTCAATAGAGTGGGCGGGCTTTGTTCAGATAGATACAAGATGGCCGAACACAGCAAAGGTGTACATTGCAATAAAACCAGAACTTCAGCTTAAAATAAAATATTTTTTACACGAAAAGAACACAAATAAATTATAAGACCAATCATATTAAGAATGTCCACTTTTGGTGCTACTAGTCTTTTAAGCAACATAAAAATAGAGTTATAAGGGGCAGGATATATAAATTTTAAAGTAACATAATAGTGATGTGCGGGCTGGAACGAAACATGTGGGTCATGCCGGTTCTTGCGCAAAATCTTCACTGTCAGTGCCTACATTTATAGACTTATGCCGGCCCCTTTTGTGACATCACTGCCAGGAGGTCGGATACGGGTCTATAAACAGAGGGGCCACGGCAGGCCGGGACAGGTGTGGGTTGGGGTGGGTTAGGGTCGGTTGCGGGTTCGAGAATTTCTAACACTTTAATATATGTGCTAAACATTAGGGATGCACTGAATCCAGGATTTGGTTTGGGATTCAGCCTTTTTCAGCAGGATTCGGATTCGGCCGAATCCTTCTGCCAGCCGAACGGAATCCTAATTTGCATATGCAAATTAGGGGTGGGGAGGGAAATTACGCGACTTTTTGTCAGAAAACAAGTAAAAAAATGAACCCAAATTTGGGTTCTGGTTCGGTATTCGGACGAATCTTTCGCAAAGGATTCGGGTGTTCGGCTGAATCCAAAATAGCGGATTCGGTGCATCCCTACTAAACAGCACATTCATAGTTGCCGGAAGCAACCAATCAGCTCTCAACAATCTCAATGTTGGTGTTTTAAAACCTTTTCTACCCACAAGTGCACAATACCAACAGTTGTAAAGAACAGAATAAGGTGCCTTGCTTACCCAAATACTACGACTCTACGACGACTACAAATACTAACAGCTACAAGTTACCAGTTTGAGGTAGAGCATCATTAGTTGGGTTTAGATCATAAATGGAAAACCTCTAGACCACCTGACATTTATGAACTATACAAACTTTGTAATGGGAAATTGGCTTAGAAGAAATAAAATCCACCAAACTGCAATGGTAGCATAACTAACTGTTTCTCAAATACGATTATTACGAGTACAGTTTTTTAAAGGGGTTCTTTGCCTTTAGATTAATGGTGTATGCCATATAGCCTATTCTTTGTGCTCTTTACTTGGTCTTCATTTGTTATAGTCTTTCCAATTCGCAGTTTAAAATGGCATCTGGGTCTCAGGGGGTCACTGACCCCAGCAACCAATAGTCTGTTGCTCTGTTAAGCTACAGTGTTACTGTTATTTTTGTATTCTCATCTTTTAGGGAATAGCTCCCTAGTAACCAGACAGTTGCTGAAATTCCCAAACTGGAGAACAAAATTTGTGCTTAATCAGTTCTACTTGCTCCAAAACAGGTCCGGTTGAAACAATAGGCCTCACAGTATCCTTTCCATTTGCACGGGGGGGAACGGATACTTGAATCTGCACACTGGTGAGTGATCGTCGTTATAATGAAATGGCACGGTAACAAACAGGAGGAAGTTTAAATCACGGGAACAGAAGATAAAAGTTCTAGCCAACCCAGGCAATGAGGTTAAACAATCCCTTTCTCTTCAGTAGGGACGGCTGATGGGTCCAATCCGTGTTGTTTCATCTGAACCGCGATGTCAAACAGATAATCGTAACACTCACACCTGGAGAGAGTCGGGAAAGAAGCATCAAGTGAATGAACCCACTCTAGTATAAATATATGTTGTGTTATGGCCCTAGAACAGTGACCCCAACATGTTGCTCACCAACCCCTTGGATGTTGCTTCCAGTGGCCTCAAAACAGGTTCTTTTTTTTTTTGAATTCCAGGCTTGGAGGCAAGTGACGGTGGTTTATAAAAAAATAAATGTACTGCCAAACAGAGCTTCCTGTAGGCTGCCAGTCCACATAAGGGCCTTTAAATAGCCAATAATGGGCCCTAATTGGCAGTCCGGGAACTTTTTTCATGCTTGTGGTGCTCCCCAATTCTTTTTATATTTGAATACGGCTCACAGGTTAAAAAAGGGAACCCCTGTCCTAGAGCAAACAAGAACACTTTTACTTACATGGTTTTAGCTTTCTCCCAAGTGTCTCCCCAGACATAGACTCCGTGGCGCCGGACAAGCACAGCGCAGGTATCGGGATACTCCGTCATGGCCCTTGCCATGCGTTCTTTGAGGTCTTTTTCTTCTGGAGTATTCTCCACTATGGGCACGGCCAACATGTCATTGTATCTAAAGAGGGGCAGATGAATGCAAGTATAAGCGCACATATGAAATGAGAGAGGATAAATGTGGCCTTTATCTCTAGGCAAATTCACTATATATGCAAAGTATCATTTAAAGGGTAAGTTAAGGTCAAATCTGGTATCATGTGCATTAGCCCTACTAGAAACCTCCCACTGGGTAAGCAAATTCAGCCTCTATCCAGAACTTATGCAGGTACAGAGGTTTGATCCTCTCTACTCCTTATACTGCTCTGAACACTATGGAGAGGGGGAAACAGTATAACTGTAGGCTGAATGTGTAAGAGCACACTCTTAAAGGAGAACTAAAGCTTAACCAAAGAAATAGGCTAGAAATGTTGTTAATTATGTTTTGAGCTTCTGTACCAGTCCAGGGCAACCACAGCCCTTTAGCACTAAAGATATGTCTACAAAGATGCCCCAGTAGCTCCACTTCTTCTTTTCTGCTTATTCACTGCAAATGCTCTGTGCTGCTGTCACTTACTGAGCTTAGGGACCCACTCACCATAAACAGTACACATAGAAAAGTCACAATATACGGCTGATTGGTAATTAATACAGATAATTACTATATGGCAGCACAGAAACTAGTGGAATTAGCATCAGAATTTTATAATCAGCCCTGTAGCATCAGCTTATATTACAGACAAACCTCATTTTCTGCTGGATAATTAGCGACGAGCCCTAAGCTTAGCTTCTCAACAGCTGCTCAGAGCCCACTGAGCATGTGAGTGTCACAGACACTTTCCAAGATGGTGACCCCCTGTGACAAGTTTGAAGTCCTGGATCATTGCTGCTATTGACAAGCTAAAACTTTAGCCTGGAGCAATAAAGTTCAGTATATAAAATATGGCATTTTTATCCATTAATTTTTGGGGTTTAATTCTTTAAACTACATTGCATTAACAGTTTAACACTATGTTAAGCCCCACTGATACCAGGCAGTGCCCACCTCATAGCTTGACCATGGAAAGAGAGCAGCCCATGAACAGGAAGTATCAAGGGGTGACAACTGTACCTCTCAATATTGGTGGGGTAGGTTGATATTGGATTCCATTAACCAGGATGAGGTTGCTAATGGGGAAAGATTGTAATTGTTGCTCTATGAAAATCTCACTAACCCCTGCTGTACAGTCACAGAGGTCACAAACTAACTCCAATAGTGGCTGGTTGAGGACCCATCACATGACAGCAGACAAAGCACCAAGTACATATGTTAGGTTTAATTGAATGCATTTCAGTAAATCCTCCATGGGGCAGATATTTTCCTTTCATACAAGAAAGAGAACATGGAAACATTGACAAATCACACACAGGAATGTCCAGATCATGATAGAATCCCATATATAACGTGTGATGCTGCCTGTGATACTTTCTACAATGCATGGAAAACTTAATGTGTCCAATGATTGAATGCTAAACTAGAGTGACAGGCTGTAGTAAAAGGGATTTTCTTATCAGAAATCTATAAGGAAATCTTCATGTCTAAAAAGGGCACTGGTTTCATTGTTCTTTTCCTTGATATACCCACTGTCATATGCACGGTGCACATTGGCGTAGTTACCTGTAATAGCCACCAGAGGTGCCCTTTTTAATCCCCTTAATCATCTCCTGGTGTGTGATTAGAAACTCTTTCCCTGGGAACATCAGAGTAGCCATGACAGCAGCCTTGGAATGAGTATGGATCACAGCACCGGCATCTACAAATCAGAAAATAAAGTATTCAAGTTAAATTAAGGCCTAATGTCATTTACGGGGTCTTATATCTAATAGGGATTAAATATGAGCCAGTGAGCAACCCTGCCTGTGGACAAGTGGAAAGTGTCTCCCCCTAGAACATACCCAGGTAGAGAGCTGTAATTTTACACCAGAAATATTAGTGCAGTGGGTAAACACTGGCTTTTCAGTTTGGATGGAACCCAACCCACTGTCTGACCACAGGAAAGAGAGCAGCCCAGTAGTAGAAAACCAGAGAGAATGAGAGGTCAGTACCTGGATGGCAGAGCGGATTTATTTAGTACAATGCATCCGCATTTATCAGAATAAAGAGAATGATTTGGCATGAGGATATGGGTCATTGGCTGATGCAGAAATACAGGTTTCTGCTGCTGTGCAACGATCCAAGCTGCTGCACACATAGCCCAACTGTTTGACTAGTTATCCTAAGGGCTGCCATGTTGGATAACAGCTGTGACTAGTTAGATACAGATACACATACTGTACATAAGTGGCTTCCTGGGTGGGAAGCAAAGTTGAGATATGGGTGTTTAACATTTCTTATTGCCCTCTATATACAGGGGCAACTGCCTTCCCAGGATGATTTGGCATGAGGATATGGGTCATTGGCTGATGCAGAAATACAGGTTTCTGCTGCTGTGCAACGATCCAAGCTGCTGCACACATAGCCCAACTGTTTGACTAGTTATCCTAAGGGCTGCCATGTTGGATAACAGCTGTGACTAGTTAGATACAGATACACATACTGTACATAAGTGGCTTCCTGGGTGGGAAGCAAAGCTGAGATATGGGTGTTTAACATTTCTTATTGCCCTCTATATACAGGGGCAACTGCCTTCCCAGGATCCCTGCCCCTGGTCTGCAGGGGGTTCGTACCTCTCATAGTGTAAGCATTCATAAAAAGAGGGGTGCACTGGCTCTTCTTTAAGTTTCGGTAAGGCGGAGGGCAGCTGATGTCTTTTTCATCAATGTCACAAACAAATAGGTCATCTGGCTGTTGAAAAACACACGTGTTACATGGATTTATGCTTAATAACCAATAGGACAACAGTATACAGCATGTGTCAAGAGTGTGTACAGGTGTTGCACAAAACATGCATGGGCGGCAGAAGTCTCCTGCTATATACTTCTACAGATCTGATTCAGACCTTAAAGGAGAACTACACCCTAAAAATGAATGTGGCTAAAAAATGCCATATTTTATATACAGAACTTATTGCACCAGCCTAAAGTTTTGAGCTCCTCAATAGTAGATATGCACCGATTTCAGGATTCGGTACGGGATTCGGCCTTTTTCAGCAGGATTTGGCCAAATCCTTCTGCCCAGCCGAACCTAATCCGAAACCTAATTTGCATATGCAAATTAGGGGTGGGGAAATTGCATGACTTTTTGTCACAAAACTATGAAGTAAAAAACGTTTTCCCCTTCCCACCCCTAATTTGCATATGCAAATTAGGGTTTGGATTCGGGGCATCCCAACTCAATAGCAGCAATGATTTAGTACTGGTCACCATCTTGGAAAGTGTCTGGGACACTCACATGCTCAGTGGGCTCTGAGCAGCTGTTGAGAAGCTAAGCTTAGGGGTCGTCGCAAATGGTCAAGCAGAAAATGAGGTTGGCCTGTAATATAAGCGGATGATACAGGGTTGATTATTAAATTGCACTGGTTTCTGTGCTGCCATGTAGTAATTATCTGTATTAATTACTAATCAGCCTTATATTATGACATTTCTATTCTATGTGTACTGTATATTTTGTATGGGTCCCTAAGCTCAGTAAGTGTCAGCAGCACAGAGTATGTGCAGTGAATCAGCAGAAAAAAAGATGGGGAGCTACTGGGGCATCTTTGGAGACACAGATCTTTACTGCTAAAGGGCTGTGATTGCCTTGGGCTGGTAAAGAAGCCCAAAACATAATGTACAACATTTATAGCTACTTAGTTAGGCTTTACTTCTCCTTTAAGAAATCTATGGACTCCATCTGCTCGAAGGTACTGAAGTCTATAGAAATGGGTCAAGGTATTGGTGTAACCCCAGGGGTAGAGCAGGAGCCCCTACTACGGGCTAGCAAAGAATTTTGCAACTGCAAATAAACAGTCTAACAAGAAGCAGAAATAAACGGACCACTTGTCAATTCATATACTCACTCTATAGCGCTTAAATAATGCGTGTGTGCCATTATCCCGATATAGATGCCCCACTGTGCGCTGATAGACTTGTTCTTTATTAGACACTTGTGGGGAATCCAGTGCAGCAGCATTTCTGGTAATTAACTTATTAAATACATTCATTACCTCTTCCTATAATGTTTTTATTGGAAGGCAACAATTACAGGAAAGAGGGAGGGGAGAAGGATTAAAGGCATATTTAGGTTGGCGTTCTTCGGATGGGAGAGACAGATACGGTTTTGTTGTCTAGATGACACGATAAATAACAAGAGACAGTGGCAGCATTTATAGGATTGGGCCGAGGCGAACAAAGAAGTGACAGTGAAGATACCGGTTCCTTTACTTGTCCGAAGGGAGAGGTTACTAAATAAGCTTTTGCTGCCAGCACTGAAAACCAGGGGCTACACTTAAAATAGAATCAGGGCAGGAACTATGAGTAGGCAGAAGAGGCATGTTCCTCAATGCAACTGGGTGGGGGCAATGAATCCAGTAGTGGGGTTCCCATACCTGAATCCTTTCCTTCTGGACCCCTGAAGGTGCAATGTAGATTTCATCCCTATGGGAAAACAAAGATAGATTTAATGTTGCAGCAAATTTGCCATGCTGAGTCAAGGATATAGAGCTGTAAAAAACGCAACACTACACACAGCTAGATGTTACTCGTGCAGCCAGTTGTCTGAGTCCCATATACAGCCCTATAAGCTGCCAAATCCATCTGGAGGGGCCAGAACAGCAGCTTATATGGAGCAGTGTACAGATGAAGCCACTTGGATTTGTGAGTTAAATGCGTCATGACTCAGGGGTAATTGAAGAAACTGTGTTATCTTAAGTCATCTTAACTCATTTAATGCATTTAACCTTTTCATTAGCATACCAAAGCTCCATTGTTCGCAATGGTGAATGCTTTAATTAGATGGGATGTTGTGACACAGTTTTCTGTGTTAAATGAGATAAATGGGATATATGTGTTTATTTATTCTGTGTCAAACAGACAAACCAAAGTGGCTGCATCTGTATGGGCAGCTTTACCATAGCATTCAGGCTTCAAACTGAAAGTCAGAGACTATTATATAAGATATCTAGGCATGCATACAAGGCAGATGGCATATTATCCAAACTCATTTAAGCCACCAAAGACTAGAGAGGCCTGTGACAAATTTAGTTAGGAATGTGCAAAACATTAAGAAAAAGGGTTATTAGTTGATGACAGGGGTGCATGGCCTTAACACTTCCTGCATGTTTGTATTCTATTACTGACTCAAAACAAGGAAACAAATTGAAGGGCAGAGGAGTACGGATTCCCTGGCCAGTGGAAAAACAATCATATATCACAGGTTATATCAACGTAACATTTAAACAGGCATGTCTGTAAATGTTTCTTTGCTCCCCGTCGGGCGTGAGAATCGTGACTCACATCTGATTGGAGAAATAAAGTTGTTTATTGGCAGCTCTCTACTGCTGAACGTATTTTTACTCGCTCAGTGCTGCTTATCCAACATCACTCAAATGTTACAGCTGACAGTTGGCAAAGGAACGGAGGCTCCTGAGAAGACTGGCACGTGTCATTTGTAACTGTCAGCTGACATTTAAGGGATATTTGCATTTTTGTTAAATAACTTTTTCAACCCAGAAACCAGCAGAGAATAATACATTATCGTCATAATTTGCATTGACAAAATCTCCTGCACCTGCTCCTAAATTGCCAAAGTGGTCATTTGGCTAAAGTAATGAAAATAAAATGTACTCTTGCCCTGCTGATGTGTTTGCTTCAAAAACACTATTATAGTTTATATAAACAAGCTGCTGTGTAGCCATGGGGGCAGCCATTCAAGTACAGGGTGCACATTAAACAGATAAGTTCTGAAGAATCCCATTGTATATTACAGAGCGTATCTATTATCTGCTGTGTATCCTGTGCCTTTTCTCCTTTTTCAGCTTTAAATGGCTGCGGCCATGGCTACATAGCAGCTTGTTTATATAAACTATAGTAGTAGATAACAGATAATACTCTGTATCCTGTGCTTGAATGGCTGCCCCCATGGCTACATAGCAGCTTGTTTATATAAACTATAGTAGTAGATAACAGATAAGTACTCTCTATCCTGTGCTTGAATGGCTGCCCCCATGGCTACACAGCAGCTTGTTTATATATACACAGCAAAATTTAGTTTATATAAACTATAGCTGTGTTTCTGAAGCAAATACACTGGTTTTACCAGTGCAGAGCTACAGTACATTTCATTGACATTCCTTTAAAACAATTTCATTTTTTTGGTGTTACTGTTTCTTTTATCTTCTTCTTTCAAAAAGAGCCTAAGGTGGGGAGGGCACTGCTGCGCCCGGAATGTGCTCATATCCGTACCAGTTACAATGTCGATTTTCTGGTTTTAGATACGCTCCGTTTTCTTCTAGGTTATATCGCCCTCTAATGAAACCTTCGTAGAAGGCCTGAGCAAAGCTTACTAATTCAACCACAAGCTGCAGTGTGGTAAAATGAGAAAAAGGGTAAGTTGTGCCTGCTTTGATGTGTTGGATACTGGCGTTGATCATGCATTTATTTTGGGGTACTACAGTAAAAGTCACAACGTGTGCATGAGATCTGCTAACCAATAGCAACCCATTAGGTTCTCTGTTTAGAAGAAAACCCTGATCGGTTGATATGGGTTACTAGACAATGCAAATATTATCCCAAACACTGTAAATCCTATGATGCGCTGTTTTACTTGCCTTTAAGCAGAAAGAAAGAATAACTCACCCGTACTTGAGGCTGATTCCCCCTCCAGTTCCTGTGACCCAGCCCAAATTATAGAACTGTCTGCAAAGTTCCGGGATCAGATTCCTTGGATGTGCTTTATCCTAAACGTACAGAAAGTGAGGGATTACACGTTGCACCAGATACAGTTGGTGATGTATATAATATTGAGGTTCCTTCTGTTTGATATCCTGTGCCAGTGCTAGATATAAATGGTACCGTATTGTGGTGTATTAATAGAATGTTTGGTCCCCCCTCCCCCTAAATATACCTAAACCTCTGCTCCTAATGTGTATGGCTCCTGCTTGTAGCTCTGCCTGTCCCAACTCAAAACACTCACAAAGAAACATTTGGGGTGCACTGGCTTTTCACACCCACTAGGCACCCACAGAATCACCCTATTTATAAGCACTCTGCTTTTGACAAGACTTGTCCCCCTGTACCCCCATAACCCTCACATATAGCACCCTGTTTCCCAAAGGCCACCCACATATGTATGTATGTGTATGTATATTTATATTTGTATAGCGCTCCTTGAGGGCAAAGCACTGTACAGCAAAACAATAAATTGGAAGTAACAAACAAGGGGTCATTGAAATAAAAAGTAAGTAATAAGTGCATTATTAAAAATACAATTCACGTAAATATAAAATATAATTAAAATACAGATTAAGTGTTCAGTGTCAAATGTTTTCAATCTAAATCAATTCTAGATGCTGAAATAGCCTTATAGTATTTATGGGTAGCAACGAAAAATCTTCTTGTGTGTGTGTATATATTTTTATCGCTCACCCTTCTGTCACAGTGACCTGGTTGTATATACCCCAGGTCCTACGGTACAGGAGGAAAAAAACTCACTCACCGAGTTGAACAAGTGGTCCGGGTGCATCGCCCCCTTAAAATCCTCAGTATCCTGACGCATTTTGTATACAGGAATATGATTACATATCTGTGATATGAAACGTGTCAGGATACGGATGATTTTAACGTTTCAGCTAGCACTCTAGCCTTTCTCAAAGTGCACACACAGACAAACATCAACCATGATGTTTGTAAGGTTGATGTTTGTTTGTGTGTGCACTTTGAGAAAGGCTAGAGTGCTAGCCGAAACGTTAGTTGTTTTTTTTGATCCAATAAACATTGAAAATTTCTTTTAGTGCAAGCTTCATCCGTTATTATATCTCTACTTTTTGGGCTTTTTGCACCCAGGTAAAAGTGGAGTGCGTCATTCCCTGGAACATGAATATATATATATATATATAGAAAAAGCGAAAAAGGTCTCTCGCACACCTTCAAAAAATTATCAGGAACCAGGTGCTGCTATCATGTCCATTGTATAGAAATCCGGTTGTAGTTAACAGCGCACACTGGAAGTTTTTAAAAGAATTAATTTATTTATCAAATGTTAAAATTCACATGATACATGTGAATTTTAACATTTGATAAATAAATTAATTCTTTTAAAAACTTCCAGTGTGCGCTGTTAACTACAACCGGATTTCTATATATATATATATATATATATATATATATATATATATATATATATATATATATATATATATATATATATATATATATATATATATATATATATATATATATATATATCTCTATATATATATATAAATATATAAATTGGTTCGGGACCATCTGTCTCCGAACTATGCAATTAGCTGCAAAGTAAACTTGAACTGCAGCTCACCCGATAGGAAGATTGACCTGGGTGTAGGTGCGTCGCCTTCAGGTACAATTGATTCAAATTCTGTGGTAGATTATTAATATCATCTTATAACACATTCACCGAGGATGACAGCTGGCCCGGGTGCTGCGCCCGAACCCGTAGCTTAAAGGAATTGTTCAGTATAAAAATAAAAACTGGGTAAATAGATAGGCTGTGCAAAATAAAAAATGTTTCTAATATAGTTAGTTAGCCAAAAATGTAATGTATAAAGGCTGGAGTGTTTTGATGTATAACATGTCAGTCAGAACACTACTTCCTGCTTTTCAGCTCTCTTGGTTTACACTAACTGGTTACCCTGGTTACCAGGCAGTAACCAATCAGAGACTTGAGGGGGGGGGCACATGGGTCATATCTGTTGCTTTTGAATATGAGCTGAATGCGGAGGATCAATTACAAACTCACTGAACAGAAATGTACCATGTGGCCCCCCTTCAAGTCACTGACTAACACAGAGTTATAGAGCTGAAAAGCAGGAAGTAGTGTTCTAGCTATTATGTTAGACATCCAGTCACTCCAGCCTTTATATATTAAATTTTTGGCAACTAACTATATTAGAATCATTTTGCACAGCCTATCTATTTACACAGTTTTTATTTTCACACTGAACTATTCCTTTAAGGTGAGGATGCAACCAAACAAAATGAGCACGCACTCCAGGAGCCTGTCTTAAAAACATAGTTTCATAGTTTATTCCATTTCGCTAAAACTTACGCAGCCTAACGCGTTTAGTATCCGCTGATATGTAATCATAGGCACTTATGATTACGTATTGGGAGTATACGAAATGCGTTAGGCCGTGTAAGTTTTAGCGAAATGGAATAAACTACATTTTTACTTCGAAAGACTTACTTCCTAATATACAGTCATCACAATATACATTCATTACAAGAACTTTTTTGGTTTTATTGTTACGTGTAACGGCTATTGAAATCACTGTCTGTCACTTTCTATTCTCTGCTTCTGACTGTGGAAACAATGTAGCACAAGTCTCCTCTCCTCCAGGTCTGTAAATCAGTTGGCTTCTGCTCGGCATCAGACTGGGGTGTATGGGGCCCACCAGTGCTGCCACATCAAGGACCCTCAACCCAGTCATAAGGTTTTCCAGGCGCGTTTATCAATGCCCCCCGTGCCCGCACATACCTTTTACTTCTTGCCGCAATCAGCAAGGGATTGGAGGGAGTGCCAGCGGTTTCCGGTCAGGAGCAGGGCTAGGGTTGCCACCTTTTTTTAAAAAAAAATTTACCGGCCAGTGATGGGGGGCGGTAACGTAAAATAGGGCGGAGCCGTGTGCGTCGTGATGCGAAAGGGGGCGGGGCCCCATCGTGAGAGGGGCAGAAGATGAAGTAGAGGTAAGTTTCCGCCGGAGGGCCAAGGGCTTTTGTTAAATTACCAGCAGCTACATTGCCGGTAAATTTGTAATACCAACCCCAGTCCTGGCAGGTATTTTACCGGCTAGGCCGGTAAAATACCGGCTGGGTCAAACCCTAAGCAGGGCCCTCCCGGTTTTTTCCCTGTGTCCCGCCGGCCCAGTCCGACACTGCTTCTGCTACAGTGTTTTCAAGAGTCAGAACTAAAAGTGCAGAAAGGATAAGCAGCCAGACACTCCTTTCAATAGCAGTAACATTGTGATTGCTGAATTAATTTAAATGGAAAAGCTGCTTTCATGATGCAAAAATACAGTATTAATACTGATACCTGCACCATGTGTCCCCTTTCCCTGGCAGCTGCCCATGCATTACCTTGGCATTGTCTGTCTGATTGCAGTTGTCTCTATTGCAGTAGTACATGTCTCTCAGGCCTGTGCAGAAGGAAAGCCCTGGAATATTGCTCTATACAAGGGCTGGGAGAGACACTGAGCAGAGCAATGCATACAGTGCCTAGAGAACAATCACACAGGCATAATTAAGGACAGCCCTATCCGGGGTCCTCACAGTTCTGCTAGATGTAAAGCATCGTTTCGGGTTTTTGTGCGCATTTCCTAAACAGAAGTAAAGTCGTTTTACGCTACGCCAGCCCCACAATGCGACAGCAGCGTTAATCAGCACAGTCGAGGATATGGTTTGTGATTTTCTGTCAGGCAGCGTGACGGACCGCTATTCTCGGGTCCTGATCGGAAACCAGGCGGCGGCGGGGCAGCCTTTGTCCCTCAGGACCCGGGTGCAGCGCTGTGATATTTCTGTCTATTCTTAATAACGTAGACACGGGGATCTTTCTAATTCGGGTTGTGCGGTGGGTCGGCAGTATCCTCGGCAGCTTTATTTATCAGGCGGGTTAATAGGCAGCCCAAGGCGGGGTCCTGGTTTCAGGTGGTGCCACAATATGGCCGCCTCCTTGAGACTTGGCTGTCAGGGATTTATTAGGTCATTTCTCGGGGGTCTCCGGACGCGTAGCGGAGAATGCAACCTGAGGGCGTTTCACACAGCCAGGACCCTCAGGGGTAAGTAAGAACAAGAGGGCTTTGCTTGTTGCTGGAAAATGATATTAACCCATTAACTCACTGTTTCTCTGCCTCTATAGCTGACTCCTGGAGTTCCCCACTTGCCCCTGGGATTAAATGCCTGCCATTAGAACCCCAGCTGCCCCCGAGTTAAAACTCATAATATGAAAGGGGAACTCCACACGAACATAACTTAAGCTTTTTGAAAAGTAAACACAATTTCAAGCAACTTTGCAATATACAGCCATTAAAAAATGTGCAGACTTTTCATGATTTTTAATGGTTCCCTAAGCCTAGCCCCCTGCTCTCCTGCTAATCTGTCTGACTACTTTGCTGAGCTGACTGACTACTGTTATTTTGTATCAACAGCCATCTGTACTCAGCCTGCATCCTCCAAACCCCACAACTCCCTGCACATGTTATTTCAATAAGGAAAGGGCAATGCATTGTGGGTTATGTAGTTCCTGCATGCTGTCTGTAAGCTGTGGAGTAGTTGTTACAATTTGTAACATCAGCGTCTTAGTCCCTCCTTCCTAGGATTTCAAATGATGCAGAAAGAGAAGAACTGGTAAACCACTGGATTTCAGCATAGAAAATGGCTTTTGTTCATAATTTTTTAAGAAACTTGTATCTATGGGTATATTAGGGGTGTCTATGTTATGTAGGCCTTTTTATCAACTTTTGGTTTGGAAGCTGGAGTTCCCCTTTAACTACCCAGCTGCCCCTGAGGTAAAACTCCTGTCATTAGTAACACCAGCTGCCCCTGACGTAAATCCATTTTTTTATTATTTGCTGTTTTTAAAATATCTAGCTTTTGTTCAGCAGCTGTGCAGTTTGGAATTGAAGCAGGTAGCAAGGGGACACATTACCCTAGCAACCGGGTAGTGATTTGAATGAGAGACTGGAAGATGCAGAGTCGTCAGCTGATTTTCCCTCCTGAAAGTTATTCAGTTCCCCCAGTTTGTCCACTGCACACACCCAGTGAGAATTCAGTGACGTCACTGTGCATTGAGCAGTGACATCACAGAAAGACACCCCCTGCCTCTCCTGTGAACAACCCCCACAATTCCCTGGTGCGGCAGCTGTCTTAAAGGAAAACTATACCCCCAAAATGAACACTTAAGCAACAGATAGTTTACATCAAATTAAGTGTCATTTTAAAGAATCTTACCAAACTAGTCTATATATTTAAGTAAATATTGTCCTTTTACATCTCTTACCTTGAGCCACCATTTTGTGATGGTCTGTGTGCTGCCTCAGAGATCACCTGACCAGAAATACCACAACTCTAACTGGAACAGGAAGAAGTGTTGAAGCAAAAGACTGAACTCTGTCTGTTAATTGGCTCATGTGACCTAACAAGTATGGTTTGTTGGTATGTTTATGTGAACAGTGAATCGTACGATCCTAGGGAGCGACCCTTATTTTTTAAAATGGCAATTTTCTATTAATGATTACCCAATGGGACATACTACTTAAAAAGTATATTATGAAAATGGTGAATTTACATGAAGCAGGGATTTACATATGAGCTGTTTTATGCAATATATTTTTATAGAGAACTACACTGTTTGGGGGTATAGTTTTCCTTTAAGTTGACAGCTCTGAAGATGTTTAAAGAACTAAAAACGAATATGGATAAAAATGCCATGTTTTGTATACTTATTGCACCAGCCTAAAGTTTCAGCTTGTCAATAGCAGCAATGATCCAGGACTTCAAACTTGTCACAGGGGGTCACCATCTTGGAAAGTGTCTGTGACGCTCACATGCTCAGTGGGCTCTGAGCAGCTGTTGAGAAGCTAAGCTTAGGGCTCGTCACTAATTATCCAGCAGAAAATGAGGTTGGTCTGTAATATAAGCTGATGCTACAGGGCTGATTATTAAATTCTGATGCTAAATGCACTGGTTTCTGTGCTGCCATGTAGTAATTATCTGCCTTATATTGTGACATTTCTATTCTATGTGTACTGTATATTGTGAGTGGGTCCCTAAGCTCAGTAAGTGACAGCAGCACAGAGCATGTGCAGTGAATCAGCAGAAAAGAAGACGGGGAGCTACTGGGGCATCTTTGGAGACACAGATCTTTACTTCTAAAGGGCTGTTGTTGCCTTGGGCTGGTACAGAAGCCCAAAACATCATGTACAACGTTTCCAGCTACTTCTTTAGTTAGATTATGGGCACACAGGCTGCGTATTTTTGCAGAATGAGAGAAGCAGATCTGCTCAGTGCCCCTGCTCCATTGATTTGAATCTGATCAGCCAGGGTGTGGCAACACACAGTGCAGCTGAAGCTGAGGTCAGTATTTTGGCTGATCGGATTCAAATCAATGGAGCAGGGGCACAGAGCAGATCTGCTTCTCTCATTCTGCAAAAATATGCAGCCTGACAACAGCCAGAGCCTATCTGCCCTTAGCCTTAAGCTTTAGTTCTCATCTCAAAGAGCCGTACTTGCAAGTGCGATCACCTTCCACCAAAACAAAGTACAGGTTTGGGATCCGTTATCCGGAAATCTGTTATCCCGAAAGTTCCGAATTATGGAAAGGACATCTCCCATAGACTCCATTTTATCCAAATAATCCAATTTTTTAAAAATGATTTCCTTTTTTCTTTGTAATAACAGTAGCTTGTACTTGATCCAAACTAAGATGTAATTAATCCTTATTGAAAGCAAAACCAGACTATTGGGTTTGTTTACGGTAATGTTTTAATGGTTTTCTATTAGATTTAAGGTATGAAGAGCCAAATTACTGAAAGACCCCTTATCCGGAAAGCCCCAGGTCCCAAGCATTTTTTGGACCTTAGCATCAGGGATTTTTTTTCCACTGGGTCTAGAATATTAACTTCTCTACATCTTATATACTTGAATATAAATTGTATACATGTGAGTACAGGGGTCCCTCCTTATAGTGAAGACTGCTCTTATGTTTTTAATCTTGTTGGAGGATTCCTATAATAAGTATCTCTTCATAATTTTAAATTTATAGTCCTATTTGTTATTTATTGTATTAACACATGGCTGTCTAAATCAGATAGAGACTGATTACAGAGAGAGTTAGGGTGGAGGCAGACGGGCAGATTAGTCGTCCAGTGACAAATCTTCTCTACTGCGGGCGACTAATCTCCCCGACTGCCACCACCTTAAAGGTCCCCATACACAAACCAATATAAACTGTCGACAGATTAAGTCAGAAGCTTATTGGGAAGGGAAAAACATTTTTTACTTCCTTTTTTTTGACAAAATATCACGTGATTTCCCTCTCCACCCCTAATTTGCATATGCAAATTAGGATTCGGTTCTGCTGGGCAGAAGGATTCGGCCAAATCCTGCTGAAAAAGGCCGAATCCTGGCTGTATCCCGAACCGAATCCTGGATTCGGTGCATCACTAATACTTAGTTGAGCCTAACAGCCTCTAGACACCTCCTATATCCTTTAACCCTTTAAGTGCCACAGAATGTAGAATCTACGTTCTGTGGCAAAGTAACTTGAAATGCCACAGAACGTAGATTCTACGTTCTGCAGCATTTGCAGGTTTGGGAACGGAGAAGCGGCTTCTAAAGCCGCTCTCTCCGTTCCGACTTGTTCCCCAGCCCCTAGGCAACGAGCCTAGGTGGGGAACAAGTGGCCCCTGGGTCGCGATCGCCCAGGGGCCCCAAGGCAGCAGCAGGCACGTGCAGCATATGTGCCCTGCTGCTGCCTGCACTTTCAGAACGGAGGAGTGGCTTTACAAGCCGCTCGCTCCATTCTTAGTGTCCCTGGCAGCTTCCCCGTCCCCTAGGCAACGAGCCTAGGTGGGGAAAGATGGGCCCCTGGGTCGCGATCGCCCAGGGGCCCCAATGCAGCAGCAAGCACGCGAAATGTGCGTGCTCTGCTGCTGCCTGCATTTACTGAACGGAGGAGCGGCTTGTAAAGCCGCTCTCTCCATTTCCGACTTGTTCCCCAGCCCCTAGGCATCGAGCCTAGGCGGGGAACAAGTGGCCCCTGGGTCGCAATCGCCCAGGGGCCCCAAGGCAGCAGCAGGCACGTGCAGCATATGTGCCCTGCTGCTGCCTGCACTTTCAGAACGGAGGAGTGGCTTTACAAGCCGCTCGCTCCGTTCTTAGTGTCCCTGGCAGCTTCCCCGTCCCCTAGGCAACGAGCCTAGGTGGGGAAAGATGGGCCCCTGGGTTGCGATCGCCATGGTGCCCCAATGCAGCAGCAGGCACGCGAAATGTGCGTGCTCTGCTGCTGCCTGCATTTACTGAACGGAGGAGCGGCTTGTAAAGCCGCTCTCTCCGTTTCCGAGGGGAACAAGTGGCCCCTGGGTCGCGATCGCCCAGGGGCCCCAAGGCAGCAGCAGGCAAGGAAAATTGAGGTGCCCTGCTGCTGCCTGCGCTTCCTGATCATCAAGCCCCGCCTACTCACCAGGGCCAAAAAAGAAGACGGTCTCCAAATGTTCTAAGTCAGCCTCCTGGACTACCTACAGCCTGCCACCCCAGGTTAGTGCCCCCCCACACACAAACACACACTTATTGCACTAATACACTTACATTCACACTTACACACACATACATTCAATTTTGGGGGATCAGGGGGGGTCACACATATTCGCAGCACTTACACACGCTTGCATACGCATACAACACACATACAACACACATACAACACACATACAACACACATACAACACACATACAACACACATACAACACACATACAACACACATACAACACACATACAACACACATACAACACACATACAACACACATACAACACACAATTTGCATATTGTACGCACACATACATTATTTTGTGGTTTTTTTTTTCTTTTATTGCATTGCCTGTTTTTTTGGCTGTAAAAACTGTTTTATTGCCATTGCGAATAGCGTATTTGCTAATTGCACTGCGCAATACCTTTTGTATGTTATTTCGATGACTATATTGCAATTTCAGTGATATTGGTGATTTTTTTAGACATTTTATTGCATGTTTAGCCATTTTATTTCATTTTCAGTTTTGTGTAGGTGTTGTTCGCTTATTTCTATCCGTAAAACCTATTTAGCCATGCTAAAATAATCAAACTTTGATTCTGACTGCTAATTACATTAGGCTAAAAAAAAATCCATAGATTTTTGTGTTTTTGTTGGATTTTAGTGATTTTATACCATTTGGCTCTGTTCTTTGTTACTTTGTTTTGCCCATGGAAATTTTGTCTGCTATATATTCATTTGGGGGTCTCTGTGCGCGACATAGTTTGGTTTATCTATGCATACCAGGCATCAACCTGTTCAGTAGACCTCTGGCGTTCATACTTAGGGTGACTTTTGCTGGTACGTTACAAAATGTGGGGTATATAATGGGGTAAAATGCAAGCTTTGTGACTATTTTTAGAAATTTCATAAAAACTGTTATGTTTAGCATAGCTTTGCAGGTTGGAAGTTTGCAGTAGAAAGATGTAATTACCTGCTTTAGATTCGTCAGAATGTGTACTTTTGGAAAATGTATAGTTTTATAGGGTCTCCATACTGTTAGGGGGTCTTATGGTACATAATACAAATACCGGGTGCTTGTATTGTAGAAGTCAGTGTCATACGTGAAAATTCATATGTACTATTTTCATTTGGGGGTCTCTGTATGCCACCTAGTTTGGTAAATCTTTTCATATCAGGCATCAAACTGTTCAGGACACTCCTGGCGTTCATATTTAGGATGCTTTTTGCTGGTACGTTACAAAGCTTGCATTTTACCCAATTATATACCCCACATTTTGTAACTATTTTGAGAAATTTAAAAAAAAGCGTTATGTTTAGCATAGCTTTGCGATTTGGTAGTTTGCAGTAGAAATATGTCATTACCTGCTTTCGATTCATCAGAATGTATACTTTCGGAAAATATATGGTTTTCTAGGGTCTACATACTGGTAGGGGGTCTCATGGCACATAATACACATACCGGGTGCTTATATTGAGTGTCATACATGAAAATTCATATGCCCTATTTGGTTCTGGGGGTCTCTGTATGCAACATAGTTTGGTAAATCTATGCATATTGGGCATCAAACTGTTTAGTAGACCCCCCCCACATTCATATTTAGGATGCTTTATGCTGGTAATGATACATGCACGGTACGATGCTGGAAAGTTGAAGCTTTGAGGCAATTTTCAGGTATTTCACCAAAACCACCAATTTTGGGAAAGCCTTGCGACTCAGTCGTTTGGAGCAGAAAGGCATGGGTACCCAGTTTAGATTCGGTAGAATGTGTACTTTCCAAAAATATATGGCTTTGGGGGTAAACATATTTGTGTTTTGACTCCACAAAAAATGCAGTGAATTTGTTGATTTTTCAGTAGCTGAATATGCGCTGACTTCATTTTGGGATAAGAAAAAAGGCAATGGCACACTGGGCACGATCAAGCAGGGTAAACCCTTGCAGAGATTTATTTTGCATCGTGTGCAAATAAATCTCTGCAAGGGTTTACCCTGCTTGATCGTGCCCAGTGTGCCATTGCCTTTTTTCTTATGCCATTGGTTTGGGGGGGTGCCGATCCCTCCTGGTATTTGAGCACCTGGCAGAGTTCCTGAAGGCCAGGGTGTGCGAGGTGAATCCCTCTTGTTTCTGACTTCATTTTGGGGCCTCTAAATGCCAGATACTTTGCTGCACCTATGCACCATGGGCACCTAACTGTTCAGTGGACCCCTGGCAATCATATTTAGGGTGCTTTTTCTTGGTACATAATGATTCATGGGCGATATAATGCTGGAAAGTTGAAGCTTTGAGGCAATTTTCAGATATTTCACCAAAACCGCCAATTTTGGGAAAGCCTTGCGACTCGGTTGTTTGGAGCAGAAAGGCATGGGTACCCATTTTAGATTCGGTAGAATGTGTACTTTCCAAAAATATATGGTTTTGGGGGGTAAACCTATATTTCTGTGTTTTTACCCCACAAAAAATGCAATCAATGTGTTGATTTTTCATTAGCTGAAGTTACCCACAGGACTATTTGTATGCGCTAACTTCATTTTGGGGCCTCTAAATGCCTGATACTTTGGTAAACCTATGCACCATGGGCACCAAACTGTTCAGTGGACCCCTGGCAATAATATTTAGGGTGCGTTTTCTTGGTAAGTAATGATTCATGGGCGATATAATGCTGGAAAGTTGAAGCTTTGAGGCGATTTTCAGATATTTCACCAAAACCGTCAATTTTGGGAAAGCCTTGCGACTCGGTCGTTTGGAGCAGAAAGGCATGGGTAACCATTTTAGATTCGGTAGAATGTGTACTTTCCAAAAATATATGGTTTTGGGGGGTAAACCTATATTTCTGTGTTTTTACCCCACAAAAAATGCAATCAATGTGTTGATTTTTCATTAGCTGAAGTTACCCACGGGACTGCTTGTATGCGCTAACTTCATTTTGGGGCCTCTAAATGCCTGATACTTTGGTAAACCTATGCACCATGGGCACCAAATTGTTCAGTGGACCCCTGGCAATAATATTTAGGGTGCGTTTTCTTGGTAAGTAATGATTCATGGGCGATAGGGTGCTGGAAAGTTGAAGCTTTGAGGCGATTTTCAGATATTTCACCAAAACCGTCAATTTTGGGAAAGCCTTGCGACTCGGTTGTTTGGAGCAGAAAGGCATGGGTACCCATTTTAGATTCGGTAGAATGTGTACTTTCCAAAAATATATGGTTTTTGGGGGTAAACATATATTTTTGTGTTTTTACGCCACAAAAAATGCAGTCAATGTGTTGATCTTTCAGTAGCTGAAGTGAAGTCCTGGACAATTTGTATGTGCTAACTTCATATTGGGGTCTGTAAATGCCAGATAAATTGGTAAAGCTATTCACAATGGGCATCGAACTGTTCAGTGGACCCCTGACAATCATATTCAGGGTGCTTTTTCTTGGTACCTATTACAGTGTGGGATATGCGGAGCAGCAAAATAAAACCTTTGAAGTGATTTTTCAAATTTTTGATACATTTTTATAAAAACCACTACGCTCAGACAAGCTTTGATGTTTGGTAGTTAGGAGTAGAGAGACATAGTTACCCATTTTGGAATCAGCAGAATGTGTACTTTTCAAAAATATATGGGTTTCTGGGGTAAACCTAATGTTTCAGGATTTTGTGGCCTTGGAATCTGAAGTATGCCATTTTCTGCCTTCTGCTTTCAAAATTCGGTAATATACTGCCGACAGTTTTTGCTGTACAGAAGTCCTAAATCTGCCTAAAACTTTACATATCTGGTATTGGCACGTTTGAGAGATATGAGGCTTTCCAAATCAGTTGGATTTTCATTTGTAAAATGAAATATTTTTCTGGTATAAATTCATATATTGTGAAAAATAGAAATTTTTCATTTTTCTTTGTATTTAGCGCTAAAAATCTTTTTGCAGAGGTGGAAATAGATGAAAACTCAGGCACATTTAAAAAGCTCAGTTTCTCCCGAAAAAAAACAATGTATAGTTTTCCTAGGTAAACTATAGGTTTCCCCTCAGAAAATGCCCCTAAAGTGAGAGAGCACAAATGTTTAAAAAATGGCTGGCATTTTGCATAACCAAAATGTGAAATTCTGCTGGCACTTAAAGGGTTAATGAGTCTGGATTCTGGATGGTGGTATTTTTGACTATTTGTCCATACAAAATCTCTCCAGTCTCTCCAAATAGGGTCATTGTCTTGTTGCAATATCCAACCCCTGCGTAACTTCAACTTTGTGACTGATGCTGGAACATTATCCTGAAGAATTTGTTGATGTTGAGTTGAATTCATCCGATCCTCGACTTTAACAAGTGCCCCAGTACCTGAACTAGTCACACAGCCCCACAGCATGATGAAACCTCCACCAAATTTGACAGTACCTTATATACTCAAGTGTAAGCCGAGGTACCTAATTTTACCTCCAAAAACTGGGAAAGCTTATTCACTTGAGTATAAGCCTAGGGTGAGAAATGCAGCAGCTTCTGGTAAGTTTCAATAAAAAAATTGAGGGTTTCTGCTCCCATTAGAGGTGCCGGCGTCTCATTTTTGGATGCCGGCGACCATTCTTGGACGCCGGCGAATATTCTTGGAGACTATTCTTGGACGCCGGCGACTATTCGTAGGCGCCGGCGACTATTCGAGTATAAGCTCGGCTTATACTCGAGTATATATGGTATATATGGTAAGTAGCAGGTGTTTTTCTTGGAATGCGGTGTTGTTCTTCCGCCATGCAAATCGCTTTTTGTTATTACCAAAAAATAATTTTTGTCTCATCAGTCCAAAGCACTTTATTGGCTTTAATGACTGTGGCTTGTCTAAATGAGCTTTTGCATACTACAAGTGACTCTGTTTGTGACGTGAGTGCAGAAAGGGCTTCTTTCTCATCACCCTGCCATACAAATGTTCTTTGTAGGCTGAGAGGGGTTCCCAAACTTTTTCATATAACTATATTTAATATCTATCACACTCCAGTGGTGTCAAAAACTGAGCATAGTCCATGTCCAGGGTGTGGGAGTTGTGGCTGCAAAATTCACTAAACCCATATATTCATGATAAGATATGAAAAAACATGATAATCACCGATGGATTTACATAATTCTGTGCAGTCGTCTGGTGCCCTTAAATACAAGCAGGGCCAGGGAAATGTGGTGCAGCCAGGGCACAAAGGGAAAATTAATCTGCCCTTTATGGTCATAATAGTCGATCTGTTGCTAATAAATCAAAGGCATCAAAAAAGCATCTCCCCCAGCCCTTTATGCTGGAGAGGTTGCCAGCATAGGGGTAAACTATCTCACATTCTATGGGATTGCCCGAAATTGACTTGCTTTTGGAAGGCAATTGTTGATTTAATAGCAGCGGTTTTTAAAACTTCCCTGACTATTGAGATGCCACATCTGCTGTTAGCCCTCCCTATTACCGGACTCCAGAACGCTGCCCAAAAGTGGGTTAACCAGGTAGCGACGGCAGCGCGATTGGCACTCACTTCCAAATGGAAGTCCTCAGAAATCCCATCACTTAAAGAGGTTACACTCAGGCTTGAAAGCAATAGGAGATTCGAGGTAATGACTGCTCGAATAAGCAATACACTACCATTGCACGATAAAATTTGCGGTAACTGGGTCTACTATATCACAACCAACAGAGTGGAGAGTAGATTTGCTTAAAACATAAATGTTGCAGAGGTGGGCCATTTGTCTCACCTTTGTCATGTGTGCTTAGTGCCACTTTGTGGGGCTCATTTCTTTTTCTGTTAACCTTTTTCTCGTTGTTTTACTTTTTATGATTGTCCTTCTGACAGACTTGTTTTATGTGTAAAATGCAGTGGCTAGTATTGTGTAATCTTGCGCAAACATGGATAACTAGTACGATTGGAAATGTCTGTACTTTTATTTTTATTTTATTTTTCTTCTGAAAATCAATAAAAAATAAGTTAAAAAAAAAAAAAAAAAAAAAGCATCTCACCCTAACTGGCCTTTAGGCTGGGCCCCCTTAGCTCATTTCAAGGTTACAGATATATAGAATCATTGGGGGGTAACAGTCTCCCTGCTATAGTTCCAGGGGTACCCAGGGCACAAATAAATACTCAAATCTCCCCCTAACTGACCTTCATGCTGGGCCCCCTTAGCTCATGAGGTAACAGATATCAATTAAATAATGAGCCCTGAATGGTGTAGCCTCTAGGTTAGTGAGACTGCAGTTTGGCATACTGGGGAATTCAGTGCTGTCTTCCATAGATTTCTTGGCTGCTGTGTGCATTAAATACAGTAGGTGGCACTAGCTGACCAGTTGATGTTCCGGCTGCTTTACCCCCTGCCTACAGGGAAGCCGATAAAATGAGGTCAGCCCTCAAGAGGGGGCTAGGAATAGTGTAATGGTAAATTGGTGTGTAGATAACAGATTATCAGATGACTCTTCATCTGTTTACATCCCCTGGTTCTCTTCTGCACCCTCATTCTTCATAAACACGCCCATACTGTATTCTATGTGTGTGTGTGCATGTATAGCACAGACATTCCTATAGATAAACACACAAAGCTGTTGATACAAAAAGATAGTGTAAAGTGTCTTCACCCTTCCCTGCTGCTGTTTGTAGGCTCGGTGGGAATGCGAAACGCAGCCATGAGCCAAGTGCTAGGTTTGATTTTGCAAATGTATACATATTTTATCCAGAATGGAGGTTGTTGCTTCTCTTTAAAAAAAAAAAAAGGGCCGTAATTTTAGCCGGAACTGCCTGTCACTCTGCATCTCGTGTTAGTAGCGTTGGTGGGGGGGGGGTGGTTGCAGGTGCTGAGCAAATGAACTGACCCGCATTAAACAAGCAAGGACTCTGTGGCTGCCATGCCTCATATTCTCATTGGGTACCCTCTCCAATGCCAACTGAAATCAGCTTGGCCATTTGGATAAGCGTCTGTGTGGCCCGTGTGGTTTAGTATTTCCCAGTGTTGCTGTGTTCCGAGAGCATCTGTACCAACATGACATTCCTTCCAGGAATTGGCTCACTGCTGTCATGGTGGATCTCTCAATCTGATCCAACAACATGCACCCCCTGCAGTCAGCCAGCCATAACCCGATTACAGTAACTGAAAGGTTCCCATGCTGGACTAATACTGGAGTAATACATTAAGGGGAAACTACACACAATTTGACAAAAATGTCTTAATGTGAATTCAGTCTCTTAAGCTGGCCATAGACGCAAAGATCTGATCGTACGAATCGAGGATTCGTACGATTTTCGGAACGTGTGTGGAGAGTCCCGACATTTTTCGTCCGACGGAGATCGGTCGTTTGGTCGATCGGACAGGTTAAAAAATTTCTGTCGGCTGCCGATAATATCTCTGCGTGTATTGCCAATCGTACGATTTTCAGTGGGAGACTGTCACTAGCTTTGGTTGGACATAGATATCGTACGATTGCTTTCAGGGGCAGAACATTGCTGATCTGTTCTTTAACTAATCTGACTGGTAACACTTTGATCTGAATGGTTAGTGGCGGGTCGGGAGATGGGAAAGTCCGATCGTACGATGATTCGTACGATCGGATCTTTGCATCTATGGCCAGCTTTACTGGCAAAATAAGATCTTCTGCTTTTGACCTTCTAAATCGGGTCCTGTGTAATCCTGCTAATCCCATTACATGGTTTCTCCTGAGCAGGTGTAACACTTGGTATGCTGGTCCCAGGCCCCTTATGGTTCATTACGCTGCTGCTAGGGAGTGTTGACAATGTGCAAACCTCCAAAGGGAGAGGGTAATTAAAAGTCCCAATTATAGAGCTATATAAAAAAATCAAGTTTGCTAAGCAGTTCCTATGGCAAGTGGCATTTATATGCAGTGAGTGGTGATGGCACATTCTGGTGGCCATAAAGCTAAAAGGTGCCCGGAGGCACAGTGATGTGATTGTTTACACAGGGATGCTCACGTTTAGTCAGCATCTCAATGCCTTGCTCTGCTGTCAGGTGTAGGAACCTACAGTCGTATAGTGTGTGTATATATAGGCTTGGATATTCTAACTGATATCTTTCTCTTCCCTCTAGGGGTGCCCGGCGTCCAGATCTTCATGCCAGCCCTATCCCCTACCATGGAAGAGGGAAACATCGTTAAGTGGCTGAAAAAAGAAGGTGAGTTTGGTCACCCACTGCTTGAGCAATCAAAGCCATGCAGTCTCATTGAGGTGTTTGTGCTCAGCACTCCTACTGTGCTACACCAAGCACTAACGCTGATTATACTCTCGTACTGTACAGTCTAAGGGAAACACAGCTCCAACTGATTTCTTTAGTTATACATTTGCAATGAAGGAAAGTTCTGTGTACGCTATACTTTTAGTATTTAGCTATTTAAAGGTATTAATAAAAACATACAGAGACAGAATGTTCTGGGCACACAACTTGAATACAATGTAATTTTTCCTACCGCACACCTGTAGTTCACCAGTCCTGCAATGGTGGTGCGTTCTTCCATTGACCTGGCCGGGCCCCCTAGCAACGTACACGTATAGAGTCAGATCCGCACACACTCTAAGTTAATGCAGTCGGGGAGTATCCCCTTTTATTTAGCCACAAAACATTCAACGTTTCGGGGGGGGGGGAACACCCTAACACCCTCCCTTCATCTGGGCACACAACTAACTATAGCCTTGTTGCTTTGGAAAAAAAATTACGTAATACCAGGTTTTAAACATAGCATATGTATACTGATTGTTAGTTCCCCTTTAAGTTCCCTTTTATTCACAGATTTATATGGTTTCTGTCTTGGGTACAGGCGGCATCGTTATTATATATACTGTCATTACTGTTCTTTTCTATCCAATACTTTTAGAACTTCTGTGTAGCCAGCAGAAGGCACTGTTGCACTGCATAAACTGCAGCTAAGCTAAACTGCGATGCCAATCATTCTGCAAGTTCATTCCAAGTAAGCCCAGTAACAGGAGAAAAATGGGTTCTGTATGCATGTCATTTTATCCTATGCTGATAACATCTGTGTGTTTGATTCAGATAATAATAATAGGTAATTTATGTTCCATTAGGGCTGTAGGGCCCACAGATAAGCTGTTTGAATACAATGGTTTTAGCATTTAAGTAGAGGGGTCATGTTATATTTTTTACTCTAGGCATCTAAGATTAACCCTGTTTTCTCGAGAGAGAACTGTTAATGGCAAGCATATCATGTATCTGCAGCCGCTGGACAAACTGATAGAATATATAGATATGTTTTATCCAGAATGCTCCGAATTACTGAATGCCCATCTCCCATAGACTCCATTTTATCCAGATAAAAATGATTAAATGATTTCCTTTTTCTCTGTAATAATAAAACAGTACCTTGCACTTAATTATAAGATATAATTAATTCTTATTATAAGTAGAGCCAGTCTATTGGGTTTATTTAATGTTTACATGATTTTCTAGTAAACTTTAAGTATTGAGATCTAAATTACGGAAAGATCCGTTGTAATTTTTTTTTTAAATTAGGGTACTATTCTAATTAGTTGGCAGTGCCAGACAGTGTGTTTATAACCCACTTATTGAATCATTTTTCATTATGGATACAGATTTGCAAAAATTCAGTTATTAAATGAGTTGTTTAGCTTTGTCCAAAATAGAGATAATTTGATGCCACAAACCGTGTGTCTTGTTAATAGCTCAGTCAAACAGTAATCTGGTTTTGCCAAGTCCAGAGAGGAAGTATCATGTTGAAAATAAGATTTCACTGGAGAGCTGATGTGTTGAAGTGGGTAATAAGTTTATTCAAGATGCATTTGCATTAAATGTTTCGGACCTCTAGGGTCCTTCTTCTGGTGCAGTTAACAACATAATGAGTGAACAAGGCTTTTTAAGGCCAACAATCCCATCCCACAACCATCATGTGATCAAACAATTACATACTAGCTCCATCTTAAGGCCAAGTATATGTATTACATTCTGAATAGAAAATGTATACTACATTTAAAGGGATACTGTCATGGGAAAAAAAAAAATCAAAATGAATCAGTTAATAGTGCTGCTCCAGCAGAATTCAGCACTGAAATCCATTTCTCAAACAGATTTTTTTATATTCAATTTTGAAATCTGACATGGGGCTAGACATATTGTCAATATCCCAGCTGCCCCAAGTCACGTGACTGATAAACTTCAATCACTCTTTACTGCTGTACTGCAAGTTGGAGTGATATTACCCCCTCCCTTCCCCCCCCCCCCAGCAGCCAAACAAAAGAACAATGGGAAGGTAACCATTAACACCTCCCTAACACAAGATAACAGCTCCCTGGTAGATCTAAGAACAACACTCAATAGTAAAAACCCATGTCCCACTGAGACACATTCAGTTACATTGAGAAGGAAAAACAGCAGCCTGCCAGAAAGCATTTCTCTCCTAAAGTGCAGGCACAAGTCACATGACCAGGGGCAGCTGGGAAATTGACAAAATGTCTAGCCCCATGTCAGATTTCAAAATTGAATATAAAAAAATCTGTTTGCTCTTTTGAGAAATGGATTTCTGTGAAGAATTCTGATGGAGCAGCGCTATTAACTGATTAATTTTCAAAAATTCTTCTTTTTCCCCATGACCGTATCCCTTTAAGCTCCAAGCTTCGTTCATTCCTTTTGGTTCTATTGTGTTCAGTAATTCTATCCATTTGGCTTCCTGTTGTAAGAGCAATGTTTTTCTGTCACCCCCTCTGCTAGGCATATTCACCTTCTGTAAAACTATCCATGTTAGGCTTATTGCACTGTGTCTTTCATTAAAGATATGTTGGCCAACTTTTGTGTCTGTCTTTTTATTGTTAGGATCAAAGGAAGTTATAGACCTCTTTTGCTCCCCTATCCTGACTGCCCGTATAGTCTGTCCCAAGTATAGTTTGCCACACGGGCATTTAAGGGCATATATTACGTGATCTGAATTACAGGTGTGATACTTATGCCTTTGGTGTGGGTGTGTAATGTAATCACCCTTTATTATTGAGTTACATTTACTGCAATTTAGGCACGGAAAGGTCTCCATTTATTGGTTTAGCTGGAACCTGGTGTTGCTGTTGTGGTCAGATCTATCCAGTTCAGCCCTTACCAGAGAGTTTGCATTCCCTCTCTTGTATAAGAATATGGGTCAGTCTTTGAAAAGTTTACCAAAAGTATGATCCTGTCCTAATAAGGACCAATGTTTTTTAATAATAAATTCAATTTTTTTTACTCTGTAACAAATGGGATCCTATTGTTTGTGTTTCTCTCTTTAGTGTTCCTTAAAAGGACATCACGTGATTGTAATAATACTTCATCCCTTGTTTGTTTTAGAATGTTTCTGTCATAACCCCGATCCACAAATTTCTCAATCAAGGTATTCGAGGCTTCCAAATATTTAGTATTGTCAGAGGAAATTCTTTTTATCCTTAAAAAATTGTCCCTTGGGTAAACCTTTGTGTGGAAGCTATCATGTAGTAGCATATTGTTCCTTTCCAAGGGTTTAGTGTATAATTCAGTAGTTAAATCTCCTTTCTCAATATTAATCTTTACATCAAGACAATGTATGCTTTTGGGACTATAATCTGCTGTAAACTTTATAGTTTGATGTTGTGTGTTTAGGAATGACAGAAAGGATTCTAGTTCCTCTATCGTTGAGTCCCAAATCAAGAAGATATCGTCCACAAACCGATATTAGCAGGTGATTTTATCATTATACCAGGGATTCTGGAGGATGAGTTTTTGTTCAATAGCATTCATAAAGATATTCGCATAACTTGGAGCTAAATTACTCCCCATGGCTGTCCCTTGCAATTGTATATAATGGTCCTTGTTGAACCTGAAATAGTTTTTCTTCAAAACCAAGGCCAGTAGGTCTAGGATAAAGTAAACCTTAGGGGCACATTTACTTAGCTCGAGTGAAGCATTAGAATGAAAAATACTGCGAATTTCGAAGTATTTTTTTGGCTACTTCGACCTTCGTATCGAACGATTCGAATTAAAAATCGTTCGACTATTCAACCATTTGATAGTCGAAGTACTGTCTCTTTAAAAAAAAACTTCGACCACCTACTTCGCCACCTAAAACCTACCGAGCACCAATGTTAGCCTATGGGGAAGTTCCCCATAGGCTTTCTAAGTAATTCATGATCGAAGGAAAATAGTTCGATCGATGGATTAAAATCATTTGAATCGTTCGATTCGAAGGATTTAATCGTTTGATCGAGCAAGATCCAAGTCGAAGGATTTAACTTCGATGGTCGAATATCGAGGTTTCATTAACCAAGGGTTAATTAACCCTCGATATTCGACCCATAGTAAATGTGCCCTTTAGTGTGCGGTATATTTTCTAGCAATAGCATTTCTTCTATGTATATCATTCCCTCCTCATGGGGGATTGGGGATTGAAGTGTAAGGGGACTGATCGTCAATGCTGCATAAGATGCTTTCAGGCTTCACCTTACCCAGTTTTGACACTTATCAAGAAGTCGGTGGTATCTTTTAAACATGGTATTTTTTGTACAACCTCCTGTAAAAGGGTATCAACATATTGAGACAACGGTTGCAGTACTGCAGTTGCCCATTCCTGAAACTATGGGATGTCCAGGCGGCTCAACCAATTTTTTGTGTACCATGGGTAACGGGTACAGTAATGGAGTTCTGGGGTGTGGTGTGATTAAAAATTTTTTGTACTTTCAGTGATGCAATCAAAGGCATATGAGACTGTATCATCAACCATTTTTTTAATATCCCATGTGGGATCATGGTCAACTAATTAATAATGGTCAGGGGTAGTGAGCTGTTTCATTGCTTCTTTTATGTAATCCTCCTTATTGAGGATTACTATACTACCCCTTTATCTTCCTTTTTGATTACAATATTGTCATTATTCTGTAGGCTTTTCAATGCCTCCTTTTCAGGTTTTGTGATATTATATACAGGTTTTTTTTTGTCAGATAAATTATGTACACCCCATAACTCTGAAACCTCATGTAAGATGACATTCTGAAAGGTTTCTAACGATTGGCAGGTAATATCAGGTGTAAAGTCACTTTTAACCTTCAGTAAATCACTTTTATGTAACACATGTCCAGCAGGTTCACAATTTTTGTCCAGAAAAAACATTTTTAATTTTAGTCTTCGACTAAAAGTCTACTTTCCATTAAAATTTATCTGTGGGGTGTGTAGGGATGAAACCAAAACCTTTGTTCAGGACCCCTCTTTCTGCTTTAGTCAGTACATGGCTAGATAAGTTAATGATTACGTTGTTTAGCTTTGAGATTATTATTATTATTATTATTATCATGTATTTATATAGCGCCAACATATTGCGTAGCGCTGATTTTGAGATCATTTTTAGTATGATTTACTATCACCCTTTTATGAAAGAGCTCTCCAGATTACTATTTAAGCATTCCGGTTGGTAGGGTTCAAATTACCCTAGCAACCATGCACTGATTTGAATTAGAGACTGGAATATGCATAGGAGTGGGCCTGAATAGAAAGATGAGTAATACAAAATTAGCAATCTCAATATATTTGTAGCATTTCAGAGCGTTTGTTTTTAGATGGGGTCAGTGACCCCGATTTGAAAGCTGGAAAGAGTCAAAAGAAAAAGGAAAATAAAAAAAACATAAATAAATAATGAAGACCAATTGAAAAGTTGCTTAGAATTGACCATTCTATAACATGCTTAAAGGTAAACCACCCCTTTAACATTGTTTAAACCATTACTGTCTTTAAGGGGAGGCTGTGAATGCGGGAGATGCCCTGTGTGAAATCGAAACGGACAAAGCCGTGGTTACCATGGAATCCAACGACGATGGTGTACTGGCAAAAATTCTGGTAAAAATAAAAACAGTTGTTTTTTTTTTATTTTTTTTTAGATACAGTATTTAGGGGCTTGTGACAGCACTGTGCCTACAAATTCAGCCTTTCCAGAACTGGCTTTTTCTTGGATTCTCCTCTTTGTTCCGTCGGGAGTGTTCCGTGCCATCATCTTGCTCCTGATGGAAAGAATTGCGTCCCTTGACAGGGGCCCTTTTTACTTAGAAAAGCATCATTCCTTGTCTAGATTTTATTGCACACACCAGTGAGCTGAGCACTGCAGGCAAATCCTACTAAAATAGCTCAGTTCATGTATATCTAAAGGAGGTTTCTCTTGTGCTTGGGAGGGCTATTTATAGAGGCTATTTGTAGCAGCAATTGGTTTGGCTTATAGATGACAGAGATATGAAAGTGTTATTGTGTGGCTTATCATATCCATAGAGCCATTAGCTGTTCACAGAGAAAATGAGCATTATATATGTATTTGTATACTGTACTATCCTTATGGTCTTCAACAGCTACATTAATAATGGAGAGAGACAGCATAAAGAAGC
>CM076679.1:16023792-16041292 GCA_038501925.1 Xenopus petersii
TTATACAGGGAACTCGGCGTATCACTCATGTATTATAAGGGATAATGTACCCCTACTGAAATGATAAAGATATTAGACGTCACAAAGGCATTCCATGACCATTGTGTAGTATAAGGAGATAATTCACAGGTAATTCTGCTTGTTTGTTAAGTTTGAGCCCATTTGCAGATATTTACATTATACTGGGTCCTGTTTTTGAGAGAGCTGGAATACAATGTGTCCACTCCCCCCAGTCTTTTCCAACCAGCATAGAATTATTTTTGCACCAGAAATGCTGAATTGTTTGTACCTGGAATCCTGTATCTGGAAAGAGCAAAAATAAGTCTTTAATAGAAAATTACGAACGCATGGGTAATGCCTTCAGGCAGCTCCCACCTGTTTATATACAATTAAAATGCAGAATGGGATGGTGATGCTCCATAAACAAGGCACTTATACTTTACCATCTGTTTCATGGCAATATAAAACCTGGAATGGGTTTTAAAAAGGTTTTTTTCCAATAAATATACATAAATAGTTTTGTATTGTTTACCACCTCCTCCCCCTCCTCTTAGCTCATAATTGGGATGCAAGTAGTGTCTGCCAACCAGTACCCTGTTGTATAAATCATTCTAGCCCAGGGCCTGTCATGCATCCTATAGGAATCCCTTATCCGGCAACCCGTTATTGAGAAAGCTCTGAATTAAAAGTGCCATCGAGTCCATTATAAGCAGATACAGCTGATATTCTTAGGTTTTCTTTTTAAGTATCCTTAAGGACCAGTGATCCAGTTTTCGGGGAAAAAACCCCCATGTCCCAAGTATTTCTTATAATAGAACCCATACCTGCATTTGCTATCGTGAGAATGTGCGTCCATGCTGTTTGCAAAGTGGGCACATTTCGCGCTAGGACTAAGGGTCAACAGCATTTGCAATAGGCATTTGCCTAGGGCGCATCTCTTCTTTGGAAGGGGTGGGGTACAATTTCATTAAATATGTTTACTGTGTTATAAGATCTGCTTATTTGGTGAGGTCGCTAAATGAGAAGCTTTACCTGATTGGCCACTGCTGTGCTGGGCCTAATCTGAATTTATTAGTATTTTGCTTCAAGGCAAACAATTGAATTGTTATGGGGGCCTAGGCAGACCGATTAGTAGAGAACCGTATCAACACTGTGATGCAGTCCTCAAGCAGGATTTTTTTTGCCCAATAACAGTTGGCCAGTAAGCTGTGTTTTTTTTGGTCTGGATTATCCGCTTTTAACAGCCCATGTGTGCCCACCTTTAAACCATCTCCTTGTCTGTCCTTACCATGTTTATGAGAGTCCTGCAGCGGGTAGGGTACCTGCGGGTTACCTGCAAAAACCTGTGGTACCCTGCGGATAGAAGTTCCGGGTGTGGGTATAGACGCGGGTCGTGGGTCGGCCCACGGGTCTTCTCAATAGCGATTTTTACTCCTTTTTTCTGATCATGCCTAGTTCCGATGATGTCACTTCCAGTTTACAATGACAGCACTTCCTGATTCTTGATGGTCAGTGGGTATCAGGTCCAGGTGGTGGATAAGGTACTTGCGGGTCCCAGTTCCAAAAATATGGACCCGTTCAGGACTCTTAATATATAGACAGCCATCCTTGGCTACGTGGCATAGCTCCTTGGCCCTTTTCTGTTCACCCTTCCTTTCTTAAGATGGCCATTCACAGGCCGATAAAAAGCTACTGACAGACCGGGTTGGCAGCTTATTGGCCCTTATGTGGGGCCCTCCGACAGGCAGGGTTAAAGAAGCCTGTCGGATCACAGGCTGCATCTCTTCGTTGATGCAGTCCCGTGATCCAACCGCCCATATTGCTTTCATTATGATTCGATCGTTGTGGCCTAGGGCCCATGATCGGATCAGCCCAATATTGCCCACCTTGAAAGTAGGCATATCAGGGAGAGATCCGCTCATTTGGTGAAATCGCCAAACATAGTAAGTTAGGTTGAAAAATGACACACGTCCATCAAGTTCAACCTTTTTTTAACCTGCCCAACTGCCAGTTGATCCAGAGGAAGGCAAAAAACCCCATCTGAAGCCTCTCCAAGTTGCCTCAGAGGGGGAAAAAAATTCCTTCCTGATTCCAAAATGGCAATTTATCTTGGTGTATGGCCACCTTTACTATTCTGGAGTGACAACAGGATGTCTATGTTTTGGTCACAAAGCCAGTCTTCTGGCTGCTCAAATGATATTTATTAAGAAGACAAATACTGTTTCTACCAGAGGGAGAACTGTATGTAAATGCTGTCTCTGGAACCAGCTTGTTTCTATATTCTCTATATTCTATATGGATTTTCTTTAGTCTCTGTCCTTTTCACACCACATGACCTCTGTGTCCTTTCTTTGGAATGCCATTAGGATTTTCTTCACAACCTACAGCCCTTGGGACTTGGAATAGCTCAGAGGCCTATTGCATTTTCTTTCTTGTGAAATATTTAGAGTGCAGGCTGACCTTATTAGTGGGATCTGTATCCCTAAGGATTGGGATCTGCAGCCAGAGAGTACAGACCAGCCATAGTTTATATGTTAACACATTACTCTGGTCAGGCCATAATCTGATTATTTAAAGTGGTTGTTCACCTTCCAAACACTTTTTTCAATTCAGTTGTTTTTAGATTTCAATTATTTTCCATTATTTATTTTTTTACTCTTTTTCCAAAATCTAAGTTTAAAGTTGAATGTTAATGTCTCTGGTGTTTCAGTCTGGCAGCTCAGTAATTCAGGTGCAGATTCTAAATTGTTACAATTCTGCAAACATTTAGTTGATCCATTTCTCAGCAGCATCCCTGGAGTATTGGCAACTATTGTATCAATTCTAACCGCTGCCTGTAATGAAACCCAGATAGTCTGCTCAGCAGGGACAAAGATAAGAAATGTATCGACTAAATGTATGAATTTAGAACAGTTTACAGGGTCGGCGACCCCTCCCTCCCAGAGCTGCTTCAAAAGGGGAAAAATTACACTTTACACTTCAATATTAGAAAATCGGTCACAAATAGGAAATGGAAAGTCATTGGAAAAAGTCTTTATTTCTGGTGATCTATCTGAAAACAACTAGTTGTTTGAAGGTGAACAAACCCTTTAATGTTCAAAATCCCATTGGCAGACAAGACCTTTGGTAACTTTTCCAGTTTAAAGAGAACATGTTCTGCCTGTTGCCTAACTGGAACCTTGGATGCTTTCATCTTCCCATTATACATCGGTACATAAATGATTGTAGCCTGGACCGGGACTTGCCTTAGCCCATAACAATAATTATATATATGTCTATATCAGACATATTTCCAAGAAAACCTTTTGGCAGCATTTATGCGTTTGCTTCAGTTCTCACCCTAAATGACCCTCCGGCTGCACTTTTGCTTGCATGTACAGTAGATTCAGGTACATAAAATCAGGGTTGTAGATAATAGACATTGTCCACAAATTTCACTGTTAGTGACCTTCACTCCTGCTGCTCTCATAGTTTATTACAACCACATTCAGAGTTGGACCGGACTACTGGGATGCCAGGAGAAATCATGGTGGACCTCACTGCTCCGGATCATTGATAATTGAGGTGGCTGATTGTTCTTGTTTTAGGGGATCGGTGTCACTAGCTAGGATGGTGGACCCTTGGATTCTATGACACTGCCTAGAATATATGATGTATCCAATCCTGTCTGTCTCTGTGATCAGTTGCTCAGTGATCAACCCTACCCAACTTCATACAGCACCTCTTTTCATGACTTCATGATGTGAGTCTGAAAGGGCTAATCTCAATATAGAACAACACAACAAATAACTGGTACACAGGGGCAAGAACAAGCTAGGAGATCCCCTGCAGGAGATCTGGTAAGGGCACAACTGGAGATTCGGGGAGATTTACTCGTGAGGAAACTTCGGAAATCGCAGAGCCGCGAGTGCATTGGCGCTGGTGTTTTTTCATTGAAGCAGGTGGAAGACACGGGGGAAGCAGTTCGGGGAAATTTAGTCGCCGGGCAACTAATTGCCCCCGAATCTCCTTAAAAGCGTCAATTAAAAATGGCTGAGCTAATGTGCAGGATAATAACCCCCCTTTATGCTGAACAAACTAGTCTTTAGCTACACAAACTTCTACACTGAGCTCCTATTTTCTTTGTATCTGTAGTTGCCTTTGAGGGCCCATTCTTAGCTATGAGGCCCGGCACATTTTTGGCTTTCAACATCTCTGAGACTTTTATGGGTAATTATAGTGAAACAGCTCACTTTCGTTTATTTATTAACCTCCATAGTGTTTACAGGGGGCCCTCGGACTGAGCCCGACTGCTAATGAAACATTGTTACTATTGCCTTTATAACAGCAGGCTCGTTCTGAGCGTGTATCTGCCCCTTTATGACCCACATGGGTCCAAAAACCGTATAATCCTCTGTGCCCATGGACTCACTCTCTTTCTGTTTATGTTCCATGATGAAACCATTAAGCAGCTTATAAAAACCAGTGCTTCTTATGCACACACACTGTGATTGTTTGTAAGTGTGTGACCTTTCTAGATTCCCCAGTTAAGGGTAAGGACACACGAGGAGATTCAGGGAGATTTTGTCGCCTGGCTACTAATCTCCTTGTCTTTTGAGCAACTATCTGCCTGAACTGCCTCAGCGTTTTTCCCCATAGGCTACAATGAAAAGTAGCCTGCGCTAATGCACACACGGTGATGCGTTTTCAATAGTTGCCCAAAGTTGCCTCAGTGAGGCAATTTCAGGCAACTATTGAAAACGCATCGCCCTGTGTGCATTAGTGCAGGCTACTTTTCATTGTAGCCTATGGGGAAAAACGCTGAGGCAGTTCAGGCAGATAGTTGCTCAAAAGACAAGGAGATTAGTAGCCAGGCGACAAAATCTCCCTGAATCTCCTCGTGTGTCCTTACCCTTATGTACCATTTAGCAGACATGCCTTTTATTGAGACCATGGACTAATATTTATATGTCGCCGACACATTCTGCAGCAGTTTATAGAGGCAGTGTATCAGTCAGATCAGTCCCTACCCCAGTGAAGCTTACAATCTAAAGTCCCAGTCGTATTCCCGCTTGCTAGAGGCAGCTATTAGGAGCCAATAAACCTGTCTGTATGTTTTTGGTATGTGGCAGGAAACTGGAGTATATTTTAAATATTTAAAAGGGTTGGGGGGGATCATTATCAGTAAAGTACAAATGGAATAAGCCCCTTGCTGTTATATGTATGTAAGGTAAATAGTTATTTTAAGGAAACTGTTTTATACCATTTAAGTGGATTCCACCCTAAACAACATTATTTCCTTTGCAAGGAAAACAGACCTGATACAGCGTCGGATTTATTTATAAAGGACCAACATATTCCGCTGCTCTTCTCCGTTCACGACTCATGCCTTCTGTCTCCAGACTGACAGGCAGAATGTTGATGTGCATTGTATGCTTTACAAGCCATTTGCATTCTGAACAAGCCAAATGTTCCTTTTATTTATATCCCAGCCTCTCCGCTTTGCTGTTTAGCTCAGAATGCATTTATTTTCATTTCATTAGCCTGTGTTCTGCATTAAGTACTTCTCTCTATAAAATGCAGCTTTTATTGAATCTCATATTCCCTTATTATGTTTATTGTTGATTACAGTTACTCAGGCACACTAATTTCCTGCCCCGGCTCGAAATATGGCACTGGGCTTTTAAATGAGTAAGTCTAAGCATAAGAATAGAAAATGTAACTAAGCAACTTTTCCGTATTAAATACGTTCAGGGTCGGACTGGGCCGGTGGGACACTGGGAAAAATCCCGGTGGGCCCCCAGCTCTTGTGGGCCCTGCTGGCCCAGATCCACACCCAGATTCGCTGGATTCTTCCTTCCTGGTAAAACATAGTGCGCGCATGCACAGCAGGGAGGGGGGCCCTGGACAGTAGCCCTGGTGGGCCCCGCAGTCCAACCCAGATTAAGTTTGCACTGGATTTAAAGTTATTTATTTGTAAATGTATTTCATATTGAAAGCAATTTTTGCTTATCCTTTTTCATTCTCTGGCTCTGCATTTTGAAAGAGAAGTCCATTCTTTTTCTGATCTGTTAATCCGCTTGCTTGGTTTAGTGTTTTCAAGAGTCAGAACCATCAGTGAAGAGAATATAAACAGCCAAACATGTTATAGGCCCATGTATCAAAGGTCGAATTTTGATTTAATTTTTTAATAAATTTCATTATCCTCGAAATTCGATTGGAAGGTTTTTAGTGAATAAAATCGAATAATTTTACCGACTCGAAAACTCAAATCAAATTTGATTAAACTCGAACCGAGTTTTTCTCAGACAAAAACTCGAATGTCAGGAAGGCTAGTAACATGTTCAAATTGGTCCCTGGATCTCTCCCATTGACTTATACATGAATTCGGCAGGTTTTAGGTGGTGAACAGTCCAATTCAAAATTTTAAAGCTCCACGGTTTGATAAATCTCGAAATATGTATTAAAATTTGAATCGAGTTTGGATTATTCACAACTTGAATTTGACAGTTTTGACCATAAAAATTTTTTCTATTCGACCCTTAATAAATCTGCCCCCTAGTGTTCAGAGTAAAAAAGCCCTTTACAGCCACAAATTTAAACAGACACTGCAACTGCTGGGGAACTATAAGGGGTCCAGTGGAACTGATACGTTAGTGGAAAATGTCTTGTTGGGGACATCAGAGCAGCCTCTTTCTCTCTCCTGACAACTTCCTTGACTACTTGGTGGTCAGACTGGTGGGAAACTGACCAGCAGGTGGCGCTGTGGGAACAAAATGCATTCATATTAACAGTACATGTATCCTTAGATATCTTGGAATAACAAATACTTAATGAATGTAAATTACAAAAATTCTTAAAATAGCACTCCCATTAATATTACATTCACTAATTTTAAAGGTTTACTTATTCTTTAATATTGTAGTGAAAGTCAGTTCACCCGTAGTCCTCACCAGTATTCCAGACATTATATTTTCTCCCTTTTTCAGTTGGATGGAGGGGCTTTGACATGAGTTTTACCAGTAGAAAATGAGGTATACTGTAATAACGTTTGAATGTCTGTAGTGACCTAAATGTACCTGCAGCTACAAATGCTCAAACAACTGCTCTGTATATCAGAATGAGCCTTTAGCCATCTGATATGTTTTATTTTTTATTAATTTAAAGCTTAAAGGCCATTGAAGTGTAAAATTGCTGGGGGCGCTGTCCTGCCAAACTGGGAATTCCTGTGTGACCCAGATGATGTAACCCTATGGGAATCTAACCTTCTGTTCCTATAAAACTAAACTGCGTCTCTTCCCATGTTGCATACACATCAAGTCTCACTTTATTGCATACCCTGCATTGCTACAAAGCAGATACACATCTCATTAACTGTTCGCTAACGTGCCATTGCCATTTTTATTGATACCGTTAAATAAGGAATTTCTTGCACATTTATTGTTCTATTTTTTAAGGGGTTCTATTTAACCCCTGGTATTAGCAGCTTTTATTTCTTCTCATTATTTTTGGGTGGAGGCTGGGGGATATTTAGGAATTTTATACCCCCCGAGCGTTCGTCGCACATCAGCTAGGAAAGATCAGTTTCATTGATCCATCTTTTAGCTACAGCTCTAGATATTGTGCCTGAAATACCAGTGGGTCAATAGGTGCCATCTATCAGATCTCTGATACCAGGCAGAGACCGCAATCAATATTTTCATTTTGACAGGCCGAATGGATTAAGCTGCTTTTCCTCTCCTTTTGTAGCAGAATGGACCTTAGCTGGTAGGGTGACATCTCAAAACATTGCTGAAACTCGCCTCCTGTGTCTTTCTAGAGCCAAAAGACTAAAATAGAAAGTGAAATACAGTAGAAACCTCATTTTACGTTTTTCAGTGGACCAGAAAAAAAATGGTGTAAAATCAGGAAAATGTATTCTGCATCATATATACGTGGGACCACAAAACAACAATGTAAAATGAGGGCTTCTACTGTATTACGGCACTATATATGTGGTGACTTGTCAGTAGGGATGCACTGAATCCACTATTTTAAATTCGGTCGAACCCCCGAATCCTTCGCAAAAGATTCGGCGACTACCGAACTGAATCCTAATTTGCATACGCAAATTAGGGGTGGGAAGGGGAAAATATATGCATATGCAAATTAGGATTTAGTTCGGCCGAGCAGAAGGATTCGGCTGAATCCGAATCCTGCTGAAAAAGACCGAATCCTGGATTCGGCACATCCCTACTTGTCAGTACAGGCATGGGATCTGTTATCCAGAATGCTTTGGGCCTGGGGTTTTCGGATAACCGAACTTTCATGTAAACATTAAATAAACTCTAGGCTGGTTTTGCTTCCAATAATGATTAAGTATTGGGATCAAGTACAAGCGACTGTTTTATCACAGAGAAAAAGGGAATCATTTTTTATAATTTGGATTATTTGGATAAAAGAGAGGTGTATGGCAGATGACCATTCCGTAATTCGGAGCTCTCTGGATAACGGGATTCCAGATATTTGATCCCATACCTGTACCTTAAGTTACCTCTTTGCAGTTAGCCAAAAAATAGGCAATCTTCATGTTCATGTCTATAATCTTCTTGCTCTGGTTATCTGCACATAAATCATTGTTCTGACTTGTGCAAACATGATTAGCATATTTATTAACAAGATTTCTTAGATTAGATTGCTGTTACATGAATACCGGTAAATGCTCACTCTTTTGACATGCGATTGCCGAGTGTTTCTATTGTTTCCGTTCTAATGTGAATATTGTGTACTGCAGGTGGAAGAGGGTAGTAAGAACGTGCGTCTTGGCTCCCTGATCGCCCTGCTGGTGGAAGAAGGGAAAGACTGGAAGCAAGTGGACGTACCAAGTGTTAAAGTGTCCCCAACAGCAGTCCCAACAGCCACCCAAATTACTGATGTGCCAGCGCCCAAGCCTGTGGCCCCAGCGGTAAAACTTGGGTATGTCTCCCCGCTTGTGTACTGCTTTGCAATTCTTATCCTTCTTGTTAGTCCCTAAGTGGGTCACCTAGTATGGCACATGTAATTAAAGAGGCTACACATGCCAGGGGGGGGGGGGGCATAAGCAGAATGAGTTTTCTGTCTACAGACTGCCATAGTATATCTACTTGCATCTCAGGAGCCCTTTCAGCTAACTAAAAGTACTATTCCCTTTAATCTGTGGTCCATAAGAAAACGGCTGATGCAGAACCTTTAGAAAGCCTTAAAGGGGTGGTTCGCCTTTAAATTAACTTTTAGTTTGTTTTATTATGGCTAATTCTAAGCAACTTTTTAATTGGCCTTCATTTTTTCCTTTTTTTTATAGTTTTTGAAGTATTTGCCTTCTTCTTCTGACTCTTCCCAGCTTTCACATGGGGGTCACTGACCCCATCTAAAAACAATGGCTATGTAAGGCTACAAATGTATTGTTATTGCTACTTTTTATTACTCCTCTTTCTATTCAGGTCCTCTCCTATTCATATTCCAGTCTCTTATTCAAATCAGTGCATGGTTAATAGGGTCATTTGGACCCTAGCAACCAGACTGCTGAAATTGCAAACTGGAGAGCTGCTGAATAAAAAGCTAAATAACCACAATTAATAAAAAAGGAAAACCATTTGCAAATTGTCTTAGAATATCACTTGCTGCATCATACTTACAGTTAATTTAAAGGTGAACAACCCCTTTAGTTGATCATTCCATATTGTCTGGCTGCCTTGTTGGTTCACTGCAGATAGGCTGGTGTGTGATTAGTGGGACACAGAAAGATGTACAATTGTTACAAATGAACCGCCTGTACATATCCAGTAATGTGTCCCTGATCAACATATTGACAACCGATAATTAGCAGAAAAGTGTCCATTGGTTTTGTTGCCACTGCATTGTACCTACTGATGATGCACAAAGACACCACAGGGTTTTCTGGGTAGGAGCAGGTCGAATTCTTCTATAATGGCATGTTCTGCTGCCCCAACAATGTTGGCAAAGAACATGTATTAGTGCCACCTTTATACGGAGATACCATTAGGCTTGGCGTAAGTAAAGATCAAGTCCCTTTTGCTGCACTTTCAATGTTGAAATGGAAATGTCGTGACATTGACAAAGGTACGTCTACGCCACTCTTAAATAGGACTATAGACGCACAGATAATATCGTACGAAAGGAATTTTCGTACGATTTTCTGTGCGTGTATGGTGGGAAAAGACTTGGATATCGGTCGGCTCGTCGATCGGGCTGGACTGAAAATTTTGATTGGATGTTTTTGAAGGAAACCAAACATCGTCCATTATCAGTGCTGAATCGTCAGATACAGGTAGAATTTCATTGTTTCTACCTGTATATCGGACGATTCAGCGCTACACTTGTGTATTGAAACGAACGATCTTTCTTGGAAACATCTTTTCCAAGAAAGATCGGAATTGTTACTTTACCCTCAGAGCAACCTAATGTAAAATTGCTCCCGGTGCTCTTTTGAGCACTTTTGCAAATTGCATTAATCATTTTTTACCCTTTCATTTTCATGATATTAACACACTGCTGTATTATCAGAGCTATTGAACTGAGTGGAGAAGCATCAGGAGACACTTTCTGCATCTGTTGGTTCACACAGGAAGATTTGACGCCTGCGTTTTTAAAAAGCGACTCTCAGGGACAAGTTGCTCACTTATTTTACAGCCGAATATTCCTAGTGATTTATATCCCACTGCATTGCAAGACTATTTCCGCCCATAGGGCGCACCGCATTGCATCATGGGATAGCAGGTGGAAGCGGAATACTGTGTTACCTCTGCGTGTTTTTCTCGGTGTGTTTTCTCAGCGTCTTCTCCGTTTGGTTCTTTAAAAATGGGAAATAGTGATTTGGCTATTTTATTTTTCCTTAAATACTTCTATCATTATTTGATACGTACTCACGACTTGATGTTCTGCTTTTTTCCGTACGCATTTCCTGCTCACGTCATGCCGTGTGTACTACGTTTTATATATTATTGCGGCTATTTGTCTCCTCGTCTACTTGTTACTGTGGTTTTTCAATACTTCTCTATGACTATGCTATTTCTGATCTATCGCTTCTGTTCTGTACAGTTCTGTCCAGGCATGGGCCCCTGATTAGGTTGTTTTGGAGGTTATATGTCCCCTTTAACACTGCATGAGCACTCGATGGTGTGAAAATCCTATCCGTGATATTAATTACACATCACCAGTTGGGTCTGCTTTGAGTGTGTGACTCCATGACGCATTTCAAGCTGCCTTTTAGCTCTTTATGCATAACATAGAATCTCAAACCTTGCCAGCCCTGGGCTGATTAGGAAAAGCATTAAAGAGATGCAACATTAAAATGCTCAGAATTGGGGAAGGTTTTGGATCCACGTGTCAGTGATGTGTGCTGAGGTCTTTATCATATTCACACACATTGAGTTGGTTTCATTAGGAGCTAATTAACCTGCCTATATTTTTAGAGAGTGGGGAGGACCCACACAGACAGAATAAACACACTCCTTGGTCTTGGCTCGAATCACCCTAGTTCTACAAAGCAGCAATGTTAACCACTGACCCAGATAGAACTGTAAATGATCTTTTATTCTTCCTCCTTCCACAGGCTGCGCATGAGTCCTGCAGCTCGACACATCATTGACACGCATGGGCTGGACACCAGTTCCATCACCCCCACTGGGCATCGAGGAATAATCACAAAAGAGTAAGTTTTTTTTTTTTTTGTTTTTTTTTAATGTACCGGTGCAGTGATAGTATAAACTGCATTTTCACTAAAGGCTTCCTCTTACTCCGCTGAGGAGTTTAATGGCAAGTAGTTTTACTGCCCATGCAAATTCCAGGTCTCCAGGCTTCAGGGCCAAATAGTTAAAGCACATGACTGTGATAAGATATTTGTCTGAATCCTGACACACCAAGGCTCTTCTTCCAGTTCAAATCCGGTTTGCGTGCTCTCTGGTACGAAGTCCTGTCTTGTCTCAGCCCAGCAGTACATTGTACATTCATACTTCAGGCAGTTGATGCGGTTTTTGTCGCAACTGACACTTGGTTCTGTTCCCCTTTGTAAACATTCTCATGTTCTGATGGGCTACAAGTTGGTTCTAACCCTGCTCACTACAGTGTTGGTTGCACAAAAGCAAAACATAGCTGGAAACTGCAGAAGATGCTCATAATATCATGAGGTGCTCATCATCATCAGTATAATAATGTGGTGTATATACATGAGCATGTTTTTACTAGAAGCAGCAGGCTCCAAACCAGTGTCCTGTGAGTCTTCACCTGGTTAAAACCCCTGTGACCTTAACTGGCAGCATATAATCCATCCAACACCATTCTTTTGATGTCGGTTACAGTCGTAGGACTCGTAGCTGCTGGGCACCTGCAGGATCGGCAATTATGTCCGTGTCACATTAATTTATGCTTTCGCAATTCTTCGAAGTTGTTAAGACAACATCCCCCCCTCTCTACCCTTCATCCCTAGGGACTTATTACAGCCTATCTGGTGGTGAGTTACTATGGCAACAACAACATCCATTTAATTGGTACCGTGGGCATTACGGCCCCTTCTACATTTTTTTTGTTGCAAATTTCGTTTATTTGATGTTTTTCTTGTAGTGTTTTCTTTGAACCAAATGAGCTTGTTTGATCCTCTAATTCATCCCAAGGAAAAAAAATAATTGTATTTTCAGCATGAAACAATCAGCCTACATTGTCCCTTTATGTGCCAAAAATACCCCGGGGCACTACAGAACAATCCGCTTTCATTTCTTCGCCACCAAACGTGTAAATCATTACCCTAAAGCCGCTGCTTTTAATTTACTATTCTTGAAAATAATTTTAACCGCCCCCACATGCACAGCCACTCCAACCAATAGGTACAGGATTACTCTCCAGGGTTGCAATGGTTAAATAGCATCCCCCCCCCGCCCCCTTCGAGCAGAGCACTTGCATTTGTTTTGCAGATGGGGGCTGTCTTCTAACCCAGTAAAAAGCTTTTTCTAAATCGAAAGTCCTCTGGGGGGTCTCCAGTTACTTCTGGATGAATTACAAATAAGCAAGGAAAGATATATTTTTAGAAACGGCTAAATGTGTACTCCCGATTTATTTATGCCATTATAATCCGAGCGCATTTGCTGTAATTATAAATTCAAATACCGTCGGCTTGCATTCTTTTTATGTCCTAGAAAACTAATTTTTTTTAGAAAGATAAATTGTTAAAGCAATGCCGTATAATTTAAATCGCACAAGAATAATTGCGGTCTGTGCCTTTAAGGAGACCCTGTTTGTAATATTTATGGTTTTTTTTCTTCGTTTTCACAGTCGTTATATTTCATGGTGGAGGGAAGAACTGCATGGTATATGGAGGAATTGTGCATACATTATAGGATTATATTGTCAGCATGGCTGCCTCCGGTGTATGTTATGTGTTCCCTTTATTTTTTACTTTAATAGACACAAAGTGTTTGTCTCAGAACATTCCTTCTCTGTAAATTTGTATTTATACATATGGGAGGAGGTGCCATATTGAATCCCTTAGACAGTACAGTATGAGGGTATAGTTACATAGTTAAATTGGGTTGAAAAAAGACAAAGTCCATCAAGTTCAACCCCTCCAAATGAAAACCCAGCATCCATACATACACCCCTCTACTTTTAATTAAATTCTATATACCCATACTAACTATAGAGCTTAGTATCACAATAGCCTTTGATATTATGTCTGTCCAAAAAATCATCCAAGCCATTCTTAAAGGCATTAACTGAATCAGCCATCACAACATCACCCGGCAGTGCATTCCACAACCTCACTGTCCTGACTGTGAAGAACCCCCTACGTTGCTTCAAATGAAAGTTCTTTTCTTCTAGTCTAAAGGGGAGGCCTCTGGTACGGTGATCCACTTTATGGGTAAAAAGGTCCCCTGCCATTTGTCTATAATGTCCTCTAATGTACTTGTAAAGTGTAATCATGTCCCCTCGCAAGCGCCTTTTTTCCAGAGAAAACAACCCCAACCTTGACAGTCTACCCTCATAATTTAAGTCTTCCGTCCCTCTAACCAATTTAGTTGCACGTCTCTGCACTCTCTCCAGCTCATTTATATCCCTCTTAAGGACTGGATTCCAAAACTGCACTGCATACGTATAGCTTATTGTGTGCCCAGAACATTCCTTCTCTGTATATTTGTATTTATACATATGGATGGGAGGTGCCATATTGATTCCCTTAGACAGTACAGTATGAGGGTATAGCTTTTTGTGTGCCCAGAACATTCCTTCTCTGTAAATTTGTATTTATACATATGGGTAGGAGGTGCCATATTGATTCCCTTAGGCAGTACAGAGGGTATAGCGTATTGTGTGCCCAGAACATTCTGTTAGACTGATTTGTGGTATTAAAACCCCATTTTATAGAGCTGGGACCCTTCCTCTTTAAGACTGGCATTCTAGGCACACAAGACCTATTTTCCTTAGTCTCATGGAGCTTTTTCACCAGAGCTAATAAATAACCTTGCTAGTTCCCTCGGAGATCAGTAGGGGGCAGCACGGAGCTGCTTATGGTTCAGAAGCGGTACAGTTATCTCTGTATAGTAAGTTTCCTACTGTCTTTCCTGCCCTGGGCTTCTTTGGTTCTTCCTCACGATCTGACATCCGATTTACCTGCTAATTTCTGTTGCCCTGAAAATAATAGACTCCACTCTTATTAACCTTTTGGGGTTTTATCTGTCCTCACTGATCATATGCTGTGTGTGCAACGGGCTGCAGATTTTCCCCTCTCTTAATGAATTCTAAGCAATGCTGTGTGCTCTTTGGGATGTTTAGTAAATTTTGCTCTTCTGTTTAACAGTTACATACACATAGATTAATCTCTTGACATCTTGCAGTGTTCTTTAGGCTAAGGGCATACGGGCAGATTCGGGGAGATTAGTCTCCCAAGTGACAAACCCCTTTTTCTCCCCGAACTGCCTTCCCACTGGCTATAATGAAAAATCTCCAGCGAGATGTCCGTCGCTTCATTTTCTGAAGTTGCCTCATGAGGAAACTTCGGGAGTTTTCAGAAAACGAAGCGATTTTACATTATAGCCGGCTGGAAGGTAGGGGAAGGCAGTTGTTGCCCCGAAGAAGAGTCGATTTATCTCGGGAGCGATAAATCTCCTCGAATCTGCCTTTGTGTCCTTACCCTTAGGGACAAAGCTTCCATTTGCAAGTTAAATACAGACCTTTACATACAAATTACTCTTACTGGAGGCATCAAAATGCACTTGCATGGCATTAAAGAGGTGGTTAGTATGTATATTATGTATATTTAGTATATTAGCATGGCTAATTCTAAGCAACTTTTCAATTGGTCTTCATTTTTTCAATAGTTTTTTAATTATTTGCCTTCTTCTTATGACTCTTTCCTTTCAATGAGGGTCACTGACCCCATCTAAAAAACAAATGCTCTGTAAGACTACACATTTGTTTTTTTCTATTTTATGATTACTCATCTTTCTATTCAGTCACTCCTATTCATATTCCAGCCTCTAATTCAAATCATTGCATGGTTTGCTTGGGACATTTGAACCTTGGCAACCAGATGGCTGAAATTGCAAACTGGAGAGCTGCGGAATAGAATGCTAAATAACTCAAAAACCGCAAATGATAATAAAAAATAAAAAAATAAATTGCAAATTGTCTCAGAATATCACTCTCGACATCTTACTAAAAGTTCATTGAAAGGTGAACCGCCCTTTAATTTTTGTAATACAAAGTGATCTGTGCATACCTTTGATAATAGTACAGTTTAGAGTCCTGCGCGAAACCAATTTGTTAAACCCTACCTGCAATCTGCATACTTACCCGCTACCCGAACCGCAAGTACCTTATCCGCAACCCGACCTGCTGACCATCAAGAAACAGGAAGTGCTCTCATTGAGACGTTGGCGTGATCAGAAAAAAAAGGAGTAAAACAGGAAGTGCTGTCATTGTAAACAGGAAGTGACATCATTGGAAGAAACAAGCTATTGGTAAGACTCGAGACCCGCAAACCCGAAGAACCCACGTCTATACCCGCTCCCGAAATTTCTACCTGCAACCTGCAGGGTACTGCGGGTTCTTGACCCGCTGCAGGACTCTAGTACGGTTCTCTTCCCTTACCGTCCATTATAAAGAACCCATAGAATATGCATATTGGGTTGCAGCATCATGGCTTTGATTGGGTTCAGACTAGGGTTCTAGCCCCCACCACTTACATAGAATTGGAGCTTATACCCCAGTGACCTGCTGTGACTGCCTACAGGGTTATGGCAAAATGGAGATTACGATAACTTCTTATATTCCGCTGACCTGTACCTACAGTGGTTGGGACAGGGAGCAAAGTCGAAAAAGTGAGCATGGTGTAAAATAGATTTATTACTTTTAAAGAGTAAATTGTCATTTGAATGAGTAATCAATTTGACAAACCAACTGGTGTTTGTAATCTTGTAAAGCCCCACAGACCTTGAATCAACAATAAAAATCTCCCAAATGATTTTGTATTCTCCACTGCTGTGCCCATTTAACCACAGGTATAACCACAATGGATTCAGCGGCCAGACTGTGCTGCACGCCTTTGCACATAAACATACCATATATCACTCTGTAACATAAATAGATTTTCTGACATGGGTTCCTTGGGTTTAGCAGGAGCTGCTATTAATCACACTGAATGCTGATGAGGGAGCGAGTGAGAAGTGAGAAATTAAATGAATGAGGAGCAAGTTATGTACCATTAACACAGTATTGTTCACGACTGTTGTTTTATCAATCAGCCAGTAGCGACCTGATGGACTTTATACCCACACACACGCCTGCATCTAAGATGGGTATTTTGAGGTTGATTCCCTAGGTGTGAATTATTGGATTTGGTCAGCATAGACTGAAAGCTTTTGGTGTTGGTCAGAATGAGCTATTGGTGTTGGTCATCATTGACCACAAGCTGTTGGTATCATCTCAGCTACTGGTATAATCTCAGTTCTCATGAAATATTCATATGTATTCAGATATGAGCAAATGTTCATCCCTACTAAGAATATGAATATGATTGTAGCTTTATATTTCCCTAGGGATGCTCTAAAATTCCTAGCACAGAAGAAGGCACCAGGGGAGAAGCCCATACCAGCCACCCCGACCCCACCTCCAGAGAAGATACCGACGTCCCCACCTGCAGCGTCTCCAGCACCCGTCTCGGGACGGCCAAGTTTCCCCCCAGTGTCCATCCCTGGAAAGCCCCATACAGAGGTAAGTGCAGTTGCGGTAATAGGTTTTAGAAGGGCATGTATTAGTGCTGTGCACTCAAAGGAAAATGCTACTTAATGCTACTTTAAATAAATGCACATTTAAAATGCCTGTTTTCTTGTCCCATACCCTACTACATCCTGTAGCACATTGGAAGTCCTGACAACACCAGCGGGCAAGCTTCAGCGTAACCATGTACCTAAAATTCCTTTTCAGGGCATGTTTTCTGAAACACCAGCCAGCAACATCAGAAAAGTCATAGCCAAGAGGTTAACAGAATCTAAAT